>JADMLD010000379.1:0-315573 GCA_017589585.1 Phylloscopus whistleri | reverse complement strand
ACTGAGCACAGGATGGAGCACGGAAGGCCAAGGCCAAGCCACGTCTCTGGTGCACCCCTTGATCAGGATTCCAATGAAGTTGTTTCTAATCTGTGGCTGGGAAAGTACAACCTACGAGGCTGGACTGTTGTAACACCTGGTTTGTTGCAAAAGCACTGCAGAGAAAAGCTAGAAAGCCCCTCTGGCTGGGGGGGTGTTGAGGAAACACCTCTTGGGCACAGCAGCCTCCAGCATGGGGTGAGAGGTGTCCATGGCTGCTCTTAAAGATTTCTCACTGAACATGAATTTCTTGCTGGTCTATTCCTGGCAGAGGGAACTTTTTTTTTCTTTTTTTTTTTTCTTTCTTTTTTTTTTTTTTTTTTTTTGGTTTGGTTGGTTTGGTTTGATTTGGCTTGGTTTTTTTCCGAGTTTTGTTTATTTTTTTCCTCCTGCACGCCTGGAGCAGGCAGAGCTGCTGGACGTGCCACCAAGCACTGACCACCAGCCCATGAGAGCAAGCAGAGTGTCACCACAGCAGGAACGAGGGAAGGTCCCAGCTGTGGTGGGATGAGGGTGGAGTGTGGGATATTGCCCCTTCCCTTGTCCCTACAGCCGTGTGGAGGCTGGGCACACCCTGTGATGGTCTCCAGCGCCTCCTGATTTCCCCTGCGCTCCTTGCCCTGCTCTGCGGGCTGTTTCCATGGAGAGACCCAGGTTGGGAGTGCAGCCCCTGCCTTCACAGCAACACCCCGGGGCCCGGCGATGAGGCATTGTTGGGAGGCTGAGCCGTCTGCCCGGTGCGGCTCCGTTTATCCATCTGTGGAGCCTGTCCCTTCCTTGACTCATCCAGATACCGGAGCTGGGCTTTTCTTCTGTCATTGAAATAGCTTTGGCCCCTGCTTGCCCCCTCCCCTCAGCTCGGCTCAGCTCGGCATTTCCATAGCCCTTTGTGGAGAGCCACACTTCTGTTTGTCTGGGCGAGCAGCTGAGGCACGGGAAATGTGCCGGAGCCATTCAGGGGCTTAGTCTGGGAGGCATTGTACCTCTGAAAGGGATGCTTGGGGCATTTACATAAAAATGTGCTTGATACAGATAATATGAGTGGTTGTGGGGGGTGTGCGGAGCGAGGGGCAGCGCCGGGAGGAGCCGCGTTCATTCGGCGGCGGGGAAGGTGTGCGGGGCGATAGCGGGGCTGCCCCGCCTCGGCCGGGGCTGTGCGAGCCCTTCCTTCACCTGGGACACACAGAGCTGGCCGGGCCGAGCTGCTGCTGGGGTTGTCCTCAGAGGAGGTGCTCAGTGTAGCCCTGGTTGGTGCCTGAGATGTTTTGGGTTTCTAAAACTCTGTCCCAGAGGGTTTTCTGTCAACAAGAGACACGTTTTCCTCACTGTAACCTTTGTTTGCATTCCTTTCCCTAGGAGGGACTTCTTGATGTCCTCTGGTCTGACCAATGTGATGGAAGAAGTTTGTCTTTGTTTCACCCATTGGGTTGTTCTCTGTAGAACAGCATAAAAGGGAAGAAATTCCCAGAAATAAACACAGTCGCTGTCCCTGCTGAAGTTCGAGTCTGTGTCGTTGTGATCTTTAACAGCCTCAGCCCGGGGAGCAAGGGCACTGGGAGGAGCCCTGGGGAGTGGGACACACACTGGGAGCCCAGGAGCTCTGGGGGCGCAGGGAGGTGACCCACACCGAGACAGCGAGGGGAGCCTGGGGTTGCAGGGGGAACCTGTGTAGCCCTGGTTGGTGCCTGTGATGTTTTGGTTTTCTGAAACTCTTTTCCCAGAGAGCTTTCTGCCAACAAGAGACACGTTTTCCTGACTGTAACCTTTGTTTGCATTCCTTTCCCTAGGAGGGACTTCTTCTTGCTGTCCCTCTGCTCTGACCAATGTGATTGAAGAAGTTTGTCTTTGTTTCACCCATTGGGTTGTTCTCTGTAGAACAGCATAAAAGGGAAGAAATTCCCAGAAATAAACAGAGTCATTGTCACCTTCTGAAGTTCGAGTCTGTGTCGTTGTGGTCTTTAACAGCATCAGCTCAGGTCTGTCCCAGGCCTCTGCTCTGGTCCTGGCTCTGTACCTCTGAGCAGGAGATGGTCCCTGCTGGGATGTCTGTGTCCTCTGCAGGGTGCTGTGTCTGGCAGGTGACAGCTCTGGGACCTGAGAAGTGCCCCAAAACCCTTCCTCCTTGCCCTCCAACCCCGTGGCCAGCTGAGCCCACCCTGCCCCTTGCCTGGCCACGTGGCACCTGAACAAGGTGGCTTTGCCCTCTTCTCAGCCTCTCCTGAGGGACTTGCCATGGACCACATTTCATCTCCAGCACACTGCATCTCCACATTTCATCCACATTTCATCTCCAGCAACTCAGCTGGGATGGATTCAAGCAGCAGAGTGGAGTTTGGCCGTGCTCCATTCCAGCCACAGTCCTAAACTCACCCTGGGGCTGGACCTGACCCCACCAGGAGTCCTGGCCACAGGAAAGAGGCTGTGGGACCTGGAGAGGAGGACACACAGCTTGGCTTTGGCTCTGTGCTGCTGGTTCTGCTGCAGCTCTGTGTGTCTGGGGTGGCTGTGTGGGACCTGCCAGAGTCCAAGTCCCCTAACCCCCAAAACTCTTCTCAAAGCCTGTGACTCAGAGCTTACAACCAGAGTAAAGTTTAGAGGTGACAACCTGTGCCTGCCTTCATCCTGCAGCTGAAGTCATTGAACTGAACTGAAATCCTCAGGCAGTTTTACAGATATTTTTTCCATGAGCAAAATGTGACCTAATGGAAAACCAAGGCCTGGTACACAAATGCTGTCCCTAAGGACAGTTTTTCATGCAGATTATGATGGGTCCTGGGTTCCTCTTACACTGCAGCATTATTAAGTGTTGTGGTGCCCAGAGGCGATGATGTTAATAAGCACCTAATTTTAGCAGTAATTTAGCTTCTGTTATAATTACCAGGTCATTGTGCCAGGTGCTGTGCAGACACATGTGAAAAGACAGCTTTGGTCCCAAAGGGGATGTGCTTGGGACAGGACAGTGACAGCAGGTCCTGTGGGTGGGGAGGACAGGTCAGGCTGTGTCTGAGAGGTCTGGGAACAGCAACAGGAACCAAACCTGGGGCAGACTCCTCTGCACTCCCTGCAGGGAACAGCCCTGAGAGGAGCTGGCCCAGAAATGCTGGGTGCAGTGTGGATGGGTGAGGAACTGGATCAAAGAGCAGAGGAAAGGGTCTCCTGCAAGAGATCAATAACCCTTTTCTTCCCAAGGCTTGGGAAGTCTTTCCCCACAAAGCCAAATCTCAGTTCCAGATTTAAACAGACTCTTTTTGCATGCCACGAGAGTTCTGAGGATATAAACTGTGATCTGTGTACCAGTCTGGTTCAGTCTGCACTGGAACAGGATGGACTCATAAGGGTAAAACTTTAATGTGCTGGGTCTTTGCCTTGTTACCTTTGGGGAGTGATTGAATCACAGGTAAACCTGCACATGCTGCTCATTCCAGAGGCTCATCAAAGGATCCAATCCCAAGCACACTTTGGTGGGGTTTTAGGATGATCCTATTAGACAAGGTTGCTTCAGCCATAAAAAAAATACACACGAGTTCACATCAGTGCACAAATTGGAAGGTTTCACCAAGGAAAGGAGTAGTTGCAAAGTGTAGGGGAATGCAGGACTCAGTAATTTGGTGCTGGTGGCTCATTGCAGCAAGATTTACACGGTGGGTATCTAATGCTGATTCATGTGTGTTATTCTTGTGCAAGAGGTTATTTAGCCTTGAAGGTTTAAATGAAATAAATCATGGTCAAATGAAGCTTTCTACCTCACTGAAATGAGAAGAGAAAAATGTACTGATTCATTTTGACTTATTCCCCACAGAAAACTTGATCTAAATTGACACATTCCAACAACGAATTTCTATTTTGGCCCAACTGTATTTCTAGTGAAAATTTATTGAGATGAACAGGTCTCAGACAGGAGCTCACTGCTGGCCACCCTCTGGCATGGCCTAAACTGGCTTTGAAAGTGCTTGCAGTTCAGGTGCCACTTAGTGAACCCATCACTCCCACCCTTTCCTTTTCTCCTTTAACTTCTCTGGAATGTGTTGCTTTTCTCATGCTTCTTCCTGTTTTTTTTCCCCAAACCCTTTACCTTCATGGGCGTGGTCAAAGATTTTGTCCAAGAGGGGGACAAAACGATGGAGTAATTCTCTTCCCAGTTTCAAATGAACTACAGCTCTGTATCTGCAGCTTATGCAGAGCAGGATGAAGGTGAGGGATGATGGGTTTGGTGGCTTTTGCCTGATGCTGTTAAAGTCACAAGGACACAGACTCTGCCTCAGAAGTCTGACAATGACTCCGTTTATTTCATGGAATTTCTTCCCTTTTATACTGCTCACTAGGGCAGTGACTGTGGAACTTGCTCGTGTGGAGTGAATAAGCCCTGCCCTGTGGGTTTTGTAGCTGAAGAATGAAGGAAAGTGGCAGTGAAATGGGGCTCAAACCCCCTGACCTTGGCTGGCTGGCTCCCTAGATGTGTGTGTGAAAGGGGACTGTCCCTCCCCTCAGGCAGTGCAAATCCAGATAATAAAAATTACTTTCAACCAAATTCATGCTGCAAGTTAAACCTCAATAAATCACTTTTTTTTTTTTAGCAAATAAACTATTTGCCAAATCACTGTTTAATTGCCTAATCCCTGCAGAGTATAGTGAGGGAGCACATCTGTGCAGCTTGCACCCAAGACAAACCAAGAGCAGAGAGGAGAGAGGAAACCTCTGTGGTTTTACAGACTCCAAACACAGGATAATCATCCCAAAGCTGCTCTTCCAGCTGGGAATTACCCTTCCAGTCAACAATGAGAACCTAAGGACAAAGGTTTAACTGAGCCCCAGACCCAGCAGCCCTCCCGTGGGAGCTCCCAGACAGTGTTTTGGCTCCTGGAGCCCACTGTGATGATTTTTGCCTTCACAGGAGCATCTCCAGATCCTTCTCTGGCCTGTCTGGGTTCAGTAAATCCTGTTCAAGGTCTTCAACCTGGATGTCTGTGCACTGACCCAAGATTTACCCTCTGCCTCAAACCTTTGGGACCAAAAAACTTACCCTTGGTGTACCTGTGCACCCCAAGGGAGATTGGTTCCCTTGCCAGCTTTGAGCAAACAGTCCTGGGCGTTACAAGTCCTTTTGGATGGGGGTTTCTCACCATTCTACCATTTCACAGGAGACAAATTTTTGGTGATGCAGAAGGAAATGATCACCTGGGGAGTCACCTGGTGCCTGTGTATATCCTGCATGGGGAACCCTGGCCCATCAGAGACTTCAGCAGGAGCAGCCTGGGAGTGGCTACTGATAGCAGCAGAAGGGTTGTCCTGTCTGCTCTGGACAGGACAGACAGCTCAAATGAATCATGGTCAAATGAAACTTTCTACCTCACTGAAATGAGAAGAGAAAATTCATTTTGAAGGATGAATGAAGAGAGATTCATTTTGACTTTTTTTTCCTCTTCCAGCAGGATGGTTGCACCACTCCCAAGAGACCCCACCAGAGGCAGAGGGGTCTCAGGCTCTGCCCCAGCTCAGCCCTGTGTGTGCACAGTGCCAGAGCCCTGCTGTGGGGTGTGCAGGATCCTGGATTATCCTGGAGTGCAGCCCTGCAGCCCAGCAGCGTTGGGCAACAGCTGCCAGAGCAGGGGAATTTCACAACCCTCCCTTGCACAAGTCCCTGCTGCTGCAGGGAGTGTTTGTCTGTGAGCAGCGCTGGACAAATTGAAATTGCATAACCCCATCCTGTGCTACTTTGGACTCTTTTCATTAGATTTGTATGTTATGTGGGTTTTTTTTTTTTTCTCCCCCCTTTTTTTTTTTTTCTTATCATTTTTCCTCTTTCTTTTTTCTCTGTGTTGTTTCTACTTAAGCAAACCTGGCACAGCCCGGTTGTGTCAGCTCCTCCAGCCTCACACACAACCCTCCAAACCTGCCCCCCTCCCGAGGCTTTTTATTTCTATTTATTTTATTTTTTATTTCTGTGCCTGCTGGTAGTCACTTTCAGCTGAGGAGGGTGGGTTTTTTTTGGGGTTTTTTTTTTTGAGTTTTTCAGCTGTTTTGCCCTGATTTGGCCCACAGGTCTGCAAGGGTCAATCTGCCACTGATGGCCATGGATTATTTGGCTCTGTGCTGTGAAAGCTGAACCTGCAAAGGCTCCTAAAACCCCTCTGTGCTGTGGCCACTGCAACCTGCAAGGCAGCTCATGGAGATTTCCTGGGAGAGCCAGGGGAGCAAATACAGCGTTGCACTTGGAGGTTTTTCATTTTTTTTAAATGATTTTCACAGCCTAACATGGGCCACACTGGGAGGCTGGGGAGGAAATGGGGAAAAACGTTGTCTGACCAAACCTCTTCCATAGCCTGAGCCTCCCAAGGGAAACAGCAAGTGCCTTTATTGCTGAAATGGCAGTGGATTTTTGGGGCATGAGTAGCCCAGCTGAGGGAAGAGGGGTTGAGGCAGAGGACGGATGAGCAGGAAAAGGGTTAAAAAAAAAAAGGCAGTTTATCACAGAGTTCTAGATTTTCTCTTGGTGCAGAAGACAAGGTATTCACCAGACATTTATTGTTCCCGGAGATTCCTGCAGGAGAGGAGCACATCCATATTCATACACGGGGACAGTCACACACACCTTCTGTGTCTGCAAGGGCTCCTCATCACAATATTTAAATGCCCGTTGCACTATTGCTGTTAGATCTGGGCGAATAATCCACAATGAATAATGTATCCAATGCATCCCGTCCCTGCTAATTGTGGAATATTCACGAGCAGATGGCAATTCCAGGCAGGTTTTTTCACATTCCTTTTTTTTTTTTTTTTCCCTCCACTCGGGACGGAGGTTTGCTGTAAGTAGGTGATATTTGAAATTCAAGCCGTGTTTCTGAGTCGCGATTGGCCCGCCGTGACATGAGGGGTGTCCCCCTCCCCGCATTGGCCGAGCGCACAAAGTACTCCGGGTACAAATACTCGCGTGTGCAAATTTAAAATTCTGTTTCCATGGTTACTCATGCGTGCAGCTTTGAACTTCACTTCCCTCCGACATTTGCGCTGGTAAAACTCATTCAGTCGCAGGTTTGTGGCGAGCGAACACAAAAGCTGCGCGGGGCTGTTATTTGCATGCTCCAGCACAGATGATGCCTCCCCATAAACTCAGCCTGGATGCTTTTCTGCCACCTTCTCTGGCGCTTCCAGCCTACAGGAATGTTCTTTCCCGTGATTATCAGCCTTTGTGGCTCCAGTTTTAGCATCACAAACACGGGCACAGCTGGGCGATATCTCTCTCTCCCTGCAGGTCGAGGCAAACATCTCGCAGGCAGTTCCGTGCCGGGCAAAGCAAGGTGTTTGTTTTCCTGGCGACTGAAATCTCCGCCGGCTTTGCAAAAATCAGCTTCTCTTCTGGTTAATTCCGCGTCGTTCAGAAATAACAAGGCGTTAGGTCGCGTTCAACTTCGCCTTGCAGCGGTGATAGAGGGGAGGAAAAAAGGAATTGGCAGGAGTTTTTAGAGTCAGGGTAGCTGGAAGGAGCGGAGCTGATGGGGGAGAAGTTGTTTTGCTTTAGCAAAGACGGCAAAGTCAGAGTCAGAGTGAAAAGCCCTGCTGCAGGTGACTCATGAGGGAGTGTGTCTGTCCCTTTTGAGATCCGTGCTTTACCTGCTGATAAAGCGCTACCTGCTCTGCATGATTTCCCCAAATTCATTCCCTTACTGTGAGACGCGCCGGCTTACCAAAAACCTCCCCACCCCTCCCACTGCGGGCCAGTTGAATGTTATTTTTGTTTCTCTGGCCTATCACGTGTCTTGTGCAATATTTCTGTAGCCTCTGGACAAACACAGGAGAAGAGAGCAAAGGTTAACCACGATTGATGTCTGGGTTTGTGACGGCGCTGTGGGAGCAGCCTGGTGGGGCACACGCCTGGCTGGCCCTGGGCGCCTGCTGTGCTTCCAGCAGCATCCCGGGACACAAAAAACACCGGGATAAAGCAGCTCCCCTTTCACTGCCGACCAAGAACCGGCCTTCTGTGAGCGCGTTCTGCTGCATCTCACATCAGGAGCACATCAGGGCATTGACTGCAGGGGCAGGCTGGGCTAAACCCAACGCTGAACCCGCGGGTCCGCCGGCGCCCGGCTCCTGCAGGGCTGTGGCTCAGTGTCGCTGGCTTTAGTCGCTAGGCTTTAGTCCTGCCTTTAGTCCTGGTCCTGGTTTTAGTCCTGCCTTTAGTCCTAGCTTTAGTCCTGCCTTTAGTCCTGCCTTTAGTCCTGGCTTTAGCCCTGCCTTTAGGCCTTTAGTCCTGGCTTTAGTCCTGGTTTTAGTCCCCTTTAGTCCTTTAGTCCTAGCTTTAGTCCTGGTTTTAGTCCTGGTCCTGGTTTTAGTCCTAGTTTTAGCTTTAGCCCTGCCTTTAGTCCTGCCTTTAGTCTAGCTTTAGTCCCTTTAGTCCTGCCTTTAGTCCTGCCTTTAGTCTAGCTTTAGCTGGCTTTAGTCCTGCCTTTAGTCCTTTTAGCTTAGTCCAGGCTTTACTCCTGGCTTTAGTCCTTTTAGTCCCCTGCCTTTAGTCCTGCTCGGCAGCAACAGGTTGTGGAGAGGCTGCGTGGGGACAGGGAAAGCACAACGTGCTCCAGGTCTCAGCTGGGGAAGAGATCAAAGCTCTCCCCTCCCGAGCTGAGGGACTGGGAAGGCAGCGGATGTTCAGAGAAATATTCGCACCTGGGAATATTCTCATCACGCTCCGGCGCTGGGAAAACACGGCACTGCCCATGCTCAGAGCCTGACCTTTTTAACTATTCAGAGTGCAGTGCCAAATGGCTTTAAAGTGCTATCTGCTCTGAAACGGGTGACAAAGCATAACAATGGCCTCTTCTTATTCAGCAGATGTGATCTCCAGCCACTTTGTGCCCAGCTGTGTGTATTCAGGCTCCGAGCTGTTGACTTTAGCCAGAAAACGACTCGCTGCTGCCCTGCAGAGCTTGCCAGGCTGGGCCTTCTGCTGGGTGATGTTCCTCGGTGTGCTGCAGCGCTGCTGTCCCAGCTGTCCTGGGGCAGGGAGGTGGAGGGTGCTCCTGACAGGGAGATTTGTTCTGGAGGGTGTCGCAGTCGACATAAAGAACTCACATCCACACCTTGCCATGTCCCAGGCGGAAAAGAGAAAGGTTTATTTACAGAATCAGCATTTATCGAACTCCAGCAGTGACCATGGATTGGAGGAAGAAAATCTTCTTCTCCAACCACACTGGGCAACCCAACAGTCCATCTACAGTCTCCTCCTTATGAAAAGAATGCAAACATTGCTGGATTTTATAATAACAAGTGGCTTGTTTGTACGAAAGTGTATCTGACTCCAAAACACAGAAGGCTAAAAATAAGACTTTTACAAACTCCTTAAAGGGGACAGAGGAGAACGGCAAAAACCCAGGCAACAGGAGGGTGTTGGGATGTGTGGAGTGGGACACCACAAAGGCTCTGGGGCTTTGACAGCGAGTGAAGCGCATTCCTGCCTGGGAAGGGGTTGCTGTAACAGAGGGGTTTGCTAAGAGCCGCTGACAAAAGTGCTGTCAGTTGCTTTGTGGGTTGAAAATCTCTTTAAACTCCCAGTTGCACAACGTAGGTTTCTCAAGACTTTCCCCAAATTATCTCTCTGGCGCTAAGGGACAAGGCTGAAAATTTCGGCGCGAGAGGAAATTCCCCCCGAGAGCCCGGGGATACTCAGAGGGAAGAGAGTGCTCAGCTCTGTGCTGGCCCTGCTGCTGCCTCATCGCTGGCAGATGGTGCAGCCGCTCTGCCCTTTGGCCAGCACGGCACGGGAAGCAAGTCCCTACCCTGGGATGTGCCAGGGGCAGAGCAGCAGGAAAAGGAGGAGAGTTTGGAGCATCCCTGTGATCCAGCCTCCTTCTCTTCTCCTCTTCCCCCCGTGCTGGCATCATCTGGTGCAGGGGCACAGCAGCTTCTCCCCATCCCAGCGCCCCAAGTCCTCCCGGAGCACTCCCTCCAACCCTGCCTGCCCAAAGGCTCCGCAGCAAGGGGATGTCCCGGGGAGCCACCGGGGCTCTCACTCCCTCCTCTTCCTCTTCCTCCACCCCGGGCGGGCTGAAGGCACCGGTCCCTCTGCGCTGCCTTTGTCTCAGAAGGCAGCCCGGGCTCTTTCTTGGCTGGGGGCTGCGGGAGGAGGGGCTGCTGCGGGAGCAGATGGTCCCTGTTGGAGGGTTCGGGGCCTCTCTGCCAGCAGGTTGAGGGGGGGATCCCCTTTCACCGCTCGGCTGGGGGAGGGCTGCCCGCCTCTCACATGGTCAGTTCCCAGCTGAGTGCCTCTATGGGATTACGCTGCTATTCATCTAATTGGAATTGTATTTGGAGCAAGGAGACAGTATCTCTTTCCTGCGAAGATCTATTATGCATAAACGGTGCACAAAGGCATCCTCCTGCCGGCGAGAGGGGGTGCCCGGGTGGCCACGGGCCTGCTCCAGCTCCCACTCTGCAGGAAGCAGCCCTGACCCCTCCTGGTGCTCGGCACAGCCCGTCCTTCACCTCTCAGTCCCCAAAAGAGCTGTTTGGTGCCTTCCTGCCCTGCCCCTGTCCTGCTCTGCTCGCTGGCAGCACCCAGAGCAGCACAGCCCACCCTGCCTCTCCAGCAGGCATCTCCACACGCCTGGGATGGTGGGGTCCCCATCCTTGTCCCCCCCATCACCCCACAGCATCAGGCTCAGAGCCTGGGGACTGTGGGGAAAATTGCAGGATTGCCTCAGTTCCTGCAGCCCTGAGTGCCCTGCCAGGCTGGCACTGAACCTCAGAGGGGAAACTGAGGCCAGGACCAAGACAAAAGACAAAAGTTGCTCTCAGTCTCAGGAACAGCCCCACAGTTGAATGCAGAACCTGCACCTTGGAGCCCTGAGCAGAGTGAGAGGCCGAGCTGGGAGGTGGCTGGGAGTGGTTTTGTGTCCTTTGGGAAGGGCAGGGGGAGGTGAGGGGTCAGTGGGGGCTGAGCCAGGGGGAGGTGAGGCACAGGTGGTGTCAGGTGAGGGGCGTGCAGGGGTTCTGGGGAAGGCATTGAAATACAACATTTTGTGTGGATTTATATATAACCAAAACCCCCAGGGCAAATATAACAAAACTACTCAGTGCAGTACAACACAGGATCATGCTGGGCTGCCTGTCTGGAGCTGAGGTCACTGGATGCACCCTGCAGGGGACATCCCTCTGTTGCTGTAGAGCACGAAATCAGGACACAGACTCACAGAAGGCTGAAGATTCAAAATCTCTCTTTATTATAAAGCACCTGTCTTTTATACCTTTTTACAATGAGCCCACCTAAGAGGTGGGATCCTTGGACCCATTGGTCACATCAAGGGGCCATAAAGCAAATTCCCTCCTCTGGGAAAGAATGTAGAAAAATATGATAGTTTACAATAACATGCCTTGTTTACCACAAGTGTCCCTGGGAAAGAATTTTCTGACATCAAAACATGGCTACACCCCTCCTGAGCATGTGGCTGCCCAGGTGCCTTCACAGTCAAATGTCCCTCAGCACATATAAACCCACGGGGGCACAGAGGATCTGTAAATCAGTGCAGCTTTCCAACTGGAGAATGAGAAGGGTAAAAAATAAAATCCCACCTCACCCATAATGGGTTTATGGCTGAAATCACCTTGCACACACCCTCCTGGAAGAGCTGCCAGAGTTCATGTGCTATCAGCTCATGCCTGCAGATAAGGAGACCCATTTCTCTAAGTTTTATGGGAGCAGGAGAACTCCTAAATGAAATAGGAAAGTCTTTAATGAAAGAAAAAATCCAAATGGTTGCCCTTGCCAAGAGCTGTGTGAGCACCTGACATGAGGTTCTCCTTTGAACCTGACCTGGCCCAGTGCTCTTGTAGCCCGGCCAAGGCATCTCTGCTGGCCTGGGCAGCACAGGGACCGTGTCTGTGCCATCAGCAGCTGCTGCTCCTGGAGCCACCGAGTGCCTGAGCAGCTCCCACACCTCCAGACTGAGCCAGAGCAGCCAGAGCTGGTCCAGCAAGCCAGCCTGGGTTGCAAATCCACAGCTGACAGGACAAGCCCAGAGCAGACAGGACGGCATTCCTGGGCTGCAAGCAGAGCCTCTGGCACCCTCCACGAGCTGTTCTCAAAGAGATTATGCTTGCAAATGAGCTCAGCAGGCTGGGACTCCCAAAACAGCCCCTGTGCAGCCAAGGGACCATCCCCTGCTCCACTCCCAGCGTTTGGAGACTTCAAAGAGGGCTGTCACAATCATTGAGATCTCAGCCTGGCCCCTGCTCCCCTGGCCACAGCTGTGTGAGGGGTCTCACCAGGACAGCTCTCCTTCCCCACCAGAGAGCTTTGTGCTCTGCCTCATGTCAGGTGCTCACACAGCTCTTTGCAAGGGAAACCATCTGGATTTTTTCTTTCATTAAAAGTGACTGTGGTCTTGGGCTGCTGGAGCCCCTTTCCAGCAGGAAAACTTGGGAAAGGGGCTCCAGCGTGGTACTTCCTTCACATTCCTTTGTGACTTGGAAACGTTTGTGGTCTCCCTCAACCTGTTCTGATTTTTCTCTCCTTTCTTTGCAGCTTCATCATCTCTTGGTCATTTTTTGGAAGTGCTTTCCCATATGGCTTGGTGATTACCTGAGGTTTGATCCTCCTTGATCCACCTGAGTCTTCTGCTTTTGGCCTTGTATGTAGAGACCCTTAAGAGCTTGGTTGGGAGAGACTGGAATAGCCCTGAACACGGATTCATTATCCACCCTGCAGGAAGACCCAGACAGGCTGGAAGGAACCTTGTGAGACTTGGCAAGGTTGCATTTTACACTTTTGACCTTGGGCTCTCAGTGATTGAAGCTCTCCATCTCCACCCAGAAGTGGTCCAGAGGGTCAGTGGTGCCCCCAAGGCAGCAGCAGGTCACCAGACCAGGCAATGTGAGGTGATGGTGCTGGGTGAGGCAAAGACAAATGTAAAGTCTTGCACTTGGGGAAACATCATCCAGGAGTGCAGCACAGGCTGGGGTTGACCTGGCTGGGAAGCAGCTCTGGGGAAGGGGCTCTGGAGATGCTGGTGGACACCAAGCTCAGTGAGAGTGACCAGTGTGTTGAGAGTGACCAGTTGAGTAGCAAAGACCCAGTGGGAGGCTGGGCTGCATCAACAGGGGCATCACCCACAGATGGAGAAGCATTTGTCAGGCCACACCTGCAATAATGTGCACAGTTTTGGCCTCTGCTACACCAAGAGAAGTGGATGGACTGGAGAGGGTTGAGAGAAAGACCACAGAGGTGATCCAAGGGCTGGGAAGTTGCCATATGAGGAACAGCTGAGAGACCTGGGCTTGTTCAGCCTTGAGAAAAGAAGGCTTAGGAGAAACCTTTCCACCAAATTACAGCGTTTAAAGGGTGGCTAGAGAGAAGATGGAGACTCCCTTCTTACCAGGGGTCACGTGGCAAAGATGAGGGGCAATAGATCCAGGTTACTCTTGGGAACATTCTGACTAGAGATATGAGGAGAATTTTTCACAATGAAAATAATCTCCACAGGGAAATGGTGAATTCCCCAGTGCTGGAGACTTTCAAGGTTCAGCTGGACATGGTGTTGGGTCACCTTGTCTAGACCTTGTTTTTGCCAGGAAAGGTTGGACCAGATGATCCTTGAGGTCCTTCTAACCTGGTTTTCTGTAATTCTGGAATATCAGACAGGAGCTGTCACACAGAAAGAGCCTCATCTCATCAACAGGCTGTTTATCAGCTTTCAGAGCCTTTCCTGGATGCAAGATCTGTGCCAGATCTCATCCTTTTTGAACAAACCAGATCTTCTCTGTCCGTGCATGTATCCAGCTGAACATGAAGGAGATCCAGTTTCAAAGCTACAGGACTCCAACAAAATAAAGCAAAGAAAACTTGGGACTATTTCAAGAATCGACTGGACCGGTGCAAGGAGGAATTTCAAAGGAAATGTCCTGGCAAACAAGACAGTTTTGTGATACACCCAGTGCCCCCCATCCTTCTGCAGGGAGAATGAATGGCTAAATTCAGCTTTTAATGCTGATGATGAGGCTTTCCAAGGAGCTGGCAAGAGGGAAGGGCGTTGTAGCTGTCCATGTGTGAAACAGTGCAATGAGAGACCCAAACCTGCTGTGCTTTTAGGAGTTCCTCTAACGTCGTGTCAGCAATCTGGAATCCAGCTCAGGCTGTGGGGATTTGTAACAAAAACTTAAAACGGCCCCGGCTGGAGATGTCCGGGTGTGAAAGCAGCAGGAGAACCAGCGGGAGAGGAAGGGTTAAAGGAATGGCATGTGCTTGATCAGCAGGTCCGGGGAGCAGAGCAATTGGCCTGAGCTTCTCAGGACAACGGGAGCAGTAAAACAAAGGACAGCCTAAAACAAAGGAGAGATCACACCCCAAAGCAGCCCGACCAGCTGAGTAAATCAGCTGCTCCTCAGGACTCCACGGCAGGACTGAGTGAAGAGGCAAGAGATCGCAATCAGGTCTGTTCCCAGGGGACACGAGAGGCATGCCTGAGAACCAGGGCACAGCCACCCACCTGAGGGGAATCCAGGATGCTGGATGAGCAACTGGGAGCTGGTGTCCCTCATTTCTTGTCCTGCAGTCCTGGCCGGGCTGCCTGGACACACATCTCTTGTATGTGAGTGAAACCCTGGGAGAGACGGAGCCAGCTGAACCACCTTTGAAAAAAAAACCCAAAAAAACAAACCAAAAAAACCCCAAAAACAACAACCAAAAACCCCCACATTCCCTTCTTGAGACAATCCCGGATTGAGTTTCCTGCTGCAACTGCAACTTTTGCATCCTGCAGTGACTTCCAGGGCCATTTCTCTTTGTGGTTGTTTGCATTTGTGTTTCTGCAGGAGTCGGGTGGCAGCTCTGGCCCTGTGGATGCTGCTGGAGCCCGACTTGTGGGAGACAGAGGTGGTTTGGATAATAACCCCGGGTGCAGGCAGGGATTAGTAGTGGTAGAGCAAAACCCAAAGGCTTTGCAATGCTTACACCAGTGCACAGGACAGCCTGGCCCTCAGTGAGCCCCCCAGGGTCAGCTCTGCAGGGCTGGGCTGGCTCTGGGCAGCCACAAGCCCAGCCAGCACCTGGGGAAGCAGGGCAGGTTGCCTTTGCAGGGCAGGTTGCCTTTGCAGGGAAGGTGTTTTCCCATGGTCAGAGGCATTAACTGATCCCCTGTGGGCACACAGATTAAATGGTTTGTGGCCAGTTTGGGCTGGCCAGGGCTTCCTGTAATAAAAGGATGGATTTGCATGGGATAAGGCAGAAGGGTGTGCCTGGCCCTTCTGCCAGCACATGGCTGGGCTGGGGTCTCCTCTGTGGGCTGGGGTCTGTGGCTGTGGTGAAATACTTCCCCTGCCTGCCCTCCTGGGCTTTCTCTGGCCAGCTCAGTTTCTTGAGGGGCTTTGGAGGAATATCTCAGAGGACAAAGTAAAAGATTCCAAAAGAGGCTCTCACCCCAGATCAGTCCAAGGCTTTATTCTCCAAGGGTTCCAAGAAAAGAGGGCAAATGAAGAAAAAGCATAGGTTTATCTGGTCTCTGTCTCAGGACAGATAACTGGCCCTGAGCCAATAGGTTAAAAATAAGGGAAAGAAAGGTCAAACTAAATGACCACAGGCTCTAGGGGGTTCTGGAGGAAAAACCATTCCCCAGAAGAATACAACACTGTGGGGATGTCCCACTGTTGAAGAGGCAATTGGTACTCGTTGCTCTTCCCCCTTCAGAAGTCCTACTGCAGGTGGGGTCTCTGATAATCCAGGCAAAGTGTTCAACTGCTTAACACCTTCTGTCTCTACAGCTGCTATCCTGAATGCCCACCTGAGCCCCTTCGGGTCTTTGAAACACTCATTTCAGAGGAATCTATGCAATTCCCATCTGCAGTGGGACTTCTGAAGGGGGAAGAGCAGCGAGTACCAATTGCCACTTTGACAGCCACCAAGCCAGGCCACCTGCAGCATCACTGCTCTCCCTGCCAGGGGTGCAGCAGGCTGGGGGTTTGCAGGGAGCTCCCCTGCTGCACCTCTTTGATGGCTCTGCTGGGGTGACTGCTGCATCTCTCTGCAGCCCAAGGCACCTCTGCCCTCCTCACTCTGAGGCAGCCCTCACCCACCTGCAGCCTCCCTGCATCTTTGCTACCTTGACATCAATAAATGTTGTAATAATTCTGTGGATGTTGCTGTTTGGGCTGTTTAACCCAGACCTGCCTGGAGTCCCTGGCTCTGATGTTGTTGCCCAGATAATGTGTGGTTTACTTACACAAGGGTAGCCTCCACATCACAGAAAGGAGTTTCAGTTTCCTGCTGGCTCCTAAACACAGCTCAGTGACAGTTTAAAGAGTGCACTAATATGGGTTCTGTTTTTCTAAATGCACCTGCCCCGACTTGTAGTGACACAGCAGGCACAGAAAAATATTTGGTACCAGATGTGCCCTCACTGTCCTCTTCCTGTGATGAAAATGTTCCCTTCCTTATGTATTTATTTGATATTTTGTGCTCTGTGCAATGCTTGAAGTAGGGGAAAGGGCAACAGCAGCACCAGCAGTGCTACTGCACTCAGCCAGGCAGTGCCTCTCTGCCAGTGCAGGGGAGATGAATCCTGACAAGTGCTTGGAGCTTATCAAATCCAGCTTTTCTTTTTTTTTTTTTTGAAAGTGTGGCATGGACAACAGCATCAATGTCCTTCTGTGACTGCTGGAATCTTCTCCATGCCAGGGACAACATCCCAAAGCGCTGGGCCCTGCCCTCTCCCTGAGGGTACCTTGCCATGGGTGTTCTTACAGGACAGCTGCACCTTTTCTCATCAGCTGGGCCATACAGCAGCAGCTCAGCTCAGAGGCAGCTCAGCCCTCTCACCCCAGTGTGACCTCACAGCCTCCTACTGCCCAGCTGCTCTCCAGTGCTGCTGTCACATCGTTCCAGTGTCCAAATCCCCCTCAGACACGAGACGGTCTCTGCCCTCCACCCAACACTGCCTTCACTCCCAACAGTGCCCTGGCCAGGAGCTCCCAGGGGTGTTTTTACACCAAGGGTGCTGCTGGCTTTTGCTTTGTGCCCTGGGTGCTCCACTGACAGTCACCAGCTGCTGAGAGCAGTGTCCTCTCCCGAGGTTCACCTTGCAGGCCAAGCACAGGGCTCTCAACCTTGTCTGGTTTGTTGGATGCTGAGCAGTTCCTGTGCTGTGCTCTGGGCAGGCTGGTTTGACTCCTGCCTCCCTGGAATATGTGGATGCTCCCCAGCTGATGGGCTGAGCAGCTCCACCTGTGCTGGCCACCAGCCAGTGATGTCCCCCTCTGCCTGTTGATGACTTGCAGAGACACAGGAAAATAATTTGCCACTTCCTGGCTTGGTCTACCCCTTTCCTTTTCACTGTGCAGTTCTGAGATTTACTTGCCTAGGAGAGCTGAGCATTCTCTTTGCTGAGCAAGACAAATATTCCAGCCCCAGTGAGAGAAAGGAAGGAGTCAGCCAAACCCAGTCAGCAGGTGCAGTGAGAGGCACTATGATCAGCAGGGATGGTTCATCCCAGTGAGGATGATGCAAAATGCAGCTATTTCACACTTTTGACCTTGGGCTCTCAGTGATTGAAGCTCTCCATCTCCACCCAGGAGTGGTCCAGAGGGTCAGTGGTGCCCCCAGGCAGCAGCAGGTCACCAGACCAGGCAATGTGAGGTGATGGTGGTGGGTAAGGCACAGCCCCACTGCCTCTCCTCGTGAAACCAGAGGCTCTGTGAGCCCCAGCCAGCTGGGAAGGGTCCAGGATCCTTTGGTGCTGGATGCTGTCTTGCAGAGCTTGTCCTCATCTGCATCCCCTGCAATAGGGTCACTGGATGCCAGCCAGCAGCTCTGGGCCTCTCAGGTGTCAGTGCTGCAAGTTGGGTTCCTTAGTCTCAAAGGAGATGCAAACTGTTTTGTTTTCACCTGCTGCCATTACCCTCTGATTAAAACCTTGTGGTTTATTAGTTTCATTTTTACACGGAATGCAGTGCTCAGATGTCTCTGCAGTTTCACACCCTTTGTAGACAGAGCTAACTGAAAAATACTGGAAACTGGAGGTGCACAGGAACAAACTCCTGTGGGCTCTGCACACCTCAGAACCACGGAACACAGAGTCACTTAGGCTGGAAAAGACCTTTAGGATCACTGAATCCAACCATTAACCAAAATTCATTGTTCTCAGCCACGATCCCAGCTATGGTCTGGCTTTTTTACCTGCAGGTCCTGTCAGGTGCCTTTTAAACTCTTGCTGTGGTTTATTTTACTTGGAAGGACAGGAACTGAAGGATGAGGGGCTTGGCCAGTGTCAGATCTGTGGCTGCTCATCATCATGGCACAGAACTTGTCTGTCCAGCTCCAGCTGATCAGTGCCTGCCTTGCCCTGGGTCAATAACCTGTGACTGTTTAAAACCTCCCTGTGGAACTCCAGCGTGGATTTGGGGAATGAAACCTCCGTGTGGGAGCTGCCAGGCTGTAGCTGCAGACCTGACACCCCTTGCAGCTCCCTCCCTCTCTGCTTTGCTTTGAATGAAGTCAGACAAGGGCACCCAGAGCAGAGCTCCTCCTGCCTGGCACAGACACTGCCCCCGGGGACAGCTCTGCTGCTGGAATATCTGGGTTGCAGAACACAGTCAGCACAGGTTTGGAGGGGTCCCAGCAGTCAGGATGGGGAGTTGCCCTGTAAGGGACACCCAAACCAAGGCAGCAGCCACGGTGTCTCAGGCTGCTGGGTAACCTGGCCAGGGGAATTTCTGAGGTGCCTCTGCAGGATGCAGGGAAGTTAACTGGGTTTCTGGGATATCTTGGCCTGTTTTTCCTTAGAATCAATTCACCCCCAGCCTGCGAAGTGAGTGCAGAAATGATTGTGGGCTGCGAATGGAAAATGCAACAGGAAGGGGTCAGCAAGGGGGATCCAAGGAAAATGGAGCCAGCAGGAGGAGCAGGAAATGGGGCAGTGGGGGAGGTCCTTCAGTGAGGGGTCTCCTGGCACCATCAGTGCTCCCTCTGCCCCACCTGCACCGTGCGCTGCCCAGAGAGTGCCAGGAAAATGAATCCACAAACACCAGAGGTTTGTGTCCAGAGAGGAGGCAGAGGAGTCCTGTGACTTTATTTGAATAGAGGGAGAGGCCATGGGGCATTCCCCATGGGGTCTCTCAAAGCTTTGGAGGACACAGCCTCCTTTTCATCCCAATTTCCCAGCTGCATTTCCCTCTCTCTTTCCCCACTGAGGCTGAGGTACTTGAGAGGTACAGACTTCCCAAATCACCTCACACAGGCCCCTTCTAATGTGTACCTGCCCTTTTTCTTTTCCTTGTGTCAACCAGTGGAATTCCTATGGAATTTATGGTTCTTCCCATCATTTCTTTCACCTCTCAGTATCCAATTTTATTTATCAGCAGACCCACAGATCCTTTGTGAAGGCAAATCCTTCATTCCTTTCATGAAACACGGGAGGAAAACAGCAGCACGAGTGTTCCCTGCCCCCAGCGCTTCCTCTTTGTGCCTCAGCTTTCTAAATTTGCTTGTTCCCATTGCAAGCACCTCAGCTCAGAGCTCCCCTGGGCTGCATCCAGCTCTGAGAGCAGGAACCAACCCCGCTCTCTGCAGAGCCAGGACTTCCAGAGAACCAACCCTGGGCAGGGGAAAGACCACAAACTGCATTTGCATGAGCCAAAAAGAGGAGACAAGGAAATCCCGTGAGTCACCAAAGCCTCTGCGGGCCAGAATCCATCGGTGTGCCTTTTGAATCCAGTGCTGTGCCTTTCCCTTGCCTTGCCCATCTTCATTCCTTTTGCTGACTTGTTTTTTCACAAGGCCTTGCCAAGTGATTTAGACCAGCAATTATCAGCTGATTTTCACTAGCTCTCACTTCCCACCCCGTAGTTCATGAGTATCTGTAACCATTTTCTACTCGAATTTGGGCAAATTGTTGAAAATTTCATTGAAGAGGCCATTTAAAGAAAGATTGGGTTTGCTTTGAATTAACATAAACATTTCATTTGAATAATTTGTAAATAGTTTACCTCTTTCAGCCTTTTCAAGAAACCTTTTAAAGTATAAATTTCCAGAGAGGTCTAAACCAAAAGTGATTTTTTTGACTATTGAGTGCTTTAGTTTTTTAGGACAATGGGTCATTAAAAATAAAAATAAAAATTGAGTTGGGCTTGGGTTGTTGCCCTCTAATTGCAACTTCTGTTCAATTGCAATTGCAATTTCTGTTCCTACCCCTTTGCAACAACACATTTCGGCTGGCCAGGTTCAGTGCAGGCTCTTGGGGTGCTTGGGATGACTCTCAGTTCTTTATGATGAGACTGTTAAAGCACAGGGAGTTGCTGCTGGTTTGGAGGAGAGGGAAATTTTGCTGTGGGAGCCCTGACGCCCTGCAAACACAGGATGCTCCTTGTGTGTAAATGCTCCTGCCTGCCCAGGGACCCAGGGACAGCTCTGGGCAATGCCAGCAGCCACTTCCAGCTGAGTGAGGTGAGGGCACAGCCCCATCCTGCCTGCACAGGCAAGGACCCTCCTGGCTGCTTTCCCTGAGCTGAGGAGGAGGAAAGGCACCCTGGGAATGCCCCAACCATTCTTTTTTATTGGCCAGGACCTCAGCAGCTCTGGTTTTGTCAAAGGGAATAAAATGGGAAACTGGGAGGGAGAGTTGAACTCTTCACTCGGCAGCCTGGCAGGAGGGAGGGTGGTGCTGGGCTCCTGCAGGCAGCTCCCAGTGTGTCCCAGTGTCTCCTGTGGTACAGCTCTGCCTGTGCCAGCCTCCAGTCTTGGCTTGGCTTATGTGGCCATGCTCCCAAAAGGAGGAGATGCAGTTTTCCCTGTGGGTCTGAGAACAGGCCTTGGTGTTGGCTGCTGGATATCAGAGCACCATCCTTCCTGCCTTAGCCTTGTATTGCATCTTTTCCTTCCCTTTGGTCATTTATTGGTTCTGATCACCCCAGGCAGCAAGCAGGACACTGTTTCTGTGGGGATCCAGACCTTTCCATTGAGAAAGGCAGTGCCTGTGGGGCTCCTCTTGCAGCTCCCTGCTCCCCTGGGGCTGAGCTCACAATGGTGAGGGAGTTTTGCCACTGCTTGCCTGTCTCAACAGCCTCTCCAGCTGCAGGAATCCTGCATTTGGTCCTCACAACTGTTCCTGCTAAACACCAACAGGAGAAAATGAGACCAACAGCTGCAGGAGTCAGGATGAAAGCTGCCAAAGGCAGAGCACAGCCAGCCCGTGTCCTGGCAGTGAGAGCTGCCTGCACATCACGCAGGACATGAGATTCATCTGGCAAAACGTGGCTCTCCCTGAGTTTCTGGGAGCTTCCCCACACAGGCAGTGCAGGACACAGCCCATCTCTCCCTTGCTGGGTGCCTCTTTCTGGTCTGGGAGTGCATGTGCCCCACACTCTCTTGTGAGCACAGGAGTTCAAGTAACCCCTGGGGTACAGCACCAGAGATTCCTGCACTTACTCCATG
Source organism: Phylloscopus whistleri (assembly GCA_017589585.1). Taxonomy (NCBI): domain Eukaryota; kingdom Metazoa; phylum Chordata; class Aves; order Passeriformes; family Phylloscopidae; genus Phylloscopus; species Phylloscopus whistleri. The sequence goes on along the minus strand of JADMLD010000379.1, from coordinate 294,131 downwards.
CCCATCTTGTCTTGGCTGTTTTGTGCTTCAGGGGTGACTCAGACAGTCCCTCTGGGCTTTTTTTTTTTTTTTTTTTCCATCTGGGATGGGACTGCCACAGCTTTAATTAGCACAGAACATCTTGACACGTTGGAGGCTTTGAAAAGGAAGGTGGCCAAAAGGGGAGAAAATGTGGGCAGTTACCCAGGACACCCAGTTTGCACCCCTCTGCCGTGTTGGTTGGAAGCTGGATCCTCACAATGGGGAGCCATAAAAGACATCTGGCTCCTTTGAACAGGCAGGTATTTTTATTTTTTAACTGGGTCCAGGCCCAGACACTCTGTCCTTTGGGTTTGGACGAGGCTAGGACCAGGAGGCTGTGATTAATGCTCAGTTCCCCACCACAGCTGGCCACAGCCAAACACAGGTTCAGTGCTCTTTCTCCAAGGCTCTGCTCTCCTCTGGATGAACTTAGACCCACACAGGACTAATGCCACAGAGTATTCAATCCTCTTATCAGCCAAGTGTAGTTGATGTAGTTTACAGGAGTATAATGACCTCAGAGAGATCTGCTGAGGAAAAGTAAACGGGCTGTGCCCATTTTCTACTTCCTTAAACAACCTGCCTAGGATGGCTTCCTTGTTTTTCACATTTTACTTGCCAGGAAGGTCACATCTCACATTTTTTTGGGTTTCCTGTAGGACTTGTTAGAGGCCCAACATGCAGAAAATGAGCTTCATCTGACCCTCACTGACAAGCACTGAAACTTAAGAGGACAAACCTTTTCTCCCAGCTGCTTGTTTAGTTATTGAGTGAAGCAAACAACAATGGCTGGCATGTTTAACCATTTTGTCACAACTCAAGCAACAGGGCTGTATTTTCTTGGTGCATCTGGTGCTACAAAACCACTTGTGCTTTTTCATCCCAGAATTCACAAAGCTCCACGTAGAAGATCTGACTTTCTGATGTGGAAGGAAAACAAACAAGCCTCTAGGTTCCCCCTCAGGAAAACAAATGGGTTTTTATTATTTCAGTGTGGTCCCCTGCCCAGCTCAAGATTGAATATCCAGAATTAGCATTTAAAAAAAAATCCCAAGCATAGATTTAATTGCACTACAATCCCTACTGAGGAGGAAAAGCAACAAATGGAAACTCTTTTACCATCACTTATGCCAACTGCTTCCTTTCTAGCCTTCTTCCTGTCTAGTCTTCACTTGGCTGCTTGGCACTGCCCCAGGAAGAGATTTTGGGGAAGATAGGGAGCTCTCTGCACCCACACCATGAAGCAGCTCTGTTGTTTCCTTTTCCCATCCCTGCATGCTCCTGCAGCTGAAGAGGACAGAACTCCAGGATCAGGCTGTGCCCGTGGCAGGTGGACCAGGCTGAGGTGGGGAACAGGGCAAGGAGAGGAGATGCTTCACATGCAGGATATGGGAGGGAGGACAGGAGCAGTGGGTTTACAGGCAGGGAGCACAGCATGGAAAACCCTTCCCCTGGGCCAGGTGTCCCTGCCCTCCCCTGGGTGCTGGTGTGGGGTCACTCACCCCAGCAGGGCCAGGAGCTCAGGGAGGATGGCCCTGCTGGCCCTGCTGGCCCTGCTGGCCCTGCTCCCTGTCCTGCACCCCCTGATCCTGAGTGTGCTGCCTGTTTTCCCTGCAAGTCCCACACATAAGCACTCCAGGGAGGATTTCTGAGTGGACTTTGACAAAGAGCTGTGGCCTGAGAACAAGTCAAAGAAATCCCTGAGAGAGTGGAAAGCTCCACTGCTAAAACAGCGTGAGCTGTGCAGGGGAGTGGGGGCACAGCAAGGTCTGGGACCTCCCCCAGGTGTGAGAGTGGCTGGGGCTGATGGCCTTGGGATAACCACAGGCACAGGGAATCTGTCTTAAGAGAAGGTGAGGAGCAATGTGGTCTCTCCTGGGACTCTGCAGCAATTTAGAAACACTGCAGACCCCTGAAGAAGATCATCTGCACTCAGAACAAAGCATCCCAGGCTCTGAGCAGAGAAATGGGGAAGATTTTCACTTGGCAGGTGGAAAACCCATTTGGTGTGATCTGAAAAAAGGCTGGGGTGCTTGGGTCAGAGAGTTTGCACATCCAGCTCTGCCTGCTCCTCAGCCTGGAGCTCAGGCTCATCAGGCACAATGTGTGGGGCCTGGGCAGTGATGACCAGGGTCCCACTGAGTCCTGAACCTCCTGCTCTGACCTCCCAGTCCCTTCCAGTGCGAGATGTGGGACTGACCTGCAGAAAGCTCCTGGAGGGAAGGCTGGCTCTGGCATTTGGCACAACATTGTTCCTTGCTTGTTGTCTGTTGCCTGGGTGGTTTTTTTTTTTGTTCTCCTCTGTTTTTTTAAGAAGTTTTTTTTTAAGTTTTATTTCAGCTTTCTCTGTTTACTTTTTGCAGTGGAGTTTCTTACTATTTTTACATCAACAACTTATTATTATTGTAACTGTCTTTTTATGTTTATATTTCTCTCATAAGGAGGAGACTGTTGATAGACTGTTAGGTTGACCAGTGTAGTTGAAGAGGAATATTTTCTTCCTCCAATTTATGTTCACTGTTGAAATTGTATAAATGTTGAAGCTTGTAAATAAACTTGCTTTTTTTTTTTTGTTTTAGACATTTCAGCATGTAAGTGTTGATTTTTCTGTTGTACTGCGGCAGTTGCCTTGCTGTGGGACTGTGCCAGCACCCAGATAAGAGAGCTGATTGCTCAGTTCTGTGCCTTTGTGCTCAGGGCATGTCCCTGGAGCCTGCTGGCTGCATCCTCCCTGCACCCACAGCCCAAAGATAAGTGCAAGGTGATGCCATTCATTTGCTGGGTAGATGCTACCGTGCCCTCGCCTCGGGCTGCCTGGTAAATCCCACAGAGGGGAGGAACTGGAGCAAGACAGATCTCAGCAGGCTCTGGACCAGGTCTGTACTCAGTCAGTGCACTCAAGAGTGTCCCACCTCTTTCCCTGGCACCTGGGTCCTGACACTGCTCAACTCCCACATCCTGCACCCTTTGGGTCAGGCAAAGAGATTGTGAATGTGCCCAAGCTGTGTGTTTGTGTGCTCATGTAAAGGTTAATTCATCTTTGGCAGGACACCTTTCTTTTTCCACGGTGGTGTTGCTCTACCAGTGTCCTTCCACGAAAAAGCTTCCCAATAGGTGCCCTGGTGCCATTTCCAAAATGCCTTTGGGACAGATTTGCAAAGCAGAGAGCACAGGTGTCAGCAAGGTGTCCCTGTCCCTTTAATGCACAGTGTCACAATGCTAGAGCTGAGTCACAGCCACCTCCCAAGGAATCGATGACCTGAGAGGTGTCCTCAATCCCTCAGATCCCCTGAATTAAGTCCTGCAAAACGAGACCAGTAACAAGGCCAAGGAAGGGACACGATGTTGTGCAAATATTACACTTATCTACTTAATCTGGATTATGCAACAGGCCTAGAAGTGCTTCCATCCTGTGAACTCCTTTAATGTGTCTCCTGAGCTTGCAGGAGGTGTTACAACACCTTGGCTCTCTCTGTTCCAAGGTTGAGGCATGTACTGGGGAAATTCTTGACTTACCTGCTGGCTCCTGGACAGATGCCATGAGCACCTCTTGCTTAACCCTCTCACAGCCCTCGCTCGTGGGTCAGCCTGACTTTCCTGCTTCCTGAGCAGCAGGGCAGGGAGCAGGAACCTTTGCTTTCAGGAGAGGGTTGTGATGCCTTAGATTTCAGCTTCCATAGTTTCAGATTCTGTGCTGCCTAAGGATGCAGTGCTGAGCCTCATATTAAGTGCTAGTAAGCTCTCTTCTCAGAACAAGCAGACAAAACAAATCTTCTCCTGCTGCACACCAAGGACAACCTTCAGCCCAAAAAGCACAAACAAGGGTGGCTGAAGGGAGGAACAAGAAGGATGGGACCTCACAACCTGAAGCTGTAATTGGACAATTAAACCCCAATGTGCAAATGGACCAAAACTGATAAAAATGTAAAATCTCGTGATCAGGCAGCCCTTTTGTGTGGCATTCTCTGACCCACTCTGGGTGCAGCTTTGGTCAGGCTCCTGTAATGCTCAGGGTGGGTCCTGGAAGTCTTTTAATAAATCTCTGCTTTATTCTCCAGCTCTGTCCAGCCTCTGTTTCAGGTCAGCCTTCCTAAGGCATCAGTTGGGACACATGCTTGCCTGACTTCTCTGGTCGTGGCAGGAGGATGGGACCACAGTCTTTTTTGTCCCTCAGCTCCCAAGGTGCCTGAGTAACAATTTTGCCACTGGTGAGCTGAGCAGAAGGGCTGTCCATGGATCAGGAGCTGTAAGCTCCCAAGCATTAAGGTCAGCAAAGCCATTTATGTCACACGGCCTCGATGGCAGAGACCCAGGGCCAGCTCTGCCTGCTCGCATCTGTGGAGGCAGTTGGTGGTGGTGGGTTCCTTGAAAGGCAAGAAAAGGGACTGGGCTCTCAGAAATAACCAGCCTTCCCCTTTCCCAGGACGTCCTGAAGAGGGGAAGCTGTGATAATGTGAATGCCACAGGGACATGGCCGGATGCAGCATGTAGGGGGGTGGGGAGGCCAGGCTGATGCAGCTGATTGGAGCTGTCCTGTCCCTTTTCCTGATGGGGCAGAGCAACTTTCAGAGCACTTGAATGAAATGATTTGCCTCCCTCTGTCTGCACAGCGTGGTGCATTCACAGCCATGGCTGACCATTGGTGTGGTTTGTCCCGCTGTGGTTTGTCCTCTCTGGCACCAGATGGTCCTGGGATGTCCCCCTGGAATGTGGCTGTGATAAAAACTCTGCTGCCCATCCCCCTGGGACCATGATCCTGTAAGCCCCTGATCCACCCTGCACCCCTCACTGTGCATGCCTCTGTCCCTGGGTGATGCTGGACCATGGCACCCTGCCTGGGAGCCAGAAGGGAGTGCTGAAACTTTGCTTCCAAGAAAAGCAGACCTGGCCCAGCCAGAGGCCAGTGGTGTGTTTTGAGCCTGTGAATGCACTTCATCCTCCATGTCCAGAGCAGGGCCAGCCTAACTCAGCTTCTAGCACAGGGATCTCTTGTAGCAGCACCCTGGGGAGCACAGTGCTCGTGGCTGCAGAGGAGGCCCCCAGTTTGGCTGAGCTGCAGAGTTTGGCTTCCTCACTTGCCCTATGGTTTCTGTGAGGTATCTGAGTTGTGGTGAACCACCACTGACCCATATTCATCTCCACTCCATTGTACTGCTGATTAGAGGTGTCTCTCTGTGAGATCATCAGTAGTTCATCAAAAATCTACAGCCATAACCAGGAATCACCAGATCCAACATTCTACCTTGGGATGGCATGGCCAGGACAGGTCCTTCCTCTTTTGGACTAGGTGATGGTCCAATCCTCTTTGGCCAGGCTGTGACACTGGCTGGGAGCATTGGAGAGGCCCAGCAGCTGCCCAGCCGCTTTGGGAGCCCTCAGACTCAGGGGCAGAGCCTTTACCCATGGCTTTTCTCCTTGCACTGTTCTCTGACACACTTTCCCAAGAGCAGACCCACCAGCAGAGCACACCCAGCACTGCTGGGGCAGCCAGCACTGCCACTGGTTTCCTCGTTACTCCCAGTGTTCCTGGGCTCAGTGCTTGCTGTGCAAGGCTCAGCAGCTGGTGCAGCAGCCCTGGCTGTTCCTCTACTCCTGCTTTCCCCCCACTCCCTTCACTAATTTCTCTGTGAGGTAAACTCAGCTGTCCTCCCTGACACCTCCCACCAGAGCTCTTCTAGCTCCTTCCAGGCTCCTTCTCCCCAGAGAAGGGAGCCTGGGACACCTGAGCCCCCACAGGAGTGGAGTCTGTGTGTCCTGTGCACACCCGGGTTCATCTCCCAGCAGATGCACAAGGGCAGGAATCAGGACATCCACCCTGCTTGCCTGGCCCTATTGACACGTTCCTGGTCTCTCCAGTTGAACTCCTGTCTGTGTTAAACTCCACAAATCCCCCTGGAATAAGCCACTAGAAGAGCTGAGCGTCCCTAAGCATAAGCTAAATAGGATTTTGTTCCAGTTGGCCTTAAGACAGAGACCAACTGCGTCCCACCAGGCTGGAGGGTCTTGGCTTTGCAGGACTGAGGAAGGGCAGATGGAAATCTTACCTAAGGGTGGAGAGGATGTGCATTTCACATGAAATGGCTTTAAAATAAATCACTGCAGCAAGCACAACATTCACTGACCACTTGTAAACCTGTGTTGTTTCCACTTGTCAAACATTTGATTTAAGCAAAGACAAAAATGTAGGTTTGAGTGGACAGGATTTTTTTGCAAGAGTCTTACAATTCTGTAGCTCGTAGAATAAGCAATGAATGATGAAAAAGTGTTGGAGATGCAGCAAGGTGTTTGGTTACAGCATTTTGATTTGTTTTGCTTAGTTTAATGGACTCTTTTCCTTTGAATATAATACCCATGAATTTGTTGTTGTTTGAGGGGAGATGCCTGCTTGCACCAGAAAAGTAATCCAGGAAATTATTATTATAGAGAAAGCTTTCAACTTTTTGATTTCCAAAGAATCTGAATGCCTGTGTTTTTGTTAGGTGGGGTTTCTTTTGGTGTTGTTTTGTGTGGTTTTTTTTTTTTTTTTGGTTAGTTTTGGTGAGTTTTCTGTCTTATGAGCAATTATCTATGTTGTGAGGGTAGTTTGTAGTTTAGACCCTCTTTACTTTAAATAGGACTGTCAGAACAGGCACAGCCAGCCCCTCCCATGCTACCTGGATTTTGGAAATTCATTTAAACCAGCAGCACAAACCCTGCATGAATCCTGGTGCAAGAAAAGAGGATTTGGTGGGGCTTGCCCTGCTGCCACCATGGGCTGTTGCAAGGCTGTCACAAGAGCTCTCAGACACCAGTGAGGTGCCTTTCCCCTGGGGCTGGAGGATGGGGTGAAGCTGCCTCACCTTCCCTTCCCTTGGCAGACCCAGAGGAAGGGACACCATGGTTTTGGGGTTTTTTTTTAAAGCATATTAAGAGATGAGCCTTGAGCATTTTCTCTCAACTCTATCAGAGGAGCAGGCTAAGTGAGAACAGAGCACATTTAAAGTAGAAGGATCAATATTTAAATAGAAAACATGTCTGTGAGGGTAAAAGGGAATTTCCTAAAATTCCATCTTGACAGCACAGAGAACTGGCATTCTCTCCTTTTTCCTCCAACAGGAAGCACCCTGTGAGCAGAGGCTTTCTTCCAGCTGTTTCTCAGCAGGCTCAACAACCCCACACTAAAGTGGCAGTGTGTGCCACGAAGCCTCTGGTGGGGACAGGAGGTGGGCAGGTGGCAAGGATTCAAACTGGTCTGCGCTGGACACTGTGCCTGCAAAGGTGAGGGAGACTCATATCCCTGAGGGACCCCAATTCCTCCTCTGCACCAGCCTGGAGACACATCCCTACCTGTGCCTCCTCCATCTCACCTCAGCCACGCACTCTGCCCAGCCTGGCCCCTGTGTCCCTCTGTCCTGGCCAGCAGCACCATCATGGGACAGATTCCATCCATCTTCCCTGCCGTGTATTCACGACCTCTGTTTCTACCCAAACTGTCACTCCCAGCTTCTCCATGGGGAGACAAATCTCTTGTTTGTAGGGATTTTTTTACCCCTACAAGTGTCCTCGTTCCCCTGTGCTCTGCATCTCTCATTCCGCCTCCCTCCTGCTCTGAGACTGCCCCAAATGCCAAGCCCACCTTGGTTCCATGGTTCCACCCCAGACCAACCAATGCCACTCTGTTGCCTTGGGAAGGCTGACCTGAAACAGGACAGAGACAGAGAATAAAGTAGATATTTATGGAAAGGCCTTTAGGGTGCACCTTGGGCAGGACAGGGCCTGGCCAGGGCTACATCCAAGGTGGACCCAAAATGGTCACAGAATGGACAAACAGTCACCAGGTCTCACACTTTGATCAGTTTGGGTCCATTTGCACATTGGGGTTTAATTGCCCAATTCCAGCTCCAGGCTGTGAGGTCCCATCCTTCTTGTTCCTCCCTCCAGCCACCCTTGTTTGTGCTTTGGGGCTGAAAGTTGTCCCTGGTGTGCAGCAGGAACAGGATTTGTTTTGTGTCCCTGCTCTGTGCAGAGCTGAGTGACCCTGAATGTGAGCTCAGAGCTGCACCCCTGGGCAGCACAGAATGTGAAAAAATATGAAAGCTCAAACTTAAGGCATCAACTCCAACCAGCCCAGTGCTGGGGGAGGAGAGGAGACCGTGGGTCCCCCCGTGACCAGGTGTGAGCAGGTGTGAGCAGGTGTCACCAGGCACGTGGCACTGCTCACACATCCTCACCTCCCCGTGGTGCCTGGCCTGGGGTAGCAGCTGAAGTGCCTCTGAGGTGCTCCCTGCACGTCCCCCCTGCCCTCCCACACCCGTGGCATGTGCTCCCCCCACCCGTGGTGGTTGCAGGTGGTTGGGAGGGAGGTTAAATATAGGCAGACAGGATAAAGGAACTGAGCACAGATTAACCGGGCAGGCTGTGGCCAGTTTATCTGCCCCTGCCCTGCTGCTTGCAAGGCTCTGCCCAGTGCAGGATAATGCCCCAGTGCTTGTTAAAGCCAAGATATGCCAAGATTTGGAGATGCCTCAGCCACTCAGGATGTCCCCAGTGTGGGTCTGGGTTCTCTTTTTGTTGTCAGGTTCCACCTGGTCCCTGTGAGGAGCCAGGGCTGTGTGACCCTTGAGGACAAAGTCCTTCTGGCATAGGGGGTGATGGGGGTGCCCTGTCTGCACCCAGGGAGCCTGAGGCATGTGGGGCTCTAGCTGGGCATCCTCCTCCTGTCTGGAGACACTGGCCAAAGGAAGAGTGTCAAGCAGCCAGAGCAGGCTCAGGGGAAGGCAGCAGTCAGCCTGCACCTCTGCCCTGAGCTTGTGCCTGCTGCTGAGAACAGGAGCTTTGCTGACAAGGTATCTTAGGAAAGGCAAAAGGGCAGGAGAGGCACAGGCTGGGAAGGTTCTTTCCTCTCCCATAACATCTGGGATCAGACTCAGGTTGTCATCACACCTCCATTGAGGTGTCTCCCATCAGCCAGGAGGTTCTGGGAGAGCTGATTCACTCAGAGCCAGCAGAGGTAAAAGAGCAGCTCAGTTCACCCTGAAATTGGCACCTCCAGCTTCCCCTAAACTCCATCAACTGATGAAGGCAGAAGATTAATATCAATATTAAGATCAATATCAGATTGAACCCTGGTCTGAACAGGCTGAGTGGGTGAGCTGAACTCCACCATGGTTTTCAATGGGACCCTCAGGTGATATGGTTCTCCTACAAGGAGATGAATCTCAAAGCAGTGACCTCCAGGGGATGTCTGCATCAAATCAGATGCTGAATCAGTTTAATCCTTTGTGCAGCAGAGCTGGCAGTCAGGTGTGGTGTGGCTAGCATGACATGCCTTTTTCTTCCTCACAGCATCTTCCCTAATATTTTGACAGGGCCTTTACCAGGTCTGTCTGGAGGATTAACAACCCCTTTCTCTGTAATCAGCAGATTGCACAGTTACTCCATTTCTTAATCAATTACAGTCATTTGCAAATTCTTTCACCAAACAACTCCACCAGTGCCTGTGACATCCACAGACAACATCTCCCCAAGCCCTGTCCAACCCCAGCTCCTTCCCCCAGCTCCTCTCAGCCTGAGGTGCTGGGCTGCCTGGTGGGAGCTTGGGAAGTCTGCCTGGCTTCTCTGTGCTCTTATTGCTGGGTTGCCCTGAACCCAGGAGTCCAGCAAAGCCAGTGCATGGATGAATTGCTCAAAACACATGGGAACAGACCCAGCTCCTCCATCCTGAACCTGCTGTGAGCTGGGTAACAGTGCAGCCCCCAAAGTGGCAGAAGGAGGGGGAAGCTGTTTGACAAAAGGCTCTTGGCTGGTGTAGCTGCCCTTGACTCAGCTCTGTGGGCACAGGTAAGGACTCTGGAGGAAACTGGAGGTGTTGAGAGCAATGCAGGCTCCTTGAGAGTTACTAAATAGTGTGACCATCCTGCAGGCAACAAGGTGTTTTAAGCCTGAAGGAGTAAACTCAGCAGAGAAATCAGGAGGTCTGCAAGAGCAGGGAGACTTGAGAGAAGAAGAAGTCCCTTGTGCACTTGCATCAAATGCCAACATAAGCCAAACAGAAAGGAAATGAATAAAGAGATGTGATGGGGAAAGCAGGGTGATGTCCTAGGATCCTGCTCTTGCAGACAGTCTCCAGGTGCAGCTGGAGTTACAGGCTGGGATATTCCCCAGAAAGCAGTCTGGGCAGTAACCAGCAACGATCTTGGCCCTACCCTTGCCTTGTGGCCTTGTATTTGTGTTTTCCCCACATTTTTAACTTTATTTTCCACTCTGTAATCAAAGGCTTATCTTTGTACAGCAGTGTGGTCAGCTTGCACGCTCTCAGGTCCAGTGTGTGCTGGGGGAAGGCAAAGCAGATGAAGCTGAAAATACCAGGTCTGACACTGCACAAGGAGAGGATCCCTGCAGAGGGAAAGGTGCAGGCAGCACTCAGGGAGTGCAGTTTGGGGTGGACCTGGGAATCTGAGTTTGGGCATTGCACCTCTCCGGGCTGTCAGGGCCAGACCTCCTGGGTGCTGAGATCTGGGGAAACCTCAAAAAAACCTAGGGAACAGAAACACAGAAAGGACTCCATTCCAAAAGACATTAGGAATGCAAGAAGCAGCATGGCTACTGACTACTCTATCCCCACACAAAGTACAACCAAAATGCAATCAATGCAGGTTTTTTCTGCTCTCTCGAGCCTCACGTTGGGCGCCAATAAAAATATCTGTCCTGGTTTAGTGCAAATTTGGGAGGAAACCTCTGAAGGGGTTCCTCTGGAAAGCAAACCCAAAGGGCCATTCCCCCAGTCGGTGCAGGAAAAGAACTTCCTTGGAGAAAAATGGAAAAAACGATTTATTTAACAAACAAGATGCCCACAAGCACAAAGAATGAATAATATGAAACAATAAAACCTCTCAAAGAGAGCTGGCAAACTGAGGCAGTCCCTGCCCTGGGTGCAGCTCAGCTCACTCAGTCTCTCACCAGTCCCACTCCCTCCACAGCTCCAGGCCCCGCAGGTGCCAGCCCTCGCTGCTCCTCTGGGTTTGTCAGTCCAGAGCAGATTTAAACAGTCCCAAGGAAAAGGAAAAAAACATTCCAGGGAACTTCTCTGCCTCAGCCAGCTCAAACTAACTCAGAGCACAGGAGATCTCTGTCCCAGCGCTGTCCGTGCCTCAGACCAAGGCCGCAGCCAGGCCGTGTGGGAGTCAGGCAGATTTCTCAAAACAAACTGCTGCTGCTCCTTTCTCCCCCTTCGCTCCCAGAACCATTTTAAAGGTACAGAACTGAATATCCAGCACAACCAGAACCAACCAGAACAGACAACTGGGGATACAAGCATCATAAAGTCACCCTAGGACACAGTGGCTGGGCCTGGGGAGGGCAGGCAGTGCCCACCCTGTCCCAGGGGGTGGCAGCAGGGCCCCTCTGTGTGCAGGGGGCTCAGGGTCCTTCCTTCTCCACCACCCCTGGCTCGTACCAGGCCTGCTGAGGATTGCTGAACATCGTGTTTGCTGCCAGCTGAAGTTGCAGGGGAAGCACAAGGACTGTGTGCCCTGCTCTAGGTCTCGTGTTGGAGAAACATCCCTGACTTCTCACACTGGCAGTTTCTGTTATGGTCAGTACCTCAGTACCTGACATTTTGCTATCAGGTGCTAAAGTCAAAAAGTATATTCAAACCTGAAGAACTCTGGGATGCCACAAACAGGGAACTTTTGACTTGAGGTTTAAAACGCTTTGCAACAATCAAACTGCAATGTTTTTGGTTTTTTTCTGAGAAGTCCAGGGATGTGACTTGGCAGGTTTGCTCTGCCGTGACAGATAGTCAGAAACAGTTGCTAAATCCAGTGACAAAAATAAGATTTTAACTACGTTTGACTCTTGTTTGCCTTGCTGACTCAACACAGCTACTGCTGTGGGTGCCAGATGATATTCCTGGACATACAATAGCAATGCAGTTATGACCTAAATGCTGATTGCAGAGTTGCTGTCATTGAGGGTGACTCAGAATCTACTGCTTGAGATTTGTTATTTGTAATTTGCCTTTTATTCCTCAGCTTAAACAGTACACTCACCTAGTTTGAGCTTGGAAGATACACTTTGACAAAAAATTTCAGAAAGGACAGTGAAACAGGGTCACCTTCTCTTTTAGGTGCCCAGCTGTGTGTTTTTAAGGTGGGTGTGAAAGTTAAGGCACTAAGATACCCACCCACTTTTGAAGCTCCTGCACCACGTGACTAATTACATCTCTGCTAAAAAGAAGGCAGGATAGGTAAATCCATCTGCAGCTAAGTCATAAACCGTCCTTGCCAAGAGATTGCTTGTCCAGACTGTGTGGAAAAACCTATTGAGTCATCAGCCTTCCTAGACATTGGGAATAGCTTAGTAAGGCTTTTAAAAAAACAAGAGAAAGGCTAAATTGATCATATTTTGGAGATGGGATGTGAAGCATCCAGGACAACTCCCTTCATGTAAATGTCTGGGGGATGTTGTGTGTCTGTGAGATTGTGAGGAGCTGAGCATGGAGTAGTTGGGTGTTATCAGACATGCAGGTCCTGCAGACAATGGAGAAGGAATCACTTGCAAGGGTTCCCCAAAAACGTTTTGCAAATTGTTTATTTTCTCTCTTCTGGGAGTGGAGAAGCTGCAGTGGCTGCAGGCACAGGCAGGGCTGAGGGGCTGAGAGGGCAGGGGATGTCTGCAAGCACCTGCAGCTCCTGGGAGGTGCCCTGGCTGAGCTCTGGGTGGACACCACAGCCGGTGGCTCTGGGGCACAGCCAGGCTCTGTGGAAGGGCAAACACAGCCCCTGGCAAAGCTGGGCAGGGGTCCTCCATCACCCCTCACCCAGCAGCAGTCAGCCCAGAGTGAGTCCTGTCTGCCCTTTCACTCAGCAGCTGCCCTGGCAGAGGTGACAGAGCTGAGTCCACCCACAAAGCCTCAGGGTGCAGATACATGCCCTGCACCTCGAGCCACCAGAAATCTGTGAAGATCTTGGGTGCCACATGTATGCCCAGACTGTGTGACAGTGGACAAGCTTGTCTGCAGCTGTGAGTGCTTGAGTGGCAGAGAGAGCAGGTGCTTTCTGCTGCCTGCTCCAGCCAGCAAACCACAGCTCCTGGATATGTCCCTGCTCCTGAGATTTAGGTCCAGATGATGTTGGGGCACCCTGGAAGGAGGCTGGGCAGGGGATCCCAGTGCTTTGCTGCACTGTTGGGCAATAGCAGTGGGCCAGAGGAGGGGTGAAAGTGGCTCCCAGGACACGCTGTCTGAGTGTGCTGCTGTTGGGAGATGGAGGCGTTTTGTTCTGCTTTTTTTTCCATTGTGCATGGGCACTTAACCCAGCTCAGCCTCCTCTGACAATAACACTTTGTTTCCCTTAACCAACATCACTTTTTAAATGATGCAAATAATTTTAGCGCATCCAAACAGGAAGTGGCTGAGTGTCTGGGTGTCTGAATCAACATCCTGGAGGCTGGGCCTTTGCCACCAACAGAATTGCTAAATATAGGAGCTGCCTATGGATGGAAGTGAAGGTCCTGGAGATGACAGAGCCAATGAGACTCTGTGCCAGACTGTGACCATTGCATGTGGCCAAATGTTACTTGTGCAGCTCAGGCTGCTGTGGCCACAAGCTGCATCATCTCAGCTCCTCTGGGCTGATGCAGCACCATTTCCTCTCGGGTTGTGGCACTGAGATGGGAAGAGCAGAGCAGAGGGACCAGCACGACTGCTTGGTGCTGGAGGAGCAGCTCCCAGAAGCTCCCCAAGTGAACCCTTTTCCAGCTCTGTGGGCTCAGCAGGGCAGCCAAGCACAGAAGGGAATTCAGGGCTGGCCATCCTTGCTGGCATGTGTGGGACAGCTGAGTCACCAGCAGCAGATCTGGGGAAAAGCCACAAGAAGGAGCCAGGTCATTTACCACGCAGCAGGCGTCAGAGCTCACCACCTCAAGTTATTTTTCCTTCTGGATAAAGAACGCAGGATTTTTAAAAAAAGACTTTTGCTGCAAGTTTTCAAAGAAATCCAACCATCCCAGGCAAGTTCCAATTTGTCCACATTTGTTGTGAACCACGGGCACCATAACTGGCAGCACAGTCCATGAATGCTGCCTACGACACCAAAACACCTCCCCAACCCACTGGATTGCTCTAGATAAAAATCTCCATGACTCCTAAACTAATCCCAGGATATCTTCCATAGGTGTTTTTGCTCTCCTATCTCCCATGAGGCAGCCTAGGAAGGAGACAAATGATGATTTGAGGTGGTGAATGCCCAGGAGGACACCCCTGGGTTTTCCTGCACTGGATCTATACTCATGTGTGACCATGAATCCAAGGTCTCTCCTGGTGCTGGGGGTCTGCAAACACTGAAATTGGTTGGGCTTTGACAGACAGGTCAGGTAGGTGGAGAACACCTGGAGTAGTGCTGGAGGCAGGAAGGGATCCCCTGGGAATGCAAGACGTGGAGTCACTCCCCAAGGTGCTCCTGGTGATTACTAACACGGGGCAGTAACTTCTCTGGTCCTGAGCTCACCTTCCTGGCTGTTGCAGGTGGAGATAAACCCACCAAAGATGCTCGTAGCTGTGGCATTGCCACAAGCACCACTGTAGCCCTGGTTCATGCCTGAGATGCTTTGGTTTCTCTGAAACTCTTTTCCCAGAGAGTTTTCTGCCAACAAGAGACACGTTTTCCTGACTGTAACCTTTGTTTGCATTCCTTTCCCTAGGAGGGACTCCTTCTTGATGTCCCTCTGACTTGACCAGTGTGATTGAAGAAGTTTGTCTTTCTTTCACCAGTTGAGATGTTCTCTGTAAAATAGTATAAAAAAGAAGAAATAACTGAAAATAAATGAAGTCATTTTCAGCCTTCTGAAGTCAGAGTCTGTGTCGTTGTGATCTTTGACAGTGTCACACCACAGTGAGGGGATCTGAGCTTTGAGACACAGGGCACCCAGCTGGCCAAAACCCTGGAGCAGCTCTTTGGAAATGAGTGTTTCTACATAATCCCAAATTCTGTGTGTCCCACTGTGACCTCTCAACCACCTGGCTCAGATGGAGGAGAGTTCCCCTCGTGCCATGGGAGAAAGGTGAGAGCCTGACTTAAACCCTTCAAAAAGAACATCACTGGCCCCAGGCCCTGCCCTCAGCCAGAGGAGAAGGTGGGAGAGGCAAAAGAGCCCTTCTGGTCTCTCAGTGTGAGAGAAGGACCTCTCTCCTTGTTGCTTCTCTCCTTGATCTCTTTGATGCTCTTCTTAGATTCCCTTTCCTGCAGTTGGGAAGTTTGGATCAGCTCCTCCTGAAAACCAGCAGACTTTTCAATTCTTCGAGCTTTCACACTGTGCCCTATTCAGAGCTGGAAATCACCATTTCTTTGTGGGAATTTAGATAAACAGTGGTGGCAGAATTAAACCCCTGAGCCCTACCAAAGGGGCATTAACCATCACACAGCAATGCTCTTCTGTGGTCTGGAAGGACTGAGTTGGAAGGGTTATTTTAAGCTTCAGGAAGAATAAATATCTGAGCAAGTGCCCATAAACTCCTTTGAGTCAGTTTTGTTGGGTTTTTTTTTTAAAGTGAACTAAAGATCATTATATCTCATTTTATCAATGATATCACTATTAAAATGCACAGGAACCTTGCACTGTGCTGGCATTGTGTTCTCACCTTTCACAGGCATGTTCTAGACAGAGATGATAATCTCACAGGAACACTTCTGCTTCCTGCACGAATCTGACACTGTAAGGCAGATGTGGATAGGGTTTGGTTTGTTCTGTGCTGAAAGCATCAGGTGGTTTTTTTGCCATTTCACTAAAGTGGAAGTATTTAATGATGCGCTGGTGTGTAGGAGCAGTGACATTTCTGCACTGTTATTCATCAGGAACACTCTGGGCACACTGTGCTTTTCTCTTTGTCCCAGTGCCCTATTTCAGAGCAGATCCTCACACATCTGTTCTGGTTATTTGTAAAAATGTTGCATTTAAGTGCAACTGACAAATCCTGGCCTGTATTGACAAATTTCCAGAGCTTAACCAGGGTACCTTGGGGGTTGACAGCTCAGAGGAAAAACAGGCAAGAAGTTGAGAACGTAACAGAGGATAAATTCCAAAAATTTCAGACTAAAATTAAAAGGAAATCTTGATTCAGATCAGAACAAAATATCATTTCATCTCATGAGGGAGAAATTCCCAGTGTTTTCCACCAACTCAAGTGTCGTTATTAACAGAAAGTGACTTTTCTCTCAGTGAGTGTGGCATTCGTGGAAATGCCAGTGGCAGTTACAGGAAACTGGACAAGACCTTTTGGTGTGAATAAGATGCTTGGGGCTGGACTCCCACAGCAGCCAAACTGTGAAGTGCCTTTGTCCTGCTGTGGGTGTGCAGAGCCAGGGGGTGGAAAATCGCCCATCTCCTCTGCTCTCTGAAGAATAATGAAATATTTAGTGGCCCATGGGGAGTGAGAACATCTTGATGTCCTGGGGGTTATGGCCCTTCCTGTAGGAGCAGGGATCTTGCTCCTGCTCGTGAGGGTCAGTCCATGGTGGCTCTCCAGGAGAGAGGGGCCCAGAGAGATCTCCAGACCTGCCATGGGGAGAGCCACACATGGGGACAGAACCCAGCCCAAATGCCCAATGTCCCACAGAAGCCCTGGGGTCTCAGTTAGAAGTGCAGCAACCCTCCAAGGGCCAAGGACCTCACCTTGGTACAGAGGCCACAACAAAAGCAGAAATTTTGTTTCAGCTGGAACAAAATGTTCCTGGCTAATCTCAAACACAGCACCTTGCTGGTGAGAAAAAGGGAGTATAAAAGTGATTGATGTGAACTGATCATGAAATCATTTTCTGGTTCAATGAATTAATTGAGAATTTGGTTGTTCTTGTGGCAGAACTTGACCCTGGGTTTCCTCAGAGTCACAAACTGATGCTACCAGGGGCTGGACCCTGTCCTGAGCAGGCTGACTCAAGTGAGCTGAAGGGTGGCCATGGGTCCTGCAGCTGCTCCCCAGCCAGAGCTGGGGTCACCACAAACTCTTTCTTCAATGGCAGGTGCTTGTGGCAGTGGCAGCTCCCAGGTGAGCTCAGGACAGGCCGTTTCATTCCTGGCAGATTTGCTGAAGCTCCAGGTGGGACTCAGCAGGACATGGAAAAGCCCACGCCGAGGTCATGGGAGCAGTGACCAGTGCCACAAAGGGGACACCTGGAACTGTGTGTGGTGAGAGGTGACAACATGCTGCCTCCAGCACCTTCTCTGGGACAGGAGCCAGGGGGGTACAGTGGGGTGGGTTTCTGGAAAGGGAATGGCCCAGCAGGAGTGAACAGTGGAGAGACCTCAGCTCCTGGTGCTGAGCATGGGAGCTCAGGATTGAGCTGCAGGAATGAGCTCCCTACCATCCCCAGCTGCCAGCTGCCTCTGCCCTGCTGGGGCCACAGGCCAGGCCAGCAGGCAGATGGTCCATTAGTTTAGGTAGGGCTGATCCTGACAGGGAAGCAAGGAGGCTTCCTGAGGTCTTTCTCCTCCCAGCTGTCTGTGGGAATTACTGGCAGCCCATCACTCTGGGCTGATTTCCTTTTCACTGTCTCCCCTTGCCCTGTGTCACAGGCACCCGAGGCAGGGCAGTGTGCTGGTGTTCCCAAGGGAGCTGGGAAGGTGTTCCAGGTGTGGGTCCACCTGTGTCCCCTTTCTGGGGGACCAGGGCTGCCCAGACTGGCCCTGGTGCCACACCTGGGCTGCCCCTCACAGGGATGAGATGGGTTGAGCCAGGCTCCTGCTGTGGAGCCCTCAGTTCTTCCCTGAGGTCCTTGGCAGTGCAGGGATTTCATGGAGTGTTTTGGGAGCTCTTGCAGGTGTCTGAGCTCATGGGCTCCTGCTTGGGGCTGGGCTGTCAGTGCTGGAGCTCTGACTGAAGTTACAACAGAGCAGTGAGGGTGCTCCCAGGGTGTGTGCAGGATGGACACCCCTGACTTGTTCTTGCCCAGTGAATGCTTGATGTCTCCCACAGAATGAACTTCAGAGCAGTTCTGTGTGCTCAGGTCTCTCACCTCACTCCCTGGCCACAGCAGGGAGCTGGGTTGTACCTCTGCAGCCCCAGCCCCAAAATGACCTGTGACCATGAGGCAGATAAACAAACACAGAGGAGGAAGGACCTGTCCTTATCATGGGCAGGATAGAGCTGGAGCAGCAATGGGGCTCCCCATGAGACCCTGCTGCTTCCCCTCCAGTCCATCACCCACGGCTTGGCCAAACCCTGGGTGGCACTGGCTGGAGCCCCTGATCAGAGGGAATTCAAGGATCCCCTCCTGATGGGGTTCAGTGAGGCAGCAGCTGGTGGATGTGTTCCTCCTGAGCTGGAATCAGAGCTGTCTGGAAGAGTAGCTGTGTCCCCATGGAAGTTCCAGAGAACTGGCACCTGGCACGCCTTGCACCATTTCATCTGGTCTCAGAGGTCTCCAAGAAAGAGCTTAGCAAGTAAATACTTGCAGGGGGTTTGCCAACCAGCAGTTAAAAACTACAAAATGTCATGTTTCACTGGCCAAGACCTCTTCCAAACTTAGACCAAACGCGAAGAATTCCCAGCAGCTCTGGTGGTGGTGAGAGAGGAGGTTTCGTTTTTCTTTTTTTTCTTTTCTCTCTTTCTTCTTTTTTTTGTTAGTTTGTTTTTCAAAAAGCCATTTTGTGCCAAAACAAAGTCTTAGATGCAAACTTTCAATCAGCTCAGGGGGCAGCCAAGCACCGAGCTTGTGGGTTTCCCTTCTGCATGTCTGAGTCATTGTGAGAGCAGAGGGTCTCTATTTTTAGGCTCTGCACACATTAACTGATACCAGCTACAGAGCCAGGCTGCTCTTCCACAGCCAGTTACAGCTGCAGAGCCTGGCTCCTGCCTCAGTGGAGCTCCCTGGGCCTGGCTGGGCTTCACAGATGGGTGTGTTTGTGGAGAGGAGCAGCAGGAGGAGGGGATGGAGATGTGGCCCTCCTGCCCAGCCTAGGAGCTGTGCCAGTCACTGTGCCAGGGGCCATCCCTGCCTACCTTGCCCCCTGTGGTGGAGCACGAGGGCAGATGGGTGAGAAGGGCCAGCTCTGCACAGGCATTACTTGTGGTCTTTGGTTTGCATCATTGTCACCCCAAAATGCAGGAGTTTGATTTTTACCTTGTTTTTTATGGTAACTGTTTGTAACTGTAGCAGAAAGGCTCAGGTTTTATTTCCTAAGTCCAACCACTCAAGCCTGACAACTTGAGAAGTACTTGGGTTTGAGCTTGGCACAATGATGCCTTCTGGCAGAAAAGCATCTTGTGGCCCTCTCCTGCCTGAACTGGTTTCACTGATGGGCCTGGGGTCAAGAAATTTTGTCTGCTTTGTTTTTGAAGAATCAGCATTGAAACATAGAAGAAACTCTTTTCCCTCTGCCCTTATTTCAGGAGCTGATTGGCAGGAGACTATGTGTTTTAAGTGGCTGCATTGGGTGCAGAAGAACACAGGGACATGTGATGGAGACAGTCCTGCCTGGGCCAGACGTGGCCTTAGAGACCAAAGGAGTGGCCTTTTTTTTTTCTTTTTTTTTTTTTTCTTTTTTTTTTTTAGCATATGAATAATCCTGGGTAGAAATCATTGGCTTTCTCAGTAATGCTTCTGGGCCTGCCCACAGATGTCAAAAAAGCAAGACAGAGACTTCCACAACCCGCCAGGGTGGCTTATATAGGGAAGCACGGTGTGTGTAGATGCATCTGTGGGCTGCAGGATGTGTGGGTTAGCACAGGGGGAAGGCAGAAGGTACATGGTCAAAGAGATGTAAAAAGAGCTCACTGCTGAGGAGACTTGTAGACTCAGCCAGACTGTAACTAAGCTCAGCCTACAACAAAACTTTTGTGCCTTGGGCAGGTTACCTTCACCTCAAGTCTCCTCAGCAGTGAGGTTTTCTTACAACATCTCCTCTTTAACCATTTGGCTTCACCATGTACCTGCTGCCTTCCCCCTGTGCTAACCCACACATCCTGCAGCCCACAGATGCCTCTACACACATCCTGCTTCCCCATATGAGCCACCCTGGTGGGTTCTGGAAATCTCTGTCCTGCTTTTTTCCCCAAATTATTGTATGAAATGCGTTCACACATGTCAGCTCCATGGAAGTGTGCTCATTAACCGTGGCTGAGGCCACACAACACCAAGTGCAGCCTTGGAAGGATATGTGTGAGATAGAAAACACAAGCACAATCCCTTCAAGCCATTTTCTGCCCCAAGAGATGCTGTTCCTGTAGTCTGGACAAAACGCCCTGAAGCAGAAAGAGAAAGCAGGGATGGGAAGGTTCAGTTCCTCTCTAACTCATATATGTTCACTTTCCTCCCTGAACCATTTTAAGAAGTGTAGAAACAGCAGGTTTTGCTCATCTTACGTGACTCTGGCATGATTCCATGCAAGGATTTCAGTTCTGATGTTCTCCTGCACCACTGGAATAGAGAGTGTAAAACCACAGCACAGATCAGACAGAGCTCACTGCTCTGCTGACACAGGTTGCTCAGCGTTTGTCGAGGCAAGCTGGACAAATCTTAAAGGACAGACCCTCTATGGTCCCTCTGGGCCCCTGTCCCAGTGCTTGACCACTGCAACAAGCTCTTACTGGCACACCCATGCCTCATGAGGAGCTTTCTGGGGAGTCAGCTCCTCATGAGAGCTTTGTGAGCCAGCTCCACTTTGGCCCAGCCAATGGCACTGGCACATTTCCCTGGGTGGCCCTGGCACAGGCAGCCCAGAGAAGCTGTGGCTGCCCCTTGGAAGTGTCCAAGGCCAGGCTGGATGGGGTTTGGAGCAGCCTGGGACAGTGGAAGGTGTCCCTGCCCATGGCAAGGGGTGGAATGAGATGAATTTTATGGTGCCTTCCAACCCAAGCCATCCTGGCATTATATGATTTTAAGGCTGTTATAACCCCACAGCTCCATGGGCAATGTAAATTCTCCCTCCTTTTGCAAAAGCTGCCTGCCCATGAGCCACTGGGCAGTCCCCACCTTTCCTTCTTTGCCACATGGAGTTGTGCAGCTCCATGGAAGCAAGATCCAGCTTTGAGAAACACAATGGGGTGGGTCCCTGGAGGAAAGATCTTGGCCAAAGCTGCAGGAGTTTGTGTAGGGAGATCCTTTTCTCAAGAAGACATCCCTGCCCCTGGCTGTGCTCAGGAAATGTGATTCCTTGTTCCCTCATAAAGCAAGGAGAGTTTCCCCTCTTCACAGCTGTAGCTTGTGGAAAGGCTCAGTGTAGCTCCTGCCCAAACCCACGGGACCTTCCTCAGGCAGCAGAGAGGGCTGATGCTGTTAAAGATCACAACACACAGACTCTGACTTCAGAAGGCTGACAGTGACTCTGTTTATTTCTGGGAATTTCTTCCCTTTTATGCTGCTCTACAGAGAACAACCCAGTGGGTGAAAGAAAGACAAACTTCTTCCATCACATTGGTCAAGTCAGAGAGACATCAAGAAGAAGTCCCTCCTAGGGAAAGGAATGCAAACAAAGGTTACAGTTAGGAAAACGTGTCTCTTGTTGGCAGAAAACTCTCTGGGAAAAGAGTTTCAGAGAAACCAAAACATCTCAGGCACCAACCAGGGCTACATCAGGCCTGTGCTCACATGTGCCTTCTTTCTGCTTGTCTCATGCCAGGTCTGTGCTGTCCCACCCTGGGGCTGCTGGAAATTGCCCTTTTCCTTTGTGAGCAGGGCTGCAGGCCTGCTGCCGCCTCCTGAGGGCTGAGAGCGGGCCAGGAAACTCCAGCCTGTGCATGCAGGGGTGTCCTTTGTTCACTCCATCCCTTGTGCTGGGAGAGCACATCTGCTGCTCTCCGGCACTCAGCGGTGGTTACATCACTCGGATCATGCTCCGTTTGTAAACGCATTAACAAAACTCTTCAGCAATAATGAGCTTTAACTAACGAGTGGCAACTGGTGAATGGAGCCTCCATCTGTTCTCACCCGCAATGTGCAAAGTCTACCAAAGTCAATGGACTTCTCTCTGCTGAATTCAGCGGGCTCCTTGCCAAAAGCTGTGTGAATAAAGTGATGCTTGTGCATATATTTATGAATGGTGAGGAGGGAGGGGGGATACGTGCAAATCCAGCATCCACTAAGCACCCGTGAAACTGTTGCAAGCACAGTTTTATGTGAATCCCAGCAATTTCCTGTCTGAAAGCTTCATGTTTTGGAGCAGGGAGAGAAACAGCACTGGGACAGCACCTGTGCTGTGTCAGCAGAGGGTCACGTCTGAAAGCAATGACATTGCAAGAGGACACCCCGTGGAAAAGTGGATTTTGAAGACTTCATCACTGTACCTGTGTCTGATCTAATTAGTCTTGGCATTTATTTATGGCAGACAATTGCTGCTGTCGCAGTGTTCAATTAGTCATTAAAAAATCCAGCATTTTTGTGATTCCTATAAAGGAAGAAGGATTGGGAAAGAATTCCATGCAACTGTGTGCAATGTACGTTGCTCTGAAGTAATTTGTTTCTCATGAGCTGTTGAAAGGACACCCAGGGACTCAGCAGATAATGAGCCAAATTAGGGATGGCTTTAACATCCCTCTGGAAGGGCAGGCATTGTCCCCCCAGATACCACCTGGACATGCTGAGTTGCCACAGACAGTTGGAGAGAAAAAGCAAGGAGTTCATCTGGATTAGTTCAGATATAACAACCAGTGTCAGTCCTCAAGGGGTGTTCTGACAGTTTGGGTAGAACACGAGCCCCAGTGTGACATCTCCTCCCTCAGCACTGGTAACTGCCTGGTTTTTTGTGCTCCAGGAACTGGAGTCTTCAGTGAGAAAGCAACATGGCAGAGAAGGAGAAGGAGGAAGGTCAAGTGTCTTGGAACAAGTGGGCAGAAGTCTTGATAGCATCACAGGGTTTCCTTGATGGGCAGGGACAAGGTCCCATGCACCACAGCCTGAAGGTTCTGACTCCTGGCCTCCTCACAGAAACCACCAGTGTAAAACAGCTTTTTATTACTTGCTTGCAATCCCTTCTGCCTCCATTTGTATGTGTCCCTGAGGCTGAGTGGCAAAGATAAAATCCTCCTTTCCATCTGATGCTCATAAGGTGTTTGTCCTTGCCTCAGCTTCCCTTCCCAAGGTGTGTGGCATGAAAGGACATAGCCAAAAAGAGCCCAAAGGGCTCCAGTGTCTGCAGGCTGCTGCCTCCTCCTGACCCCTCAGAGTTCATAGTGCCAGCACTTTGTCCTCCTGCAGTGGTCCTGCCCCTTCTCCAGGCAGCTCCCAGTTATTCCTGGGAAAAAGGATGCATTTCACTCAACAATAATGCAAAAAACCACAAACCCCAAAACAAAACAACCTAAAGTTTTAAAATATGAATGAAAGATGCAGCAATGGAGATTGGGAACAAAGGTGTTTAACTCCACCTTGTAACTTCAGGTTGATGATATTTCCCAAAGAGAGCTCCAGTGAGGTACCTGCTGCCTCAGCCCTTCTCCTCAAAGTTTTGGGAGCGATGCAGTTGTGGCCACTGTGGGATTTGTTATTTATTTCCTTGTGTAGAATCGCTTGAATTTCAAGATTTTTGGGGCAGAAAGCAATCAAGCTGGTGTACTGGGAACAGACTTGAGCCAGCATCTCTGGTGGTGCTGGGAAGGTGGGTGAGGATGCAGGAAAGCACCTCGCACAGCACCACGGGCTCATTTCTCTTGCTCTGGCCCTTGGTAGTGGTTGTCTCATCAAATGCAAACATCTTAATGACTTGAGCTCTTCAGTGGTGGATTTCCTCTCTGTTATCCCAGCTAAGCTATTTGCTCTACTCACAAGCTGCCAAGCATTCCAGGTCACTGGAAAATGCTTTGTAAACTTTTGCACATCATTAGATCTAAGTAGGACATTTATAAAGCAATGGAGAGGAGCTAAGAGGGAATTCACCTCTTAGCAGAAATGCAGGTACCCTGGTGATAAGCCCTTGTCTCCGGTAGAGGATCTGTGGAGCAGTGAGCCAAGAAGTCTAACACGGGGAGGGACAAATCACAGGCTTTTTTTTTTTTTTTCCTTTTTCCTCGGAGAATGCTCTTCTTTTTTCTGCTTGTGGGTGGTATCTTTTACTTTAATAACACCCACCCCTCTCCCGACAGCGTCATTCGAGCTGACATCCCGCAAACTGTCACCTGAAGGTCAACTGCTCCGTGTTTCATCCCTGCAAGCAGAGCTTTGCTCTGACACCGGAGTCCCTGTTCCAGGGCGGGGTGGCTCAGGTTCAGCTCCCTGGCAGATGGCATCTGCTCGCTGCTGCCCTTTTCCCCTCTCAATCAGGTTACCACCTCCTCGTGTGCAGCACTGACGTGCTGGTGCTGAGCGTGGACTGGGACAGACAAATTGGCACCGACCCGGGGCTCTGTGCACACTCGGTGCCACCTTTTTATCAGTGTGAATCAGATCCCCCCTCGCAGTGAGAGACAAAGCTTTTCTGGGGCACTTCAGCCAGGAGTGTGTTGGTTGCAGTTCACTCATCCCAGAGAGGAGTCCTTGTGCCCACTCCCTGTGTTTGGACATGCTGAATCCGTGCCCTCACCACAGCAGCTCATTGTGCAGTAAGCTTGTCCACAGGGCAGGTGATTTTTCTAGTGCTGACAACAATTCTGTACCTAACTGATGTGTTCAATGCTGTTCTAATCCCAACCACACAAAACTAACTGCTGAGAAGGGGGAAGAAGAGAACCACGGCTTTTATGTTCAGCCACCTCTTGCAGTGCCTCCAGGAATATGGTCTGGGGATTTTTTGGCTGTATTTACACAGAGGCAGCCTTCTTCCTTGTGCTACAGGCTTAAATCGTTTGGTTTGGTTTTGCTGGTTGACTTTTTTCCTTTTCATATTGAGCTGCATGAGATCACTAATGATGTGTAAGCACTGGAGATCCCTGTGCCTCCAGCAACCACTCCAGAAGGGTTCTGAAGGCAGCAGCAGGCTCCAGCATTCCTGGCTTAATAACAGCCTTAATGTGGAGTAAAATCAGAGTGAATGATGAGCCTCTGTCAATAATCCAAACCCTCTTCTACCCCAGCCCATGGCACTGTGGGCACCAGGGCCAACTGATGCTCCTCCAAACGGCTCCTGGGCATCTTCAGGGCTCCTTGTGGAGTGACACCAGCCCTGTCAGCCAGCCTGGATCCACCACGCTGTTCTGGAGGCCCAAAGAGTCTGATAGCAAGGTTGTGGGCTGGTCTGGGCAGCTTGATCTCATGCCAGTTTGGGAAATGTTTGACTCACTCACTCAGACCTGGAAAGGCTGTGGATGTGGCTATCATTTGCACTGACAGATTTCTGGGGTAGCATTGTTGTCAATTTAAAGCTAAAGCAAAGCTGCTTTTCCAGCTAGCAGAGCTGAAAAACTCCACAAGCAAAGGTAAGAATGTGGCTCTTTAATAAGCTGCAACAAGACAGATGGTTCAACTGGCAGGACAGAGTTTTCCTAAAGCTTGTCTGCCAGGGCAGGTTTTCACTGGAAGGCTGGCCAGCCGGGCCAGGTTCCTGCTCACAATGTCAGCCCTGGTTTGTTCTGTCCTTGTGGCAGAGCAGGAGGCTGTGCTGGGCATAGCCTTGGCAAAGGGCCTGTGCCTCCAGTTTTGGCAGCGTGGCTGAGTCCTGATAGCATCAATTAATGATGCAGATGTCCAGAAGGCAGCAGTGTCCATCTGGCTCTGTTTGTTGATCCATTTGGACTCTGGCTATTTGCAAAATCTGTTCTTTAAATGCTCATTCTGGGGTGCTGCTCTGCAAGGCTCAGCAGCAACCCTGGCAGTCCAGTGGTCCCACTCACCCTCTTGGCAGATCCCATGCATTCCCTTCCCATGGCTTGCAGGTCACTCCCCAGGTGTGATGGTTTTATTACTTGTTATATTTATGTGATTAGGAGACTATAAAGAGTAAAATAGGCTTACTTTAAAATTACAAAGATGCTAACAGTCAAGAACTGGCTCCTGATAGTTCTGTTCTTTCTAAAGAAATCCAAACTGTGTTTTAACCCATGACATCAGGTCTGATTCCCACCTATCTGTCAGCCCAAACACATCTGCACCCAAACTCTCTGCCCTCCAGAGCCTCCTGTTCCTTACAGGAAACAACTCCTGCATGACCAGGAGCCTGGCTGGCCACAGCCTTGCACAGAGCTCCTCAACCTGCACCTGCAGCCTTGACCTGCAGCACGCAGGGCAAACACCTTCTCTACCTCAAGAGTTGTGTCTTGGGTTGTGGAACCTAGGATGTGTATTCTATTTTCATCTGCTGAAAGCAGTTGGGGAGCTGTTTTGTTTTATCTCTTGTTTACTCTGGAAGGAGTGGGGCGGGTGCCTTTTGATAATGGCCCAACTGTTAAAACCATGTAGGGCATTGTTTCTTATCTTTTTTCTGCTAATGGACCATTTAAACACCCCTAAAAGCACACATCCCAAAACTTATCCTCCCCAAGATAGTACATTCACATTCCATCATTCTATTGTGAGATGCTCCACCCAGTGGGGGGAGCCAACCATTCCTACCTGGATAAAACTGGGACTCTGGAAGAGGAATGTCTCTTGCTTCACCCGATTACCAGAGGAAGACAGGACCCTTCTCACCATCACCGGACTCCCTCTCACCACCTCTGGACCCTTTTTGGCTTCAGGATCATCTCCACTCCAACAGAACCACATCTGCCACCCCAGGAGGACTTTTGGACTGCTACCAACGCCCTGACCAACAGGGCATCAGGTTGTACCTGACTCTGTCAGGGCTTTCCAAAATTGTTGTTTGTTTGCTGGTTTGGTGGGGTGGTTTTGTTTTTCTACCACATTTGTATTATTGATATTACTAGTAAAGAACTGTTATTCCTATTCCCAAATCTTTGCCTGAGAGCCTTGATTGCAAAATTATAATTTGGCGGGGGGTGAGGGGTTTGCATTCTCTATTCTAAGGGAAACCCCAGTTTCCCTGGCAGATACCTGTCATTCCAAACCAAGACAAGTTGCCACAAGTCCCTCGTGTGAGGGAAGGGCCCACCAGGTCATAGGATCATAAAATCATGGAATCATGGAATGATTTGTATTGAAAGGGACCTCAAAGCTCATCTTGTTTCACCCCTTCACAGCTTCCACTGTCCCAGGGTGCTCCAAGCCCTGTCCAACCTGGCCTTGGACACTTCCAGGGATCCAGGGGCAGCCACAGCTTCTCTGGGCAACACGACTGGCCAGTACATCCTGCTGGATTTGGGGCAGTGAGAGAACCTCCTGAAAGAAGCCTTGCTGACATTACACTCCCTTTCTCCAAGGTACAACTGCCTGGCTGGAGCCCAGGATGAGCTTCCTCAGACACTTCACTTAATCCCCATTTCTAAGCTTTTCTTGCCAGTCAGGATGGGGTTAAGCCACCTCATTAATTAATGAGATGGGGCAAATCTCACTAGCTCAGAGCACGGCTTTGCCACTCTTGTTGGGGCTGGCCTGACAGCAGCTCTGGTGCTCATCACCCACTGTGTGCACCTGCCCTGCACTCCTGGTTTAATCCTCTGTTCTGAGGAAAACATCCAGCCCCAGGGGTTTTTCTAGGAATAAACCCTAGACCATGGGTGGCCAAGCAGGTGGGGCACAGAACCCAAGAGATTTTCCAGCTGGATCATGGTCTCAGCTTGGGCCTGGAGATGATTCCCCACGAGGCAGATTCCTGGAGAGATGTCTCACTGCTCCAGGAGCTGCACTTGGGTCAGCAGTGTAGTCACAGGAGATGAGAACACCACCTCAGCCTGCTCTCTTTTACACACACATGGGCTTGATTCTGGGTTCCAGGATCTGATCCGGGATGAAGGAAATAGTGATTGTAACTGCTCAGCAGGGAAAATTTGTGACCAAGGAGTGATCTGGCACAGAGGGCAAAGGGCCAACTGCAAGGAGGGGTTAAACTCTCTGGAAGCAGAAGTGCCAGAGACCAAATGGCTCCTTGCAAGGGGCTGGTGCTGGAGCAAGGGTGTATAAGGAACCTGCATGTGATGCATCTTTTCAGACTCCACATATTGCAGTAGGACTCTGCCCAATAAGTGTTCATTAAATTTCTCTTCTATCTTTAACAACAAATGTGTGTTTAACTTCCCCCAAGGGGTATCATAAAAACTCCCCATCAGGGATATTTGCCTTCTTAAAGAGCAGCCAGCCTGGATTTGTGCTGGCACCAGTTCCAGTGCCCAGGAGCTTGGCTGGCACATTAGTGAGGGCAAATGCTTGCCAGCTGTGGAGCCATCCTGCA
This sequence comes from Phylloscopus whistleri, assembly GCA_017589585.1. Classification (NCBI taxonomy): domain Eukaryota; kingdom Metazoa; phylum Chordata; class Aves; order Passeriformes; family Phylloscopidae; genus Phylloscopus; species Phylloscopus whistleri. The sequence continues at coordinate 265,925 of JADMLD010000379.1, read as the reverse complement.
CCCACAGGGCAGCTCGCCCTGCCAATGCCCCTCTCACACATGCACCCCTCACCCATGTCTGGGAGCACCAGTTATCCTCCTGCAGGACTGGAAATGAGCTTTTCCTCTGCCCTCCTCACAGCCCACCCAGCCAAGAGCCAGCATGGCTCAGGGTTCCAGGATGCATGAGAAGTCTGGAGCTAAGGAAACATTTCTTTATTGGGAGGGTGGTCAGACACTGAACAGGCTCCCTTGGGTGCTGGTGGGCTGCTGGGTGCCCCAGGCCTGGCAGGGTTTAGGAAGCATTAGGACAGTGCCCTTGATAACACACTTCAGATTGGTCAGCCCTGAAATGGTTGGGCTGTTCTGGCTGCTCATTGTAAGTCCCTTCCAAATGAAATATTCCATTCTGTTCTATTCTATTCTATTCTATTCTATTCTATTCTATTCTATTCTATTCTATTCCATTCCATCACAGTTTTCTGCAGTTTAGGAACTGCAAATCCCCGAAAATTTAAGAACTGCAAATTCTGTAAATCCCTGGAAATTGCAGGGACCCAGTGACTGGACTCCACATAAAGAGGTTATTGAAATAGGAAACAAGGTGCAAAAATAAAGGGTAAGAGGGATGTTTTCCAAGCTGCAAGATGAAAAAACCCTGATCCTTCTATTGCTCAGGCTTAGGCAATATTGCCAGGCCAGGCTTTGGTGCTGGAGCTTCTCAGCTTGGCCTCCCACTCCTCCTCCCCTCTATTCAGAGATGTGGGAGATGCTGTCACTGTCTCCCTCTGGGTGAGCTGTCTAGACCAGCTCAGGCTCCATACAGGGAAGGAAGCTCTTTTGGGGCACGACTCACCTGCCTGACAGGTAGGTCAGAACCAAATGAATCACTTGTACTTTTTTTATTTTGCCTCCAGTGCTTATAAATGGAGCTGGGCATGACCTGCTCACATTGGCTTCCCTGCCTTTCAGCCCTTTCACACAGGAGGTGAACTGCACCCTGCTTCACTTTGGGACTCTGGCATCTCATTTCCACCTCATATCCCACTTCACTTTGGGGAAAGCTGCTCATGTTGCCTGGGGCAGGCAGATCTCTTGATTCTCTTTCCATGGGGGAACAAGAAAACTTCCCAAAATCATCAGAGGAGAATGCTAGCATGTGGATGTGTGTGTACTGATGAAAGGTGGGGCCTCAGGGAAACCATTTACATGCCTCCTGCAAATTTGATGTTTTACAATGGCAGGCACAGCTTCTACAGCTGCTGGGACACATCTCAAGAGAAAAGTCTGCACAAAGCTGAAGGCAACAAGTGTTCATGGGCAAAAAGAAGAGAAGTAGTGAAAATAAACTATAAAAAAGAATATTTTGCTTCAACACAAGTGGAAACCTTTTGACCATCAGGAAGGGCAAATGCTGGGGAAAATCTTGTGACTCCAGCATGAGAGGATTTTAAATCCAGGTCAGACACTGTCGTAAGTGCCAGAAGCACCACTGTGTGGGAAGGGGATTAGCTGACACCTTGCTGTGTCTCCCAGACCTGTTTTATCATCCTTTCACCTCTTTGTGGGCATTCTGTGTAAGCAGCTTGTAATCATTTTGTATCTAATACAACCTCATCTCCCTCCTCCACCACTCACAGCTCATGAGCTTCTCCAAAGCCCTTTAATGAGCTCCTCTCTGAGTTACTGTGGGCACATCTCCCAGAACAAAGATGTCACCAGTGCAGCTGGAACGGTAGGAACTGTCATTCACCTGTGGCATTCATGAGATCAGTTAGCACCTGAGGGAGCTTTGAAATCTCACCAGGATGACAGGAACATCCACAATCTCAGTAGGGAACAGGGAAAATTTTGGGGCCCTGTTAAATTTTGTGTTCTCTTGCTGAACAGTGCAGGTTGAATGTTGGAGTAGGGACTGAGAAGAGGTGCTGAGCATCAGCAAATGTGCAAGAGCCTGTACCAGCACATATGGAGACAGAACTGAACCTGCAGTGCCTTGTGCTGCTTCAAAACAGACCAAAGAGTGATGAAAACCAGACATGAGACATCACAGGTCTGTTAGGGAACAGTTTCTTTGTATGCAGTGGCCCCTGGCACTGAGGGCCTCCCTGGCTGGGCAGCCCCATGCCCTGGCTGCAGCTGGGCAGTGTTTGTCATTCCTGACTGAGCACACCCAGCCCTGGGCCATGGACTGGATCCTGGCTGGATTCCCGAGATGCTGGGATAGGCAAGGTTAAGGGAGTTCCTCTCACCAGCAGGTCTTGAGTTTTTTACATTTCCTGCCTCTTAGGCATTCACATCAGCAGATTCCCTTGGGAAGAAACGAGGTCTAAGAGAGGGCAGGTGTGGCCTGTGTCTGAACGGAGCAAGTCACAGCCTCACAGGCTGAGAGGGGAACCAGCTGCTTCCTTCCCACCTGGTGCTGCTCACGGGCAGCAGACAGACCCTGTGGGCTGGAGGGAGCTGCAGGAGCCAGAAGATCTGGAGTTAACATTTGTGAGACGTGGATGTCATGGGAACGTCCGGCCAGGCCCTGTGCCGGGAGGGTGGGGCTGGGGACACGCAGGTTGTGGATGGGATCTCTGCAGCTGCCTGTGGCTGCTGGGGCACATCCTGGCCTCAGAGCCTTCCTGCTCACTACAGGGACAAAGTGCCTGGCTTAGGACTTGGCCGAGTGACCTGATGCTGTTCAAGACCACAACAACCCTTCCCTCTTTCTCCTTTAAGCTCTCTGGAATGTGTTGCTTTTCTCATCCTTCTCCCTGTTTGGGTTTTTTTTCCCCCAAACCCTTTACCTTCATGGGCGTGGTCAAAGATTTTGTCCAAGAGGGGGACAAAATGATGGAGTAATTCTCTTCCCAGTTTCAAATGAACTACAGCTCTGTAGCTGCAGCTTATGCAGAGCAGGATGAAGGTGAGGGATGATGGGCTTGGTGGCTTTTGCCTGACGCTGTTAAAAGTCACAACGACACAGACTCCGACTCAGAAGGCTGACAGTGACTCCATTTATTTCTGGTTATTTCTTCCTTTTATACCATTCTACAAAGAACCCACTTGGTGAAAAAAGAACAAACTTCTTCAATCACATTGGTCAAGCCAGAGGGAATCAAGAAGAAGTCCCTCCTAGGGAAAGGAATGCAAACAAAGGTCACAGTCAGGAAAACGTGTCCCTTGTTGACAGAAAACTCTCTGGGAAAAGAGTTTCAGAGAAACCAAAACATCTCAGGCACCAACCAGGGCTACAGTGACACAACCACAGCACCAGCTCTGGGAACTTCCAAACCCTTCCTTGGTGCTTTACTGGTGCCCAGAGCTGCTCCTCTGCAGCCCCACCTGGGTGTGGCACAGGGCAGGGGCCACACCCTGATGGTGCAGGAACCACTCCACAGCCTTAGTCTGGGCTCTGGTCAGAGCAATCAGGTGCCAGGTAATTTTCAGTGCAAAGTCCAATAATTTCTGCAGTTACTCTGGGTTCACTGGCTGCCTCACATCCCCTCTGTCTGCCCCCATCAGCACTGGCTGGAGCACTGGCACACACACTCACTGGGAAAGCTTCTGAATCTCAGGATGCAACCTGAGGATGACCAGGTGTATTTCTTACCAGAAGGGCTGTGCTTCTGCCCAGGAAAGGGACAGAAGCATCTGCAGCTGCAAGCAGTCTCTGGCTCTGAAGAGACACATTCCTACAGCTGTTGCTGAAATTCCCCAAAGAAATGGGAATTCAAGTTGTGCTACACCTTCCCCAACCTCTGGATGTGGTTCTTTGCCATTGTGGTCATGCCAGGCGTGGCACTGGCCCAGGACAGAGCATTCCTGTAACCCCCGATAACAACAACACTGACTAGGAGATGCCTGGAGATGCTCACGGTTCTCTTTGGGACATTTATGGAAGGAGCAAACAGGTTAAGCTCTGCTGAGCCACAGAGTTAGAGAGGCAAAGACATCCTGCTTCTCTGTAACACGTCACTGGTGTCCCAGTTCTGTAAACATCCTCTCAGCAGGGCCTAAATCAGTCTGTCACATGTCACTGCTCCATCTCCTGTTATAGCCCCGTGGAAAACAGGAGTGATGGGGGCTGCAGACAAGGGCTCCAGTCACGCTGCCAAGGGGAAGCTTGGACAAAGCTGTGGTTGACACCCATGTGAACAGGGAAGAAGATCCATGGCATGAAGGAGGATGTATCTCCTCCAGTATGTGCCCTCCTCTGTGCCTCTGTGGAGGCAGATCAATCCTGGCTATTTACCATAGGCTGAAGGGTTTAAATCACTTTTACATAACAACACCTGAAAAAAATCCCATCCTTCCTGCTGGGTTTTGCTTCCAAATGAAGACACTGCACACTCAGCCTTGGCTGGACTCTGCTGATGGGCCAGACTGCTGCTGTTTATCACAGCCTGGCTTCCCAACAAACCCAAACCCACGGGAGCCAGGCACACAGTGAGATGTCATTCTTGTCCCTGCAGGTACCGGCGTGGCAGAGCTGGCTGGCAAGGCTGTCTGGGGCCATGGCTTTAGCTGGCTATGGCTTTCCAGTGGGAAGAGGATGCCTGAGGGCAGGGACCTGGATGTGAGCAGAGATCATGGTGCAGTTGGACAGGGAAGGACCTACAAGTGCAGGCAGAGGTTTCCCACCACAAATCCACTGTGGAGGCAAATCTGAGCCTCTTTATTTTCAGGTTAGTTGAAGCAGAAAAGCTTGAGAACACAACTGAGGGGAGAATGGGGAAGGCAAAATAGGATCCAACGTGTTTTCAATTCTCAAATATCTTTTAATCTGATTTTGTACTTTTGAGGTTTGACAATGACTGGCAACGCTGAAACCCATTGTTAAAGAATCCAGCCACCCTGTGCTCCTAGGAAAGCAATCCTTGCCCAAAATCCAAGCAACAGAAACAAAATTATTATAAAATCAGATTTTATAAAAAAACAACCATTTACACTTCCATGATAGTGGAACAACTTTTTCTTGACCCCTGTGCTGTTTAAAGAGCCCACAGCTGTCACAGCAATTCCAGGAGCACTACAACTGAGAAAGCCTCACCTCAGTGCACACCAGCCTGTGGAAATTTACTGTGCAATCCCCACAACACAGGGAGAATGCTCTTCCTTCCTAATCCCTCCCAGCCCCTGTACCACAGGATTACTGCTGCTAACAATAGCATCTCCCACAGCCAGGCAGCAGCGTGATGTTTCCGACGCCGGGTGCTGTGATGTCCCACACTGCAGTCACAGAGCAGCCCTGGGTGGGGAGGCGCCCACTGAAGTCAAACTCCCAGCCCTGCACAGCACACCCCAGAAATCACACCGTGTGCCTGGTTATGATTTTTGGACCCTATCCTGCTGAGAGAGGTCTCTCTCTTAGGGTGGAGTGTGATGGCCACACTGGAGTGTGCTCTTCCACCTGGTATTTGATGATGAAAACCCAAACCAGAAATGCAGAGATATTCTTCAGGAGGCTTAAACTTGTGCTGCCTGCTTATGGGAAATGGAAGCTTGGTTTGTGAAAAGGAAAAAAAAACAAGCACAGAGCTTCCCCCAGTATTTGGTTTATGAGCAGCATGAAACCTGCAGCAACTCAAATCCTGCTTGAGAAGAGGTGATTTGGGACCTCACTGAAGGCAGACCTGTGGTTCACATGCTGCCCTGGAAAGATGCAGCTCAGGTATCTGAATGGGTATCCTCTGCACCATGCACACCAGCCCTCTCCTGGCCCAGTGAAAATTTAATGACACACTCCTGATGAAGATGGTTGTTCCTGCACACACTGGAAGTGGGGAGTGAAGCCAAACTTCTGACTGCTCAAAGAAAGGACCTTGCCCCTTGAATCCCCTCCATGGCCACCCCTGAAAAGGCTCTGTCAAACCAGGCACTTGCTCTGCCAGAAGTTCTGATAAAATTGTTTCTGGGGAAACAAATCGCCTGGCCAATCTGCAGTTTGCACTTGGTTTCCCTGGATATTCAAACAATCCAGCTACTGACAGGACAAGTGCTGAAGAACAGTCCAGCAGTTCTGCAGAAAGCACTTTGGCACACGCTGGGTGGCTCACCTGAGCAGTCAGGCCCAGGAATGTGGCCCCAGTGCAGAACACTGGTGTTTGGTACATTGGAAAACATGCAGTGGTAAAAACAAGGGAGAAGGGGAGAGCTGCTCAATGCACCCCTGAGAAAAGCAGAGTCTGGAGGCCTGCTGGAGAAACTCAGGCTGTGGATGCTCCTGCCCAGGCTGATAAAGAGATAAGCATGGCTTAACCCCTACCCAGCCTTCCAGGGAGAGGTGGGAGATGAGCTGAGGGACCTGCTCTGAACTTCCAAAGAGCCTGGTTTGCCTCTGGGGAGCTTAGCCATCCTGTATGGACACAGGGCATCAAGGAAAGCTTACTTTGGGAAGAGAGAGTTCAGTCTTTGAGGACTCTCGTCTCAGATGCTCCTCCTTAGGAAGCAGCATGGGCTCTGGAAGGGCAGAGCTCTCTCTGGGGCTGTTCCATGCAGGGGTGGGAGCTGGGCACACCAACCCCTTTGTGCAGTGCAGTCACTGGCAGCCAAGAGCTGCTCAGGTTTACAGCCAAGAGCTGCTCAGGTTTACAGCATCAGCCTTTTTCCTGCTCAGGCACCCCAGTTAATGTCAGCAAAACAACCCACTGCCCACCCCATTCCCCAGGGGATGCTGGTGGCCCCACTGCCCTTGCCCCAGGCAGTCCTGGGTCCCATCCTTGGGCAGTGACAGGTTCTGTCAGCCCTCACCCAGCCTGCTTGGTGCTCAGCAGCAGCTGACACACACTCCCTGCCCCATCTCCTGCCCACACTGCCAACAAGCCAAGGGGCTTGGACCTTAATGTGGGGGCTGTGAGCAAATTGCAGGCACGTTAAGGATCAGGCCCAAGCAAGGAGAAGGAGTGAGGAGGATGAGTTGCACTGCAGCAACGTGAAGGGTGTGGATTGGAGGCTGGAAAATCCCCAGACACAGGAAAATGAAGGAATGAGGCACCAAAATTTTCTCTGAAACCCTCGGTGTGACTCAGAGGCACAGGAAGGCTGGTCCTGGGAGAGGAGCAGTGGGTCACAGGCTGCAGGGCAGGGTCTGCCGGGGGAAAGGAGTGATCTGCAGGTGGACACTTCAGAGAGCCTGGCTTGGGCATCACCCCCAGAGCTGTCAGGGACACTGAGCAGCTGACAGATCCCAGTCACCGGGCTGGACCCAACCAGCCAGGGTCCACCAGCCTTCCTCTGGTCACCCAGCAGTTCTTGGCTTGAAACTGCAGGGTCAGAGTAAGCCTGAACCATGTTCTGACAGTGTGAGCCCTAACCCTCTCCTGACCATGGGCTGCACTGCTGTCATGGAACATTTCTGCTTCCTCAATGGCTGGGTTGGGAGAAGGCACACCATCAGTGGGTTTTCTCATTTTGCAATTCAAACCATCTTCTTCTTTTTTTTTTTTTTTTTCTTGGTCATTGAAATGTTCCCCTGACACAGCTCCATGAAATCATTCTTTTCAGAATAAAAATTTTACCCGGAATTTTCCAGCAAGGCTGGTGGCGTAGCAAAGGTCTTGGCAGGGCTGATCAGCTGTGCTCAGCCAGTCTCACTTCTTCCACAACAGGTTCAAAAGGCCACTGAGATTACCAAGCTTCCAACCTTCATCTCCCCCAGGACCTGGAGGCTGAGGAGGTCCTGTATGGCTTTGGCCAAGCAATCCAAGTTTATAGAGGCTTCTCAGCAGGATGGGTGGGAGAAACACAGAGAGCAGGAAGCAACTGCTGAAAGTGCCAGTGATTAAAATGCAATAAAATGTTTGCCTTCTGCTGCTGAGCAAGAAGTGTGGCATGTGTTTTGCTGAGGCAGCAGAAGTGGTTGTGTTCACTGAATGAGCAGCTAATGAAAAGCATTTCAAGGAGGAAGCAACGCTGATGAAGATTAGGAGCCTGCTTATATCTCAGAGAATTAAATGGCCTGGGCTGGATACTCCTGTTTTACACTGGATTTTGCATTGATCAAAGAGGATTTACTCTGCTCTGCACCAGTGTGGGAAGAGTGGGAGCATTCCTTTGTGCCAGGAGCTGCTTGTGAACATCCCCCTGCTAGGGCAATGTGTCAGCAGAACAAATGCCCCTGGACAGGGCAGCTCAAGCAGATCACACTCCTGAGCAAAATTCATCTGGCAGCAGCCATTTGTGCTGGAGCCAGTGCCATGGGAGCAGCTCTGAGCTTCCAATCATGCTGATTCCTCCTGGGCTGCAGTCTTGTGCTGCAAACAGAGCTGGGTCAGCTAAAGGGATGTGCTGTATTGCACTGAGTGGTTTTGTTATATTTGTGTTTTGGTTATGTATAAATCCACACAAAATGTTGTATTTCAATGCCTTCCCCAGGAACCCCTGCACGCCCCTCACCTGACACCACCTGTGCCTCACCTCCCCCTGGCTCAGCCCCCACTGACCCCTCACCTCCCCCTCCCCTTCCCAAAGGACACAAAACCACTCCCAGCCACCTGCTCGGCCTCTCACTCTGCTCAGGGCTCCAAGGTGCAGGTTCTGCATTCAACTGTGGGGCTGTTCCTGGGACTGAGAGCAACTTTTGTCTTTTGTCTTGGTCCTGGCCTCAGTTTCCCCTCTGAGGATTCAGTGCCAGCCTGGCAGGGCACTCAGGGGTGCAGGAACCAAGGCAGGGATGACTGCACCCATTTCCTCCTTGCTGGGGTGGCCTTCATGTCCTGCTCCCCTCCTGTCACTGCTGCTCACCAGGTCCTGGGGCAGCACCAGGCCCTGCTGTGCTCAGACACTGCAGTGACAGGAGCAGCAGCTGTTCCTGCCCTGGAGAGCACAGCAAAGGGATTCACACAGATCCAGGCTTGGGATGGGACTGGGCACAGGTGCTGCCAGGGAAACCCAGGATGGCACCTGAGCTCTCACACTCTTCTGGGAACAGGGGGGCACAGGATGCTTACCTGCCTCATTGTGAGGGGTTTAGACTGAATATTAGGAAAAGGTTCTTCCCCCAGAGGGTGCTGGCACTGCCCAGGCTCCCCAGGGAATGGGCACGGCCCCGAGGCTGCCAGAGCTCCAGGAGCCTTTGAACAGCGCTCCAGGGATGCCCAGGGTGGGAGTGTTGGGGGTCATCCTGTGCAGGGCCAGAAATTCCATGTTCCTTGTGGGTCCCTTCCCAGTCAGGATGCTCTATGATTCTGTGATCCCTGATATCAGCTTTCTTCTCCAGGGGTGAATTGAGCCACCAGCACATGACAACACACAGTGGGTGAACAGTCACTATTTGGAGGCGAGAAGCAAGCTTGTCCTTCCAGTGCCATGCACGGGAGTTTCCTTGCCAGGGTACAAAACAAGGCTGCCCCTGAGTGAGGGCAGCGGAAGGAGGTGCTGTCAGGGTGGCTGCTGGTGCCCAGCAGGGCTGATTGTCCACTCTCTGGCCCGCAGGGTCGTGCCAAATGTGAATTTAACTGCTGTGGAAGGTGAACACCGTTAATGAGCCTCCGTGTCTCTCTCCTCCAGGGAGATTTTTCAGTGGTGGAATTTGCTTTGGTACCTGATTATTCTCCAGTGTACCTTTAGAGGTGGCCTCTCTGCTCACAGCTGTAGCTGAAGTAGTGTGGCTTGGTCAGGGAGAGGGAGATGCTCCAGGGAAGCCATGCCCTGAGATGGGCCCTGATTTCTGGTGAGGTGTCTAGCACTCCCCTAAGTTTTCCCAGAATGATCCAGGAGCCAGCAGCATATCTGAAAGCAGCATTTCCCTGAGGCCCAACCACGGCCATTACTGACATTTTCTTTATTCTTGGTGCTGGTAAAACCTGCTGTCTCTCTTGTGTGTGGTTTGTTCTTCAGACATGGAACCATAAAATGTTTGCAATCTGAAATCACCCCCTGCCTTGCTCGATGCATGCAAGTCAGGCTCCATGTGCAGGCCCTGACACCTGGCACTTCATTAGGAACTTCCTGCTGGGCCAGGTGAATACAGGAGACACCAACTCACCGAGTTGGAGCTGTTCTGTGTCCTCACAGCCCTGCTGTGGCCGTGCTGCTCCCAAACCCATCTGCAGGGGTTGGGCTGGGGTAGCCAAATGCCAGTGCAGAGCGTTGTGCCTGCCTGCCCCATCCTCCCCCGAGGGCAGGGCTGTGATCCTCACAGGGCTCCCCAGGCTCTTCCACACCGCAGCTCCCAAGTCTCTGGCAGGCAGCACATTACAGATTCATGTGTGTACAAACTTGTTTGGATAGCTACTCCCTGCCTCATCCCTTCCCGCTCCCCCCAGGGCAGGAGATGGAGCTCAATCCCTGGCAGCTCCCTCACTGCAAACCCCAGCGCTCTGTGCAGCTCTGCTGAAGGTGGGCAAGGTGTCTCCTCAGGTGAAAACCTGGCTGGGATCCCTGCCTCGTGAGAGCTCAGCTCAGCCAAAGGCCCAGGAGGATCCTGGTGAGGCAAGCGCAGGCACGTCTGCTCAGCCTGGCTCCAAGAGATACCAACATCAAGAGCAGGGCAGCAAAGCACATCTAATGGATGGAAAAACACATTCCTAGGGTTACTCACATTCAAATCTTGCCAGCCGTGCAAGCACAGCCCAAAACAACAATTCCTCCTGAGTTTTGATTCCTTCAGCAGCCCGTGCAGCACTCTGCTGATGGCTTTGGCCAGCTCCAGGCTGCCAGTCAAACCCCGTGCCTGCTTTTGAGAAGGTCACCACGAAGCAAACTGATCTCCCATGAGCCCTCTCAGTGTGCCCAGGCCTGCAGAGCTGCAGCACTGCCCGTGCCAGATTCCAGAGCCTGGCTGGGCCCTGCTGCGGGCTGGCTGCACCCAGCAGCCCATCAGGGCTTGGTGGGAATGGCTGGAGCTCCCAGCCTGGTGCAGCTGGCGTGTTCCAACAGCGACGTGTCAGACGGGTTAAACCGACCCAGCCCCGAAGGCTGGGGGCAGGAGGGCTGTGAGAACAGCAGGCAGCTCTCTCTGAGCAGGCAGGAGCTCCTGGGGGACAGCACCTCCCTGGTGTCACCTGCACAGGCCTGGGGGCCCTCGCAGGCTCTGTGGCAGGCAGGGCAGTGTGGGGAGGGCAGCAGCACCTCCAGCCACGCTGTTGATTCCCTCTCTACATCTCCCAGCTTGAGGGTCGGGCTGGGGTCTCCAGAGCCCCCATCACAGCAGCCAGGAGGGGAGGAAGATCTGGAGGTGATGCAGGATGGAGGCCTGGCCTGCCCAGCCTGGAGAGGAGGGGTGCAGCTGATGCCTTATGATTTAGCTTTTATATTGTTCAGATCCTGTACTGCTTTAGTGTATAACCCTAAAACTCCATGGCCTGTCAGCTGCTGTCCTCCCATTTTATTCAGGCAAAACAATTCCTCTCTGGGCCTCAAGGACACCTCACTGTCTCAGGCCCCAAGAGGTTTAAACAACAGTGAATTGGGGGGAGCAGACTTGGAGTGAATGACTTCATTACCTGAAGCTGTAATTGGAGGATTAACCCCTGATATGTAAATGGATCAAACTTATAATTGTCTGAAAAACTCATGACCATTGTTCATCCTGGGTGCAGCCCCTGGGAGGCTCTGACTGCCCAAGGTGTGCCTATTGAAGGCCTTTAATAAATCCCCACTTTATTCTCTTCATTTTATCTGGCCTCTGCTCAAGGTAGCCACTCCAAGGCATCACAGCAAGGACCATGCCCTGAGCAGCCAGGCCCTGGGAACAGCCAGGCTGTGTGTGCTGCCCACAGGCAGGACTGTGCACTTGTGGTTTTAATGGAAAAAAAGAATAAAAATCAATGGAAGCTATAGCCCATCAGCAGAGCCAGCTGCTGGGAAATAAATCTGGTAGCAAATGTCACTGTTCAGAGGGGGCTGTTTGGGAGATGTTTCTGTTGGTGGCAGCCAAGTCTGACACAGCTGCATGCCCATGTGCCCTGACTCTGAGACTCAGTGCAAAAACACTTCTAAGCCTCCCCCTTCTGAGAACACTTCCACCTGGAGATCCCTTAACCAGTGTATCCTGACCCCTCCCTGAGTGTCCCATGGGGAAACCTCAGCTTCTCTGAGATAAGAACAATCCAGCTGCCCGGGGCTGAGGGAGAGTCCTTTGGGTGGGAGCAGCCCCTTCTCTCCTTTCTGCGTGGTGCCCCCAAGGAGGGATCAGGTCCCCACTGTACTGCCAACAGATGCTCTCAGCGTGGCCACCTCCCTGCAGGAGACTTCACTTTTCCTGGGTCTTCTGCCTTTGGCCATTTTTAGCACCCACTGAGCCCTTCCACCCCCTGTTTCCATCTTCCCAGGGTGTCTTCAAGAGAGCTGAGTTTCTGTGCTGTGTCAGCAATGTGGCTGATCCATTTCACCCCGGGCTGGGACCATGTGGGCTTGCCAGGGACACTCTTCACTCTCTTTAGGGTCATCCAGCTGCTTCTCCAGCTTCCCTGATCAGGAGTTTTCAGAGGGCAAGTCCCCCTGGAGACTCAAGGTGCCTCAGACCCCATCTCTGAACTTCTCTAGGCATTCACATCCCCTAGGAACCTCTTCTAGAAATTCCACAGAGTGGCAGCCTGCTCTGGAGACGTGCAGGGTGTCCACACAGCCAGGAGAAGCCTTCCCCAGCCCACTGACATGTGCTGGCCATTGCACAGGTGATGATGACCAGCCAGTGTGTGACCTGGGATGCCAGGGAGGGCTGGGATGCCCATCAGGGTGTCAGCTCAGGAGCTTTTCCCTGGGGGGGAAAGTTGGTTTAAGGATTTTCCACCCCCTGGCTGCTCATCCCCGCTGTAGTTCTGTGTCCTCTCCGCTGCTCAGGGCTCCTTCTGCCCGCAGTGCTGACATCAGCCAGGCGCACACAAACACTTCCTCCCCATCCCTCCCGGTGTGTGCCCATCTGAGCCGTCCCAGTTGCCACACAGCTCCCCAGACAGCTGTATTGACACAGCTGGAGGGGCGGCGGCAGGAATTTCTCCAACTGGCTTTGCCACTACAAAAAACGCTGGCGGCACCACACCCTCCAGCTGCCTGGGAAAAGGATACTTGGGGAGGTGGCAACTCAAATCAGCCGCCTGGCAGTAGGGTGAGCCCGGCGTGAGCAATCAGCACATCACAAAGGCTTTGTGTATTCCAGCGCCCCGACAAGCTCCGGCAGCGCTTCATTTGCATGGCCACAAACGAGAGATCCCGAGCTGTAAATACCTTCCAATTTCCTAAATTGATTAGTTAGAAGGAAGGCAAGGGATGGGGCAAGGGAGGCTGAGCTGCTCGGAGGATACCCAGGCAGTCAGGCCCTGCCTTGTGCCTGGAGCTACAAGGACCAGAGGAGGGTCCTAGAGGGGCCAGCATTAGATGGGATGTGCCTATCTCGCAGAAGGATTATCTCTGATAAATAAACATTAGTCCCGATGTATTTATTCAGAAATCTTCCACTGAAGTGCTCCGGAGTGGGGCTTGGTTGCATAAACCCACGTTGCCACATGCAAAATACAGCCAAGTTTTGCCAAACGCATTTGTTTTCCCGCAGGAAAATGCAGATTAACGTGTCCTGCCTGGGTTGCAGGGTATGTGCTGGAGGTTCCTCCTTATCTGCTTCAGTGACTTTCTCCTAAGGAAATCTGAGCATCCCATGGCCCTTCCCAGCCGTGGCATTCCCAGTTTGCAGAGCAGTGGTCTCTCTCCAGAGACTGGAGCTGTGAGCTGAAGCTGTGCCCATGAGATTGTCCATCCAAAGCAGATGCTTTTGGCTCTCTGTTTATTTTTCATTCCAGTCAACTTACAAGGCACTGAACTAGGCAGTGTCTCTTCCACCCTCCTTAAACCCACAGGACCAGGGTGAGCAGTGAAAGTTTGAATTGTGACATACAACAGGGCACGAGCTGACTTTTCACTGACAGCGTTTGAGGCTTGGATGTGCTGATAAAACTCCCCTCTGGCTCACAGCTGACTTGTTTGCTTCAATATGCACAGGCAGAACATGGTGTAAGAGCAGAAATACCATGTGTTACAGGTTAACATAGTTTGGATTTTGTTAGAAAAGACAGACTTATCAAGAGTTAGTTTTTTAATTGGCAAGTGGCTTGAATACTGAGAAAAGTAGAATGTGACTTTTGGTAATATTTATATAAAGCTGAGAAGGGGTGAAAGCATTCCTTTTTCTTCCAGGTGAGTGACCAAGGTAACTTGGATGTTCCTTTCAAGTCCTTGTCTCTATAAAACCAAAAAAGACTCCTTTCCTAAAAAACTAATAAAAGATTATCTTTAAATAATAAAATTAACTAAAATTACAGGTTTTGTCTTTTTATGTTAAGTGTAAAAAAGCGAATGCATGTAAAGAGAAAAAAAAAGTTTTAAAAGTTTCATTTTTTTCTTTCCTTTTTTCTTATTTTTATCCTTTCAGTGTGTGTAAATAAACTATCTTTGTAAGTTAAAAATAAACCTCTTTATGTTCTCCTAGTCACATAAAATGTAGTAAATAATAAAACCATAGAACCACAGAATGGATCTTAAAGATCACCTGGCTCCAACCCCTCCGTCCTGGGCAGGGATGGAGGACTCTGATCAGCAGGATCACCAGGCATCCTTCAGCCCTGACCTTTGGGAACATCTTCTCCTTTCCCTGCTCACTACCTGGATGTCCTGGGAACACACTCCCCCCTCACCTGCCTTGCTGCCTGTCTCTGCAGAGCTGCTCCAGCTCCTCAGCTCAGCTGCAGGAATGGCAGTAAAGGCATTCAATTCATATTTTCTAGGCACCTATGAGGCTGGCCAGGCACATCTGTGCAGCAGCTACAGCCAGGGTGCTGCCTTCTTTCCTGTGGATCCTCTTGTGCTTAATTTCTCAGAGTTTTGAAACAGAGACCACTCAGGAGCAGGGAAACGGGGTCTTCAGGAGGTGAAACACCAACGTAATGCCTTTGCAGAGAGGCAGAACTGGGTCATTTTCCTGCTTCTTGGAAAGTGGAAGTTCACGTTGCGCAGAGAGCTGAATTGAAACCGTGTTCTGTCATGTCTTGTTGCTCTTGTGGTTCAGTTTTTTCCCCTTGAACGAGGCTGTTCTCTCGCTGACATTACCCTGCCCTTCTGAGAACTCTAATTTGGCGCCGTTTTCCCTGACGTAGCACCCGAAAGTGTCCAGCTGCAGGACTGGGGAAGGGACACCAGGAACAAGAAGAGAAAATTGCAAAGCCGTTTGGGAGGCAGCTGCAGGCCAGGCAGAGGAGTGTGCTGCTGGCAAACAGACACACCAGGGCAGGCAGAGGCAGCGAGGGCAGGGCTGGAGCCCACTCCCCTCCTGGGGCTCACAGCCCAGTGTGCCTGCACATCCAGGAGAGCTGATTGAATGACACAATATCAAATAAAGTAATCATTCAAAAAATCATGGATTGCAGCAGCTACTCTGCAGTGTACCCCCAGCAAAAAATGGATTTAACCTGAGCTAGTCTTCTCTTGTTATATATTTCTCATGTGACCTTGAAAATAATTTTAGCCTGGAGCTTTAATAACATCAGAGGGGAGTCCATGCAGCTCAAATGCCCCCTGACTTAGCTTTTTTTTTCTTTTTTTTCTGTTTTTTTTTTTTTTTTCCTTTTTTTTTCTTTTTTCTTTTTTTTTTTTTCTTTTTGCGTTGGAGCACATAATGAGTAGCATTCAAGAGTTATTTTTTTAAGACTTTAAGATTCAATTTTTAAGATTTAATACCATTAACGGCTTTGTCCTCGTGATGGAGAAATGCAGCAAAGGTATTAGGAGTTAACAGAAATAAATATACACAGAAAAGCTCCGTTTCTTCTCTTCTCAGAGCCTCAAGGGTTTCTCTGCACTCCTGATCCTATCAGTGCTGTCACAAGTGCTCGAGTCCTGGGCACTTCTGGGCCATTTCTTCAGGCATTTCGATTGTTATGGAAATAGGCCAGTGTTTCATCATGCAGAGAAGCAATAACACAGGTGGAGGGGAAGTGGATTTTATGCAAATATTTTGTTTCTTGTTTGTAGGAGCCTGGGCATCTCTCTAAATTCCACCTGCTCAGGGGTCCTGGTTCCAGCACAGCCCAGGTCCATCTGTGGTTGGATCCAACCACAGGGAGAATCCTGTCTGCTGATCCCCATGAGGCAAAGGTGTAGACATCTCCCAAGAAAAGAAACTGAAACTTGGTTGGGAAGTGTGATTTCCAAGAAAATGAATACTTGGGGTAGTTGAAATTCAGTTTCAGTGAGAAAGGGGCTGAAACTTTCAACGTTTCCTTTGAACAGGGAATGTTCCAGATGTTTCCAAGACAGGCAGCTGTCAGTCAGCATCAGGGCTAAGAACAGCAGCTGCCTCAGCTGTTTCCCAGTACCTGGGGGAGTCCTGGTGTCCCCAGCCAGAGGTGACCCAGGTGGCTGCAGTGGGGCCAGGTGCTGCCCTGGAAGCCCCAGGTCCAGGTGTGAACGACAAAGTTGTCCCCAAACGAAGCCATTTCCAACAAGAGATGTGGGGCTTTGTGAGTCAGTGTTTCCCAGCTTACCTAAACCAGAGCAAACAGCAGTTTCATGTGCTAAGAAGCCCTAAAACACAACCTGGAGCCAAGGCTAATCCTCACCCCTTCCCACACACAGCACCAGCAGCCCCCTGCAGCCAGCCCGTGCCACCAGGGACACCACAGCCAAACTACCCAAACACGCTCCAAAAACATTCCAATTTCAGCTGGGTTCATTTTGACTTTCATGGTTAGTGGTTTCTGCCTGATTCAGAAAATTTCTCCAGTTTCTTGTCAGCTTAAATTATTTTTTTTTGCCCTGTGAAATATGTTGTGTAATCAGCTGATTTCAGACAGTTTATTTTCTTTGCATTCTGCAATGTTTAGAGAGATGAAGTAATTCTTTGAGAAGGACTGAATTACCTTTATTTTCATAGATAATGCTTTATGAAGATATAGAGGACAAATACTTCCCAAATATTGCAATGAATCTGCTGAATCTCTGAGTGGATGGCATTTCTGGAAGACCTTCACAGGACAGTAAGAAACCAGCAGAGATGACTCCAGTTACTGGTGTGACTGCCTGAATATCAGCTCAAGGATTCCTCCACTTCTCCCCCTTCAGCCAAAGGCATCAGAAATGCTTTTCCAAGCCCTGCAATCCTTGCATGCAGATATTACCTGCTGGAAAATGTATCCCATGCCAAAATCAAGGGGTCCTGCCTAAGCCAAGGTTCCTCACTTGCATTCTTAATTGCAACTGATTTCCACTTCGAGTGTTTCCAGCATCTGACAGGCAGATAAATTAAACACACTGACCACCACGAGGCAGATTTGCTAGACCTTCCTGCATTCTTTTGAAAAACCCCATTTAGCAGCTGTTTTTAATGGTGGGATGTTGTTGTATTCCTCTGGGGAATGGTTTTTCCCCCAGAACCCCCTGAAGCCTGTGACCATGGAGTTTGACCCTTCCTTCCTATCTTGACCCTGTTGGCTCAGGTCCAGCTCTCTCTCCTGAGCAGAGACCAGATCAAGTCCTGTTCTTCCTTGTTCTCTCTCTCTGCCCTGGAACCCTTGGAGAATAAAGCCTTGGACTGATCCCAGGGGGTGAGAGCCTCTTTGGGAATCTTTTACCCTGTTCCCCTGAGATATTCCTCCAAAGCCTCCAAGGAAACTGAGCTCCCCACAGGAGCCCAGGGGGGCAGAGGGGGGGTATCTCAGGATGTGACCATTTCCACAGCCTCTGGGAATGTGACAGCCACTCCTTGAGCTGCCGAGGTGTTTACAGCAGGGTGACAGTTCTGATGTGGAGGCTGCCACAGCACTGGTTTTCTCCCAGCCTTGTCAATATTTCATGGCATTCCTAGATTTATTAAAAATATCATCATCCCATGGGAGCACCCCCTTCCAGACCCTTGGCTTCGGGTTATTGGAGCTGTTTAACTTTGAAGTTTCTAAGCAATCAGTGAAACTTTTGGGTTTTTTTCCCGATTGCAGTTTAACACCCTCCGCCTCCTGGGGGTGGAGCGGACACTTGTGTGTTATCTCAGCTTGCTGGGAAAGTCTCTCACTATCTTTCTAGATATTAACAAAACAGTTAGTGAATTCCTTGGAGCTGTGTTAATCCCGGTAAAATGCAGGAGACAACCTGATCCTTTTCAATCCTGTGGCATCTTCAGTCTGTACACTTGCTCCTGATGTATTTCAGCAATTCCAGGTCTTTGTCCTTATCCTCGTGGCTGTTCCATCTCCATTTATTTTGTAGTCCATTTTTTAAATTTATTTTATTATTTGAAAATTTATTTTCAGCCCACACTATCCCTCCCATACCCATAAGGTGTTTCCAGTACCCAGGCTGAAAGCCAGCAGTCAGCTGAGATTGCTCCTAATAAGGCAGGGATCCAACAACTTTTATTTCACACTTGATTCTGGGATGAATTTTGAACAGGGAATGTTCCAGATGTTTCAAGCCCTTCTTAGCCACCAAAATGACATAAAAATTGGATTTTTAAAACAACCTGTGTTCATTTCAACATCTGATGGTTGAAATTCAGGCAATTTTACTCCTGATTGACTAAAGGAAATACTTCAAACCTACCCAAAGCTTACCTTGGGTGGAGACCCCAATGCTCCTGCTTATGTGAGCTTGTCCAGCCCCAAGTCCCTGCAGAGTGACCCCCCAATACACATTGACATAAAAGTGCTGCCTAATTATCCAATAATAAAAACCAAACAAAATTTAAATGTAGCAGCAACTTTAATTAAGCAGCTTGATTATACAAAAATTGAATACAATCAAATAATTGCTAATAGCAAATAATAAATTGGTTCTGTTAATAATGCATAAGCAAAAATATAAACAGATTGCAACGTGGTGTCCTGTGAGGACACATGGTGGCCTGACATCTCCAGGGCTTCAGAGCAGGGTTACCCCAAACCTTCATCATTCAGTGCTCACTGGCTGCCCTGGCTTGTCACTTTTGTCCCAGCTCTCCTCTCAGGACCAGCTCATCCTGCAGACCTTGCTGATTCGGGCAGACTTCTCCCTTCCTCAGGGGCAGAAGGGAGGAGCAGAACCCTGTGGGGCCGTGACCTGGGGGGTGATGTGTCACCAGGTGCCTCCTACCTGTGCTCTGTCAGGGGACACAGAGGACACCAGGCAGTGGGAGCATTGCTGGGGACAGGAGAGGGATTTCTCATGACCAGAGGACTGTGGGGAGACAAAGACAGTACTAAAAGCAATTTTAATCTTAATATATTGCAGCTGTGTTAATTACCCAAGGGTGGGAACAGCCCTGCCCTCCCAGCTGTGGGTGTGATAAAGAGTGAGTTAGCTGGCAGGGGGTTGGTTGGAGTCTGCTGGCCCTGCTGTGGGGAGGGAGGGAGGGACAGGAGGTTGTGCAAGGGACAGAAAAGGTTGGGTGGCTGTGCTAGGGGCAGAAAGGATTGAGCCAGAACTGGAGAAGGAAGAGAGAGAAAGAGCCAGAGCTGTGTGGAGCGGCCCTTGGGAGACTGAAGAGAAAAGCTATGAGAGACTTCTAGATAACAAGGTCCTGGTACTTGAGCCCTCTAAAGTTTTACAGAAGTGCTCTGAGTGCAGTGTTTGTCTTGAATTCCAGAGAGGAGAGAGCAAATCTTGTCTCAGTCCAGCAAATCTCTGCCACTGAAGCCATCCTGATGGGAGGCAGTCACGGTGCCAGGTCACAGCCAGAGCACCCCAGGGTGCACAGAGGAGCTGCACACAGCCTTGGCCTGAGCTGCCTCTGCCAAGGACAGCAGGAGCAGAGGCATTCCCTGGCCAGGACACACCCTAATAATGAAAATGGTGTGAATGGAGAAGGTACAGATGAGCACCCACCTCTCCAGCTGCCAGCTTCCTCCTGGTATCCCTGCCCAGCACTGGGTTCTGCCCTCTCCTTGGACCAAAGTGAGTGACCTTAGGCTGTGGGATCCCTGCCATGGGCCAGGACTGCAGCCAAGCTGATCTGCCTAATGCTCCTTTCCCTGGGTGGCTCTCCTGTGTCCATCTTTTCTGCTTGGATTGATCTCCTGGCAGGATGTATCAGCTTTCTGCTCAGTGCCCAGAGCTTCAGCTCCTGTTACTCTGCAGCCTATGAGGAGGAGTGAGCTCTCCCCATGTGGGGCAGAGGGGAGTCATTCCAGGGCAGGCCTGGGAACACCCTGGTGTGAGCAGACAGCAGCCTGGACTTGTGGGTCCAGGAGATCCCTTGCTGGGGGCTGGCACACAGGGAAAGGCTCTGTAAGTCTTTGGCCTCCCTTACATGGTTAATTTTGCAGAGGGAAACATTTGCCCTGAGCTTTAGCAAATGCATTTGTGAGCAAGGAGGAGAAAGCAGTGAAATACACTGAATATATCCGGTATTCACTGTTGATACACACCTGCACTGGCAAGGTGACACCTCCTCACAAACATAGATAAGCTGCACTCGCTGCCCCAGACGTGCTTTGCCACTGTTTGCCCTGGGATTAGTGACTGGATTGACCTTTCCTGCTGAGCAGAGCAGGGACAAGGGCTCCTCACTAGTGCTGGGGCTGGGAGAAATCCCCCTGTGAGGGGGCAGTTCTGGGATTTGAGCATCCTGCAGAGTCTGTGGCACAGAGAAAAGCCAAGTTTATTCCTCCATGTCAGTATGCAAATATCCCCTCCCCTTCCCTCTTTCTTTTTTCTTTCTTTTTTCTTTCTTTTTTCTTTCTTTTTTCTTTCTTTTTTCTTTCTTTTTTCTTTCTTTTTTCTTTCTTTTTTCTTTCTTTTTTCTTTCTTTTTTCTTTCTTTTTTCTTTCTTTTTTCTTTCTTTTTTCTTTCTTTTTTCTTTCTTTTTTCTTTCTTTTTTCTTTCTTTTTTCTTTCTTTTTTCTTTCTTTTTTCTTTCTTTTTTCTTTCTTTTTTCTTTCTTTTTTCTTTCTTTTTTTTTCTTTCTTTTTTCTTTCTTTTTTCTTTCTTTTCTTTTTTCTTTCTTTTTTCTTTCTTTTCTTTTTTCTTTCTTTTTTCTTTTTTTCTTCCCCCAGAATGAAGCCTGTACCTGATGTGTCCAGCCAGCAAACTACACAGAACACCAACCCCATGGCCCATAAGATGCAGGTGCCTGAGGTGACCCCAGCTCCTGGCCAGGTGTGAGGACAGGTGACCCCAACTCCTGGCCAGGTGTGAGGACAGGTGACCCCAGCTCCTGGCCAGGTGTGAGGACAGGTGACCCCAACTCCTGGCCAGGTGTGAGGACAGGTGACCCCAGCTCCTGGCCAGGTGTGAGGACAGGTGACCCCCAACTCCTGGCCAGGTGTGAGGACAGGTGACCCCAGCTCCTGGCCAGGTGTGAGGACAGGTGACCCCAGTTCCTGGCCAAGCAGCCCTTTGCAGGAGCCCGAGCTGGTTCACAAGACTTTAACACAACCATTCCAAATTAAATGCCAGGCAGGTTTAGGATCCCTGGTGTAATGAAAGGCACCGGAAATGCCCCATTTAGACTAAAATATCTCAGAGCTTTAAACTCTGGCCTGTTGTAGCTGTTCCTATGGCTGCTGTGGTGGAAGTGGGTTTTGCATCCTTCACATCCATTTAGACTCCAAATTGTCCCTCAGAGCAGCTGGGCCCTGCCCCTCAGGCCCTCAGCTGTGAACCAGGTGTGGACACTTCTCCAGATTATCAAACCTGAACCCAGGGCTCTGAGCTCAGGCCAGTGGGAGGTCAGGCTGGCTGGCCAAGCCGGTCTCTTTTGGCCTTGCAATCCATGACTACATGGAGATAAGAGACAGCCATGCTCATCCTGAAAGCATCTCCACTGATGTCAAGTGTAAGGGGAGATGTCCCCAGCCGTGGCAGAGCCCATCCCTGTGTCCCCAGCAGTGACTCACAGTGCTGTGGGCACAGGGTGACATATGAAGTCATTTTGGTCCCCTGACTCAGACTGAGGGTGCAAGGGCACTGGTCAGAGTTGACGATTTTGTGTTTCTCCCTGTGATTTCATCACCTCAGACATTCTCTGTCTATTTAAAGTTCCGGTTCCTGATTTTTATTTTTTTTTTTCAAGCATTTTATCTCTGAAAATCAGAGCCCCACTTCCTGAGAAACCCTGAAGTAACACCCTCCCGATGTGGAGGCCCTTCCAAGGGAAGCAACATCCTCCCAGGGGTGACACTCCCACCCTGGCTGTGTCACCAGGCCCCCGTGGGCGTGGGCTTTTCCTCGATGCAGCCAAAGCCCTGCGGTGCTTTCCGCCCTCACAGAGGGCAGCAGGGCCAGGCATGGGAGAACACGGGGGGAATTCACCAGCCATTCCATGGTTTTGCCACTGCAATTCTGTCATAAATGCACATTTTGGAGTTGGCTTTTCGCATATAGTGAGATGATTGCTTTATGTGTAATATGGGAAGGTTGCATTGCGTGTTCTTCTATTAATAGAGTTTAGAAAATGCAATTAATGTATATTTAATTGTAACAGAGTAGACTGGGGTTTTTTTTGTAAATATCTAAAAGTGACCAGAAGGTGGGAGATGCTGTCCCACATTCCTGCATGAAGATTCCTGATAAAGGACAATTGAATCTTTGATGGCCAGAACCTTGAAAAAGAAGGATTTATGAGACCTGACCAGACCGAGAGGAGCCCTGCACAGATAAAAACTGCATCCTTGGGGGGGGGTTTGAAACCTACAAAGAAAAGATATCCAAAATGAATGTTTGAATCATGCATTAGAGTCTGTTGAATATTCAACACAGAGATCATTAAAACAAAGGATCTGAAAGGGGCATTCGTGCTGGTTTTGCTTGGTGTCAGCACCTCGGCCAAAGTAGCTTTGTTTTTATGTCTCCTAATTGTCTATTTTTATTTTATTTCTATTAAACTTATAAATTTTTATAAAAAGTGAACTTCATTTTTCACAATTTCTGATTTGGGACCTCTGGAGCTATGATGGGCACTGCTGGTCCTGAAGAGCCCTGTGACCTGCTCCAGGTGTGATTCCTGATCAGGGGGTTTGGGATCACAGCTGTTGTATTCCTCTGGGGAATGGTTTTTCCCTCAGAACCCCCTAAAGCCTGTGGCCATATAGTTTGACCCTTCTTTCCTATTTTGAACCTATTGGCTCAGGGCCAGTTATCTCTCCTGAGGCAGAGACCAGATAAACCCAGGCTTCTTCCTTGTTCTCTCTCTCTGCTCTGGAACCCTTTGAGAATAAAGCCTTGGACTGATCCTGGGGTGAGAGCCTCTTTTGGAATCTTTTACCCTGTCCCTGAGATATTCCTCCAAAGCCCCTCAAGGAAACTGAGCTAGCCTTAGGAAGCCCAGGAGGACTGGGGGAGAGTATTTCACATAGCTGCCTCTGCACCTCCAGAGTCCAGGCTCCTGCCTCTCTTGGTTTCCCCAGCAAAGACAGCTGTGTTTGCCAGGGCTTGGGTGGGCAGTGATGATAAGGGCCTTTGTCAGATGAGGGGGTCATGCTGAAAAAGGGGGATTTCACAGGAGCTGCCTGGAGAGAGGAAGAGGGGAGTCATTGCCTGTGCATCCCTCACCTTGAAGCTCTCCATCAAAGCCTTTTGGTGAGGTGAAAATAATCATTTTATCAATTAATTGTCTTGGCCGAGGTATAAAACATGAAAAAATAAATTTGATTAGACCGAATACATAACCTGAAAGCCAAAAATAAAACAAAAGAAGAATTTAACTTCAATGCAACAAATCCCTGTATTCTCTTGAGTTTTCACATATGATTTCTCAACTTAAACAGCCTGATGGATCCACTGATATGTGCAGGCATATGTTTGGTGTGTTCCATCTTTCCCAGCAGCTGAAAGCCCACAGTTCACAAATCCATGGAGCCCTTGAGGTGGTGCTCAGAGAGGCAGGTGGAGCTCAGCTGGGGGATCAGGCAGGAACACAAACCAGGAGTGAGCAGTGCCTCCTTCAGCAAGAAGTCACAGAAGGAAGTGAGGGAGGGACCAGGCCAGAGTTTGTGCTGGGTTATCTGTGCTAAAAAAACACCAGCATGCTGTTTCAGGAGTTGGACTTGATCCTTCTGGGTTCCTTCCAACTCAGCATATTCTCTGATTCTATGAAATATTTCTTGATTTGGAATCACTGTCGACTGCTTGACACAAACCTGAGAGTCTCAGGGGTGAATGAAAAGAAATGGTTTATTTGACCCCTCAAAAAATCATTATTTTTTTTTTTTTCTGATTAGCTTTGAAGGAAAAAGAAGCTCATGTGTTCAAACAAGAAGGTGCTTTAGCTGGAAGAGCTAAGCCAGCATCCTCTTAATTGTCATCTTTTCATTCTCACAAGGCTTTTCCCAGGAAAAAAGAATGGGGCAAACTTTTATTATTTTTTTTTTTTCCTCTCACAAAGGACCTGCAAAACTCTTCAGTACAGGAGATTCCATCCTGGGAAAGGCTGGCACCTGGTGGGAAAGCACTGAGCATCCCCCCAGCAGTGATGGTGCCATCACAATTTGTCTCCTCTAATATTTTGTTTACTTCCCACAGACCCAAAGTTGTGAAGAATTTTAGACAGCAAACCAATCCTAAACTCTGCCATAAAGGGCACAAGAGGGATGCTGCTTGAGCTCTTTATTAAACTGCTGGGTTGAGTTGCTGGTGGTGGAGGCTGTGGCAGACCCAGCCCTCCCATCACGGCCTTGGGCTGATCCGGCTGTTCCTGCCTTGTTCCACTGCTCTGCCAAGTGTGCAAACATGGAGCATCTGTTTCTTTTAGTGTTGTTTTTTTTTTTAATCTGGACCATTAATCTCTCTTTGATCAGGAGCTTTCAAATCTCACTGCCAAATTATGTGGCCGTTAATTCGAAGCTCTTTTTCTGGTCCACTGCTTTTCCTTTTCCTCAGAAGAAACACCTTGATCCCAGTGAATGGAGCTGTAGCTGGTGTGGGTGAGCTGCTGCTTCTGATCTTTCATTAGATTTACACACTGATCTTTCATTGATTTGTCTCTGATCTTTTATTAGATTTATTTCTCACATTTAGAGAGTGAAGCCAAAGACTTCACAAGGGCACATCTCCTGAGCAGGATCTCTGCTTCCACAGTCCCGGGGTGGCTCAGGGCTCAGGAGCTGCACCTTTGAACCCAGGGGGGTGCAAATTGTCCTCAGCTCATGCAGTGCTCACACAGGGGAATTTGGGGTTTTATTTGGAGCTATTATTGCATCACGAGTCAGTTGAGAAGACACAAGGAAGGTTTCAGGGGAATAAGTCTTTTGGGCTGAATTCTTTGGCAGTAAAATTAATTTTGATAACCAGCGAAATACGTAACATTTTGCACCAGGGTTGTTTACATTAGATATTAGGAAATTATTTGTTTCACAGAAAGGTTGTCCAGCCCTAGCACTGGCTGCCCAGGGCAGGGGTGGAATCACCATCCCTGGAAGTGCTCAAAAAGTGAGTGGATGTGGCACTTGAGGACATGGTTTAGTGGTGAACACGGAGGTGGTGCTGGCTGATGCTTGTCCTTGATAATCTTAAAAGTCTTTTCCACCCTTATAGATCTGTGATTCTATGATTTTCCAACAGCTTCCCATGTTTACTCCAGGTTGTGTCTCTGGAGTTGTCTGAGCTGGTGGACCTTGAGCAGTTTCTAATTCCTGCCTTTCAGGTGCCTTTTAACTCAAATCCCATCAAGACCCTGTGAACACCAGAGAATTAGGAGATGAGGAGTGAGGAGCCTTCATGAATCAACCTCAAGGAGCAGAAGCAGCAGGACATGGTGAGAAGGGAGTGATGAAAGAGCAGAGGGGAGTGGGGAGGACATCCTGCTTGCATCTGGACATCTGGATTTTCTGCAGGACAGATCCTGCCAGGGCAGCTGGCTTCACACCCTGCCTGGTCCTTAGGGTGTAGCTGCAGATGTTTGGGTGGGGGGATGTTGTGTTTTATCTTCTTTTTGCCAGGGTCAGGGTTAAATGCTCCAGTTGGTGTTTCTTGTTTGGACTCAGATGTTTATTAATTCTTATCTACATCACAGTCTCACAAACTGTGAGTTCTACAGCACTTCCAGCTAACAAACTAAAAATGGAGCCCTCTCTCTCTCTCTCTACAAGGCCTTTTAAGGATAAACGGTCCAATTAGGAAATGACACCTGAATTATTTTTACTTTTAACCCAATAACCAACCACCCGTGGCCCGCAGTGTGGATTTTTCTCTCCAATTACAAAACACCACCCAGAGCATGGAGAAGAAGGTGGAAAAGGAGGACTGGCCTATACTCTAAATCCTCCATCTTGCTTTATATATATATTACTGTGTTCTAAGCCCTTAAACGCTAAGTTTTGCACCCTGTGACATCACACACTTCCATTCAAACTACACACCCACAATCCCAGTGCTGTCACTCCATTTTGGGAGCCTTCTCCACGGCCTCAGGTGGAATGCAGGGTTTGCTGGGGGGTCAGTGCCTGTCAGCACAGAAAGCCTGAAATTCTCAGTGCCCAGGGTTCCAAGAGGGGGGCTCAAAGCCGTTGTGACCCATCCTGTGGCTCTGCTGGCTCCCTGCCTGGCACTCAGGCTGCAGTGGACACGCTGCTCTCCTCTGGCCCACGCCAAGGCTGGCTCCAGATGCCAGAGCAAAAGCTGCTCTGGGGTGGCAGGGGATGTCATTGGCTGTGTGATGAGGAAGAGGAGCTGTGAATGGGAATCTCTTGGCTTTGTGAGTCCCAGAGCTGTGGGGAGAAATGCTGGAACATCAGGAAGAGCCCCACATGCCTGGAACTGTCCTCTTGGCCTCGACACCGCAGTCCTGTGGGTGCAAATAAAGGGAACCTCCCCACAGCCCGAGCCTGCCCAGCTCCCAGTGCCTCCCACATCCATCCCTGGGGGCAGCTGGAGCCGCGCAGGGAATGGGGGGATGTCAGGGAGGAGGGATGGGGACACCCAGAAAAAGGGATGGGGGTGCCCAGGGAGAAGGGATGGAGATAAGCAGGGAGGAGGGATGGAGATAATCAGGGAGAAGGGATGGAGACACCCAGAAAAAGGGATGGAGACACCCAGAAAAAGGGATGGGGATGCCCAGGAGAAGGGAGAGTGTCACCCAGGGGAAAGGGATGGATTTACCTGGGGAGGAAGGATGGAAATGCCCAGGAGAAGGGACGGGGATATCCAGGGAGAAGGGACAGGGTCCTGTGATGTCCATGGGGGCTCCTCAGGAACAGGCTCAGGCTGGCCAGGTGTGGGCAAGGGCAGGCTCCTGAGGAAGAGCTGTCAGTGTAAGAGATTAAACACCCAGATGACACATCTGAGAGCATTTACTGCCTCCTTCAGCGTTTGATGGTTTCCTTATTTCACAGCTCTTTCTTGCCCAGGTAATTCCTGCTGTGTGCACCTGAAATTGTCCCCACTCCACAGAGCCCTATTCTGAAGAAACAGGCTCATGCCCAGATTTTGAAGGCAAGAGAAGAAAAATGATCAGTGTTGGGAGAAAAATGAAACAAGACTCAAAGATTTGGTGGAGGTTTTTCAGTTTGAATTTTGGGCTGGTCCATCTCAAAAGCAAATCCGATGCTTTTCTGGGGCTGCTGACACGACTGAGGTTGCAAAATACAGCCTTTTGAAGATCCAGTTTGTTTTTCTGAAAAGAATTAATGCAGAAAACATGAAATTTGCCAAGTTGTGTTGTTAGAGTGAGAGGAACCACTTGTGGAGGTAGAAGTGCACCCAGGCTGGGAGCAGAGGCACTGTGGCTGCCTGTCCCCCACTCAGATACACAACTTTCAGCACATTAGGTGAATTGTCAATAAAGGAGAAAAAAAAACACCCTTGGAAACAGAGTGAATCCCTTTGATGAATAAAAACCTTGTGTAGGAGAAAGTGAAATGTTGTTTAATGAGCCTGAGGCCCGTTAAAGGAAGAAATCTGCTATTTACCTCTCTCTGTACTGTGAAATCTCTCTTAAACAAACACCTGCTATAGGCATAAAGTGGTTAAGTATTAAATTGGCTGCACATTACACCCAGACTATTATCAGTTATCTAAGGAAAACATTGCCTCCTTTTTTCAGAGCTTTTTGCTGGAGACTGTGGTAGACAAGAACTTTATTGTTGGTTCTGTATCACCAGTTTTACCCTGAGGTGTTCATGTCCACCTTCCCTATCTGAAAAGCTGAGATTTCCACAAAGAGCCACAAGAAAAGGGCTCCTGCTGTGATTGCCTCTGATGGCGAGACCACCCATCCCAGGGGATGAAGCCTGCCTGGAAAACCTGTTCAGAGGTCAGAGCTGGGTGTGTCCTGGGGGGCAGATTTGCCCAGCTTCTGTAGGTTGGGATGTGCTCTGACACAGGTTTGTGGGCTCTCAGGAGCCTCCCCAGTTCAATGTAAAAAAGCCAATGATTGGTGTAAAAGGTATTTCCTGCTCCTGTGCCAGGGATGGCAGAGGAAAAACAGAGTGGAGGGTGGAAAATATCAAGTCTCTGCCCTTGATGGTGTGTGTGCTGCCCAAGTGTTGTCTGGGTTTTTGCTGTTCTCTTCTGTCCCCTTTAAGGAATTTGTAAAAGTCTTATTTTGAGCCTTCTGTGTTTTGGAGTCAGATACACTTTCATATAAACAAGCCACTTGTTATTGTGAAATCTAGCAATGTTTAAAATCTTTTCATAAGGAGGAGGCTGTTGATGAACTGTTGGGTTGTGCAGTGTGGTTGGAGAAGAAGATTTTCTTCCTCCAATCCATGATCACTGCTGGAGTTTGATAAATGTTGATTCTGTAAATAAACTGCCCCTTTTCTGCCTCAGACATTGCAAGGTGTGGGTGTGAGTTCTTTATGTCAGAAGCAACAACCAAGGGCAGAGGGTGGCAGGTTGCTCTGGGGCATCCCAGCCTGGTGGGCAGAGAGGGCCTGCCTGGGTGCTGCTGTTATGAAATCCAAATTCACACGGATTGCTGGTGGATTATCACATTACAGCCCCAAAAAAGGGGCAAGTTCATTTCTGCAGTGCCATCAGTGTGTTTGAAACGTTCAGAGACAAACCAGCAGACCCGGCTGGGGCTCGGAGGCCAAGATGAAAAGCGTTAATATTTTTAGCACGGCAGTCTCTGCTCCAGCAAGGTCGTGACACCAGCCCATTATCATTTGAAAAGTGCACTCATGAAAGGGGAAGAAGAACTGGTTTGGAGCAGGTAGGTGCAATTGGATGAAAGGCACAAAGCTGTGTTTCCAGACGTGAGCAGCCACTTCCAGGCACTCGACTGAGAACTTCAGTGCCCAATTTCCTTCCCAGCGCTGCCACTGCCTGGCTCTTTCATCTGCAATTTCTGTTATTCAGGTGGGAGGAAATTACCCCAATAAATATTGATGGGCTTTGTATGGGAATGGCTACGCTGAGCTTTGATGGGTCACTGGGCAGGCACACCTGAGCTGCTCAGGAATCAGGGACTGGGAGCCCCCAGGTGCTGTGCAGACAGGGTGGGAGCAGGATTTTGGGGGTCTCCAGTCCTTGCAGGGTGGGTGAGGTGATGAGATGTAGCCACGGTTTGTGCCTGCCATGTTTTGACTTCAGAAAATTCTTTCCCAGGGACACTTGTAGTAAACAAGGGCATGTTATTGTAAACTATCATATTTTTCTACATTCTTTCCCAGAGGTGGGAATTTGCTTGATGGCCCCTTGGTGTGACCAATGGGCCCAAGGATCCCACCTCTTAGGTGGGCTCATTGTGAAAAGGTATAAAAGACAGGTGCTTTGATAATAAAGAGAGATTTTGAATCTTCAGCCTTCTGAAAGTCTGTGTCCTGATTTCGTGCTCTACAGCGACAATGAGGGAACCCTGTCTGGGTCTCCCCAGCTGTGGCTGGTACAGCACTGTTTGGAAATTAGGCAGAGCTGCTGTTTTGTTTTTTTTCCTGGAGAAACCAGAAAATCAGAGAGGATCATAACGGCACTGGAATCTTGTTGTCTCCTCCAGGATTCATTTTTCCAGGTGCTGCAGCACCCTGGCATGGGGAGCTGTGCTGGAGCAGGGGCTTTGCATATTCAGAGCAGACAGGGACCAGGATTCCATACCCAGTGACCTCACCTGGCTGCTGGGAAATGGGAGGGTTCCCTTCCATGACCCCAGAGAACATCACCAAAATGATACTTGCTAATTCTATCAGTCTCCAAAAACCCTTTCCAATGAAATGTCCAGAAATAAAGATGCTTAAGCACTTAAAAAAATCTTCGGGATGTTAATTAATTCTGCTGATTTGTATGTTTTAATTATTCACTGACACTGTATTGTTTTTCAAGCAGAAAAGGAACTTTTTGCAGTGTCACTGCCTCTGCTACTTTCAGCAGAGAAATGGTGTTTAATTAAACTGAGACCAACAAAGCTCTATTGTGTGACACTTGCAAAGGAGCCTGTGAAATAGGAAATGTCAAAGATTAAACGAACCTCTTTTAGAGCCAGCTAAGGGGAGAGGTGCCACTGTTTATAAAATCAGAGCCAGGAAAAATATAATAATTAGAAAAAAACCAGGTCATATGGAAAAACAATATCCAACTTGACAATTTTTCATGCAGATATGATTTGGAGTTCATTACTCATTGTATTCCTGCACAGAAGGCTTTTTGTTATTCTTTGTGCCTAAGACATTTTTTAATTTAAATGGAGATGGAGATGTGTTCAAAGGAAATTTTTAAACAAATGAACCCAGATGCATTTCATGTTGTTTTTGATATAAAGGTTGAATGAAGCTGCAGGGAAGAAAACCTGCATCTAATTAATTTATAATTTTTTTTTCACAAACAGATCTGTTTCTGACCACTTTCTTTAGTATTCATGTGTGGTTGGTGAGCAGGGAGTACATGAGGTTATTTCCTCATTTGAAACCTTGTTTAATTACTTTTGAAAAAGCATAATGGTTGAAATCAAGCTCTAAAACAAAAATATGTGTATTAATGTAGAAGGAGATGATGGGAGATTTTTCACTGGCTGGATTTCCTCACATGGAGCCAAATGATATTGTAATCTGAGATGCTCATTCAGACATAAGACACATATCATTAAAATGCACTTTAATTCTCTTCTTTGGTGCTCAGAGCTATTTTCCACCCCAAAAGGTTGCAGTGCAAAATATACAAAGAGACAGCTCCCTCCTCCCTCCCTCTGCCCGTGGCTGGGTGCAGTGGGATGAGGCAGAGCATCCCTCCAGAGCCAGCCCTGCCAGATGTGTGAGGTGAGGGTGGAACCCTGGAGAGTTTTGGACTTTCTGGCTCTCAGAATGCACTGCATTTAACCTGAGCCCATGGAAAAGGCTCCTGAAGTTAACTGATAGAGATGAGGCTGTGGGTGTGTGGTTTGAACAGAGTTGTGTGGCATCACAGGGTGAAAAGTTGAAGATTTTAGTATATAGTAATATGTATGGGGCAGGATGGGGACTGTGTGATGTTCTCTCAGTCGCAGCAGCCAGAATTCCCTCTGGATCAAAAGATGAGACCTCCCTGGCACCTGCAGAGGTCCCTTCCTGCAGGGAGCTGTGGCAGCTCCAGCACACACCTCAGCTCTTCTGCAGAGCCACCCCAGGTGATCCAGCATCCCACCCACACTGCCTGGCACTGCTGGAATTCCCTGCTGGCACCCAACTTCGGGGCTACTGCTACCCAAAAAACCTCTTGGTGATGCTTTAGGAAGGCTGACCTGGGACAGAGACTGGGCAGAGCCAGAGAATAAAGCAGGGGTTTATGGAAAGGCCTTTAGGATCCACCTTGGGCAGGACAGGGCCTGGCCAGGGCTACACCCAAGGAGGACCCAAAATGGGCACAGAATCGTCACAAAATGGACAAATGGTCACCAGGTCTCACACTTTGATCAGTTTGGGTCCATTTGCACATTGGGGTTTAATTGCCCAATTCCAGCTCCAGGTTGTGAGGTCCCATCCTTCTTGTTCCTCCCTCCAGCCACCCTTGTTTGTGCTGTTGGGCTGAAAGTTGTCCCTGGTGTGCAGCAGGAACAGGATTTGTTTTGTGTCCCTGCTCTGTGCAGAGCTGAGTGACCCTGAATGAGAGCTCAGAGCTGCACCCCTGGGCAGCACAGAACCTGAAATCATGAAAGCTCAAACTTAAGGCATCAGTGGGACCAGACCATTGCAAAAAAGACTTGAGTTAGGAAAACGTAGTGGTGGCCCTCCCTTCTCCTTGGCCATGTCCTTGCCCAGGTGCCAAAGCTCTGGGTACCCTGCATCTCATCAGCATCCTCCCCCTGTCCTGCATTTCCATGGAATGTGTGTTCAGAGCCACCCAGCTGGGTTAGCATGGGAAGAAAAGAGCCAGGAAACACCGTGTTCCTCACTAGGCTGGTGCTTTGAAACACTTCAGTGGGTCTCCTACGTCTCCAAGGCTTCTCCAAGAGTGCAGCTGGGATTGAAAGGGCTCTTCCCTCCTTGCCGGGGGCTGTTCTCTTGCAAAGTCATTTGGTCATGCCAGCACTTCTGCACGGCAGGGCCCCGTCAGGGCTTTCTCCTGCTGCAGAGACAGCTGAACGTTTTCCATCAAAATTGTTTTCAGCCAAATCTGATCTTCATCAACATGGAAAACTGTGTATATCTTGGGGGAGGGGGCGAGATTTCCGAATCTCATTATGCAAATTAGCATTAAAAAAAAAAAAAAAGGAAGGAAAAACGAAATCTCACTTTTGGTTCTGATAAAAGCCCTGGAAAAATCTTGCAGAAAATCATCAGCAAAAATATTTGCTGTGAGCCTGTAGAAATTGCTGCTGTGAGTGTACATTGCCCTGAATGCAGGCAGCTCCGGGGGAAGGGGTGCAGAGCCCAGGTGCTGGCAGGCCCTAATAGACATGTTTCCTTCATGTTCCCTTCTGTTTGTTTGCTTGAGGCACCCCGGGGCTGTCCTGGAGGCAGAGGATGCACGGGGATAACACACAGATTCATTAGTGTCCCTGCTCGTTAACTGAGGCCTCGGTGTCACTGATGTGGCTCCTCCAATTTGTGTCAGGGGGTGAGGAGCAGACCTGCTGCCCACCCTGCCCGTGACACGAAAAAAGCTGTCACTGAGTCCTGGAGAGCAGCTCCTGCCCATCCTGCCAGCCCTGCCAGGGGCTCAGGGCTCCTCTCTGACCCTGGCCAGGGGCTCCTGCTCCAGGGCAGGTGCTAACCAAGGGGGTTTGGTGCTGGGATGAGGAGGAGGAGTGAGGAGGAGGCTGAGCATTAAACTGGGGACAGGAGTCAGGGGCTCCCTGGGTGTAGGAAACACAGCAGCAGATGTTATTTCGCTCTTGCCAGGCAAAGCCCTCAATCCGCTCCCCTCCAGAAGAAACCAATCCTCCTAATCAGAGGTGTCTGTTTGCAGGGATTAAGTGAAGATCAGGCCGTCTGAGGGCCTTACTCCCTTTCCTGAGGAGGTCCTGGTTATTTAAAGAACTCTAATTTGCTGTCCTCATTACTGGGGGCTGCTCTGTGTGTCCTTTCCTTGCCAGCCCAGGGCTGACCCCACTCGGGGCTCAACACCTCCTGTGGCTGTGGCTGTGCCAGGGCAGGGGCTCCTCTGTGCTGGCTGTTGGGTCACTTCCAGAACTTCAAGAATACTCTTAGCCTGAGGCAACCAGTGCACAGCCCTGCTGGGATGCAGGACAGCCCCAAACACTTTTTCCCATTCAGTTATTCTGTCACTGAGCTGTCACCCGAAGGACAACGAAGGGCTGGCTCTGCCTGTGCTGCAGAGAGACTTTGAACCACTCCAGCATGAGCTCCCCACTGATTCCAAAACTCCCTGCTGGGCCTGGGTGCCCATGGTTCAGATATGTTCCTGGAGTGCTCCTGGGAGGTTTCCTGGGGTGTGTGCTGCTGCCTTTTCCCTGGCAGCAGCTCCCACCAGCCTGGTGTCACCCTGAGGAGCACTGAGGGTGTGAGTTCCCAGAGCTGGACTCCCAGTCCCCGACAGTCTCCCCTCTCACAGCTGCAGATGGAGATCACAGAATATCCTGAGCTGGAAGGGTCCCTGAAGTCCAGCTCCTGCAAGGTGCAAGTAACTCCCTCGTGCTGTGTCCTCTGCAGCAACCCCTCCTCACCTCGCATAAAAAAGTGACTCAGTACTGACACCTTCTGCACTCGGCTGCAGGGGCGGGTTCACTCTTCCCAGAGCTGAGAAATTCAGAGGCACAGAGTGCTGCTCACTGGGATGCTCTGCTCAGGTTCCCTTTATCCCTTTGTCGGTGCCCTCCAGGGCACAGAGTGCAGAGGTTCATGGGGAAGGGGGGTCCTGCCTTTTCTGCTGATAGAACACTGGGAGTCCCGTGGTGCTGTGCTGATGCTGGATGTGGTCCCTGCTGTGCCCTCAGGAGATGGAGACCTGTGGGACTCTCCCTGTGGGACAGGGATGCCCACAGCCCACAAGCCTGGCAGGACAAGGGGGAAGGGCTTCAAACTGCAAGGGGGGAAATTCAGGTGACAATATACAGAAGGAAATGTTTCCTGTGAGGGTGGTGGGGTCCTGGCACAGAAGAAGCTGTGGCTGCTCCATCCTTGGAAGTGTCCAAGGCCAGGTTGGATGGGGCTTGGAGCACCCTGGGCTAGTGGAATTTGTCCCTGCCCATGGCAGGGGGTGGGATGGACTTTTAGGTCCCTTTCAGCCCAAATAATTCTGTGATTCCATGATTCCATGTTTCCATGATTCCATGTTTCTACAGTTCTGTGATCCTGTGATTCACGTCCTGCAGCTTGAGCTGTGCCACAGTGTGGTTAAAGATTGACCCTTTCAGGGGCATCACACCAGCAGCCCTTTCTTCAGCCACAGGCTCTGCTGTCACGAGAGGCTCCTCTGCAGGTCTCAGCAGCTTTTCTGAAGCAGGACTGTCACCTCTCTGTGACCACCTCCTGGTCAATGGCAGGTGCTCCTCTGCTTTTATGGCAGGGACATCCCACTGCACTGCACCAGCCAGAGGAATTTCTTATCCCTCCAGGCCCTCCTCCCACTGACTCCTTGGACTTTTCGGGTCAGAGAGTGTTGGACATGCATCCTCAGTGGACAGAAACACAGCCAGGGTGGCTGATCAGTGCTGGGAGTGCTCCTGCTCTGAGTGGGAGGACTGGAGGCTCCTAGAGGTCCAATCCCAACAGCACAGGAGTGATGAGAACCATGAAGTGGAAGGGAAGAAACACTGGTGAGCAGGACCACAGGCCCATTTTCCAGTGCTTCAGAGAAGGACACTGTAGAACCAGAAGGCTCTGAAATCCGTTTTCAGAGGTCTGAAATATATTTTATAACATGTACTGTGAGTTGGTTAGAATTATGGAAGCCACATTGTGACAATCTGTTGGAACAAGCTCATAAGAGTTAAAAACACTTTTTACAACATTATTAAAATAAAGAGAAGTTAGTTTACTATTTTTTTGCTGCTTTTTAATATCATAATGTGATATAGTTTTATATTGAGGATTTTGATTATTTTTACTATACTTTATAGGCATGGCTAGAAAATTTTTATTCGAAGAATTAGAATTTTTACTTTGTCTAAGATTACGTTTGATATTAGACTAATCAGTTAAACATTGCACATTAGTTTTCGGATTAATTTTTGAAGGGTTTTTTGCTTTTTTAGAAATTAAGGAAGGGACACATTCAGCACACAGACATCTCCTGCCAGCTGATAGCTGTGATTGATGTGCATGCACTTCCCTTAGACAGCACCTGGGACTGTGTCTTGGATTATGGAACCAAAAATGTGTATTCTATTTCATCTCTTGAAAGCAGCTGGGAGATGTTTTTTCTTTATCTCTTGTAACTCTGGGGGAGGGGGGCGGTGCCTTCTGATAAGGGGCAGCTGTTCAAACCAGGTGGGGCAGTGTTTGTTATCTCTGTCACCACCCGGCCTCCCTCCAGGGGATCTCTGCTGCTGATGGGCCATGAAGGCTCAGCAGGGACAGGACACATTCCATCATCCCATGGGAGATGCTGCACCCAGTGGGAGGAGCCAACCATTCCTACCTGGATAAAACTGAGACTCAGGAACACCAGGGATCTGGTTCCACTGGATTCCCGGAGTGAGACCGGACCCTTCTCACCATCCCTGGGCCCTTCTCACCATCCCTGGGCCCTTCTCCCCATCCCTGGACCCTTCTCACCATCCCTGGGCCCTTTTCTCTCAGGATCATCTCTGCCCCAACAGAACCACATCTGCCACTCCAGGAGGACTCACTGTGGGCTGCTCCCAACCCCCTGACCAACAGGGTGTCAGGTTGGAGCTCTGACTCTGTCAGGGTTCTCCAAAATTGTTCTTTATTTGTTTGTTTGTTTAGTTTGGTTTTCTACTACATTTGTATTGTTAATATTCCCAGCAAAGAACTGTTATTCCTATTCCCAAATCTTTGCCTGAAAGCCCTGAATTGCAAAATTATAATTTGGAGGGGATGAGGGGTTTACATTCTCCATTCTAAGGGAAACTCCAGCTTTCCCTGGCAGATACCTGTCTCTCCAAACCAAGACAGCCTGTGGCCTGTGAGGGCTGGAAAGGCTCTGGGCTGGTCTCACTCAGCAGCACAGGTGAGCAGAAACAGCTCCTGTGGCACCATTCCTGCAAGGCTTTATCCCCCCCTGTGTGTAAATGATTAATGAGGGATGTTGTGGGGAGCAGATGTGCAGTTACCACAGTAACCTGGGTGAGTGGCAGGCAAGGCTTGTGCAGGTGGGGAGTGCTGAGGTGAGGAGCTTTGTGCAGGCTGTAGTTATTTTAGCCTTCATGAGATTCTGGTTAATTATTAACACCATCAGTCCTAACCTGGGGGAGTATTTATGAGTGAGGGTAAGTTCATAATGAATCCCTTTCAATTTTCTGTCCTTATTGCCCTGCCTCCCTGGATGCCACTCTAACTTTATCTCCGTAAAATCTCCCCATTAGCTCACTTTCCACTACAGTAACCTATTACCATCTTTAATTTTTAAAAAGGATAATAACACAGAAGAAAATGTGAGCGTGGGGGATTATTCACACTCACTCACCTACAGTGGCATTTCCTTGCTCTTTTACCTGCTGCTTTCTTCCAGTTTACAGGACTTTTACAGAAGCTGTGTCCCAGGACAGGGAATCTGGATTTTGCTTTTGACACCCTGAAGTGACTTTGTGTGTGCTGGGAGAGAAGCAGAGGGGTAGGATTCATTTGAAAGAATGAATAAAGGAAAAAAAAAAAAAAACAAAAAAAAACCACCCCCCCCCAAACCCCAACCAAACAACAAAAAAAACCCCGAAAACCAAACAAACAAAAACCCAAAGCACAACCCCAGTTAAAATTTAAGAAGTTAAAATTTATTTTAACTTCTCAAATTCGTCAAGTTTTAACTTGACAAAACTTACACACAATAAAACTTTCAATTAATAGGATACAGATCTAATATCACCTAAACTTTATAAAACTTAAATTTATGAAAACTTAAAAGTAACTAAGCTTAACAGGGCCCAAACAAGCCCAAGATAGGGTCATCTTCCCCCTCCCTTTGGGCCCTGAAGCCCTGACATATCACAGCTCCCACTTTCCCTGCCTCAGCCCCTCCACATCCTGCCTCTCCCTGCCCTGTCACTCCTCTCACCCCACACTGCTCCTCACCAAACCCTCTCAGGAGGCCCAGCTGCACAGAAGGGAAGGAGTTCTGTGCCTCCTCTTCCTCTGTCAAGGTCCCCTAGCCTTGCCCACACCATCCCCATTGATGTTCCTGCCTGTTGGGTCCCCTCTGGGGGGCACCTTCAGTTCCTCCTGTACTTACAAATCCCACTGATGCCTCCTTTTATCTGGATGCTTTTGTCTGGGAGCAGCAGCGCTCAGATTGGACTCCCAAACCCATCCAATGGAGGCTGGGAGGGGAAAGTGAAGGGCATGTTGGCTGGTCACGAGTGGAGGGATCTGGGAGTGCTGCCAGCAGCAGAGGGGCTGACAGGATGGCTGGGCTCTGCCTGGCGTGGCAGGCAGGGTGGGACAGATGGCTCAGGAGCTCCAGGCTCCTGGTTTGTCTTGCTTACAAACCCCAGTGCTGCCCACCTTTCTCTCCAGAACGCAGATTCTGGCCTGAAGGACAGGCAGCAATGGCCCAGCAGGACAGAGAGACCAAGGCTGGGGTGCAGGGAGGTTTGTGGGACTAAGGGCAGAGGTGGCTC
The DNA here is from genome assembly GCA_017589585.1 of Phylloscopus whistleri. Lineage (NCBI taxonomy): Eukaryota > Metazoa > Chordata > Aves > Passeriformes > Phylloscopidae > Phylloscopus > Phylloscopus whistleri. The sequence continues at coordinate 227,954 of JADMLD010000379.1, read as the reverse complement.
ACACTGCACTGTGCCTGCCCTGTTCAAAACACTGGGAAAGCCTCACTCTGTGATGAAAAAAGAGAAGCCTTTCAAAAGGTGCTGCTCACCCCAATCCCACCCAGGTGTGGAGGGGAGTGTGTGCTCAGCAGGTGAGTGTGTCCTGTACCCACCTGGGGACTCAGCCCTGCATTTGCTTTTGGGACTCCCTGAGCTGAGAGCAGCAGCAAGCTGTGTGAGTGTGGAGGAATTCCAGCTGGGATGGAGATCCCAGTCACCTTACTGGGTGGGGAAGGCACTGCAGGGCACACAGCTCTGGGAAGGAATCCCTTGGGTGATGCCATCAGCTCCTGCAGTTGGAGGTTCGTGCCTGGCCCATCCATGGACTGATCCATGGGATCCACTGGTGCAACAAGCACCATCTGTGCAGGGAATGGAGTCCTGCTGCCCCATGCCCTGAGGGCTCTGAGGGCACTGCAGCTCCTCAGAGCAAGTGCCACAGCATGGCCTGGCTCCTCCAGGTGACAGTGGCCAGAACGTGCCAGAGCCCCTCAGCAGCAGGTGCAGGACATCCCCTGTCACACAGGACACAAAGCAATGGCACCCACACGCTGAGATGTCCAAGGCAGAAAAGAGGAGGTTTATTTACAGACCTCGACATTTATAGAATTCCAGCAGTGACCATGGATTGGAGGAAGAAAATCTTCCTCTCCAACCACACTGGGTGATCCAACAGTCCATCAACAGTCTCCTCCTTATGAGAAGAATGCAAACATGGTTAGATGGTTACAATAGCAAGAAAAGTTGTTTCTGTAGAATCCTATCTGACTCCATTGCAAAAGGTAAACACAGAAGGCTGAAATAGAACCCTAGAAAAACTTCTTAAAGAGACAGAGGAGAACAGCAAAAACACAGACAACAATCTCCTTCTGTGTCAAGCACAATCCAGTCTCTGAAGATCAGCTTAAACAAGGTTGACTTAAGCCCTGAACATCCCTGCTGTGTTTCTCTTTGCTGTCTATTATCACAACAGGCTATTCCTCATGTGCAGAAAAATTTTCACTTCCTTTTAATGAATCTTCCTAAATTCTTGTTCTCAGGGATAAGCAAGATCCAAAAGGAGATGGGATTTTTAATGGCTTGCAGAAAACTGGAGAAGATCAGAATTAAGAACAAAACTTCTCAGGATGGGACCTTTGTTGAGGCACAGGTAATGCAGGATGTGCCTTTTTTTGGAGTGATGTTAAAAATGTGGTGGGAAAAGTCACTTGAAAAAAAAAACCACACACACACAAAGGGCTCATCAGAGGAGATATTTTAAACCCTTCACCACTTGTTCCTCACTCCTGCATGAAGGCTGAGCCAGCAGCACAGGATGTGTGGGTTCTCTGGCAGGCAGGTGGATCAGGGGAGATCAGGCTGAGGGACCTGCAGCAGGAAGGGCTGGGAGCTCTGGCTGGGCTTTGCTGCTCCAGCTGTGTTTCCAGAAGGATGGATGGACCCCAGGGACCCCTGGCTTGTCCCAGCTCAGCAGGCTCCAACCTGTGTGTGGCTGTTGCACCTGAGCAGCTTCAGCTGCAGGAAGGACAGACTGAACTCCAGGGGTGTGGAGGGCTCAGGGGTCCCTGCAGGCACCACGTAGCCCTGGCTGAGGGGGGCACAGGGGCAGCCCCCTCCCCACACTTTTGTTACTTACATAAATAACAGAAAAAGGGCCCATCTCCAGCCAGCAGAGCAGAACCAGGAGCAGGCTGTCAAGATGTCTTTCCAAATACCATTTTGTGTCATGGAAAATGAGATTTCGTCAGAAAAACCTTTTCAGAAAAAGCCTCTTTTCCTAGAGCTGTGCAAGAGTGCTGGGGAACGTTGCACAAAGGTTCTGTGCTTTAAACCTAGACAAAAAAAAAAAAGGCAATTTGATGATCTTGTCTTGTCTCTCACATAGTTTTTTGGTTTTCCAAAACTGTCCTGTTTTTTCTCACTAGAAAAATGTGTCTCTGGGCTGTATTGAAGGCAAAAAACAAGTAGCAGAGAAAGTGAAGGGAGTAAAAAAATATATATATATATTAGCAAAAGCAGTATTTCAAATATATAATGCTTCCTGAGAAAGCAGCACATTCAAATTTTCAATACCCATGTACTTATTTTAAACTACCCGTGTCTTTAAGTGAATAAAAGACAAAGTAAAGATCTTTATTTCCTGGCTGGAGAAATGGCACAAGAATCCCACGAATCTGCCCCTGTCCCCTTTTCCTGGTGCGTCAGGGCTGGAATTTGAGGCACGCGGTGTGTTAGCACTGCAGATGCTGGAATGAAAACAGGAAACGTGGAGAGGCTGCAGGCACTCAGCATGCTGGAGATAGCCCCTGCAAAGCTCTGTGAGAGAAGGGAAAGAGTGATTTGTGCAGCAAACTGTGCTCTTCTGAGGGGTTTTCTGCCTGTGGTGTGTGTCAGTGCAACGCTCAGCAGCTCCCAGGGGTGCTGGCACCCAAGGGCTGGATGTCCTCCAGGCTGCTCAGATGGAGAACACAGCCACAGCCACAGCCACAGCTCCTTTGGGTCACAGGCAGGTGACAAACAGGCAGAAAGCTCTTCCATGTCATCCAGACCAGGAGCTAGGAGATATTCTCCTCTTGGGGAGCAGGGAGTTGATCCTGGAGCTCTTAGCAGAGGTCCATACACAAGGCTGGGCTCTCCCAAACCTCTGTGGATGATGTTTCCACCACTGCTGGTGCCAGTTATGGTCGTGGTCTGGTCATGTGGAGTCAAAGGGGCTCGTTTGGGAAAGCAGCAGGACAGGGAGGATGGACAGGACTTGCAGCAACAACTCAGCTCCCATCAGACACTGGTAGAAAGGAGTTCATAAACTCCTCAAGTGGAATTATAACATCAGCCAGTTCTTCTCCTATATCTCCAAGAGGAAAAAGTCCCTCTTCACAGCACCAAAGACAGGATTGTGACACACCCAGTGCAGCCCAGAGAATATCCCCCCTGCCCACCCAGTGGTGGCAGGGGCTGGTTTGAGCCAGGACCACACAGCCCTGCTCCTATCTATGGTCTGGAGCTGAGGCTGTGGGTTGGAAAAGCACAAATACACCTGGGATGGAGGCTCCTGAAGTTCCAGGTGTGCTCTGAGATGTGGAGTTCAAGATGTAACTGCTGGGTCACAAGCTGTACCTTGTCCCCTGCCCATGTCCCTGGAAAGGTGGGTGGGTGCAACAGCCCCAGGCATGGCTCAGCAGCCTGGCAGGGTGACAGTGACACAAATCACTGACCTCCCCAATTCCACCTGCAGGGGTGGCCTCTGCTTGTGGGGGTTTCTGGGCTGAGGTACCTGCAGCACCCAGAGCCACACACACCCCGGCAGGCAGGGCAGGGAGCTGCTGAGCTGCCTGAACTTTCCATTTCTGCAGACATCATGGGCTCAGAGAGTGAGGCTCCTGCCACCTGCACTGCCACCCTGTGCAGCCCCAGAGCTCTGGGTGGGCTGAGCAGGGTGCAGCAATGAGCACGAGCTTCCCAGGGCTGAGCAGGAACCAAAAACGAGCTGTGCAGGTAAAAGGCATCAACCCAAGGCACTGTGCCATGAAGAGGATGTTGTTGTGTGTGTCCTGACAACTCCATGTCATGGCCAGTCCCCTCCCAGCCTTTCTCCTGTGATGTGTTGATGTGCACTCCTGTGCTCCTTCCTCTGCTCCCCCCTGTGCACTCTGCTCCACAGACACAGCAAGGGCTATGGCAAGCAGAGGAGGAGCCTGCAAACACTGAGGCCAAGTGGCAGGAATTGAGAAACTGAGACATCTACCCAAGAAAACATGGAGAAAAAAGGCAAAACACGGGGATCCAGAGCCAGAACTCAAGTGGGTGTTTCAAGCATTCCTTGGATTGCTCAAGCTCTACCACAGCTTCCTATTGCACAGAGCAGCGGGTGCTGGGGCCTTTTGTTGCTTTCTCAACGAGGAAATTGTAGGAAGATAAACTCACCAGCATGCTGAGATCTCCAGGAATGCCAAGCAGCTATTGACATCTGATTCAGGGTTCATTCATCTGGGTGAAAAGAGATAATAAAGGGCCACATGTTTGCACTGCTTGGTGGCACTGAAGGTTTCTGAGTCAGGAGCTGCCAGGTGTGTCAGAGGGACCTGTCCCTGCACAAGCTCTGTGCCATCCACTGCCAGGGACAAACGGGGAAGGAAGCCCTCCTCGTGGTGTTAATGAGACCTTGTGATGGCTCATGAAACCAAGGCATCCCATAATTACATCTGTGGAGGTGCAATCAGGAGCTGCCAGGCTGAAAGCTCTTTGCTGGGTTTCCCCTCAGGAGCACGCCTTCCCAGGTGTGCTGCCCTGCCTGCTGCACTCAGGGCTGTGGTTACACTCTTGTTTACAGGCCAGGGGGACTGATTGCCAAGGCTGATGCTCTGCCTGGTGCTGAGAACATCAGACCCTGTCACTCCACCTCCACATGAAGAGTTTATAGAATTAATTCTCCATAACTGGCCTATTTTCAGTGAGCAGTTTGTGCAAACCACTGCCCTGGTCCCAGTTTGGGGTGTGCTTCAACTGCAAGTGGTGGGGCTGACCCCTGGAGAAGCCTCCTGCTTGATTCAGACCATTTTGACTCACATATGTGAGTGCACTGTCCACAAACCTGCTTTAAAAGGAAGCTCCATTATTACTCCTGATGGAATTTTCTTGGTCCTCACAGATGAAACCTCTAGGAATTGTGTGTGAAGTCATTCCTGCTGGCCCCAAACCAACTCCACCACAGGGAGGGGAGGTGTGGAGCAGCTCATCACCTGCCTGGCCTGTGCCCAGTGTTTCATGGGCAGCATTTGGGGAGCCACATCCCCAATCCACGCTGTTATTGGTGAGTGTTTCTCAGGAAGAGCTTCCCAGCTGTGGCAAACTGGGGATGCTCTGTGGTGCCCTTGGCCTCATTGCTAACGAGTCTTGCAAGAATCCCTGCTCTTCCTCTCCTCTTTGGGCCTCCTGCACTCCTGACTGCTGTGGTGGCTTGACAAGTGAGTCACCTTTTGATACCTGTACCAGGTTGTTCTTGAGGGCCACCACCTTTTTCCCAATGCCATCCCTGCACGTCTCCAGCCACCATAAAGCAACCATGGAACAATGCCATCCCCTCTGCATTTTGGTTCCTGCAGAACCTGATCCCTTCAGTGCAAAGGGTGGTGCCCAACCAGCTGCCTCATTGACTAAACAAATCTCTGAGAGCAGCCTGGCCTTAAATCTTCCCAATCCCCAAAGTGACCCTGCAGCCAAGTGGGCCCACCCCACGTAAACACATTTTGCAAGCTGTGTCCCTGTCACTGGGAACTTCTCAGTTTTCCCTGTGCCTTGGTATCTCAGTGTTTTGTTTTACTCTCTGACTCACATTCTCACACTCCTGGGTTTCCACTCTGTCCACACATCACCTGAGAGCCTTGGCTGAGTTTGGTTTGAGCTTGTGCATGCTACTTTTTAATTCCTCTACTATTTCCTTTCCTTTCCTTTCTTTAGGATATCATTACAGTGAAGATTTCCCCTGCTCTCTGCATTGTCACTGTCAGTGATTACACAGCCTTGATAACTTTGCATGTATTTGCTTAATGCTCCTTTCTGTGGCAGTTGTTGCAGAATTCCCTGTTTGCAGGACACATTTCAGAGACATCCAGCCCCACAGTTAATACAGTGCAGGTCTGGCTTCAGTCTTTTGCCCAACTGTTGCCAGATTTTCTTGTCTTGTTGTGTGATCACATCTCAAGTGCTCTCTTGAGTGTTGCTGCTCTCAGTGAAACACCGGTCAGGCATTGCCTTCAATGGGGTGTCTACCTTTTGTTACTTAAGAGTTCCTGCATTTCCACAAGGATCTGCAGCTGAAGGGACTCAGACTCACTCCTTTGACTTCTGGGGGTCATTCCCTGTGTTAGAGCCTCACCTCAAGCCCTGGGTGCAGTTTTGGATCTAAAGCTATCAAGGCATCCAAAGAGGGACCACAAGGATTCTGAAGGGTCTGGAGGGGCCACAAGGAGCAGCTGAGGGCTCTGGGTGTGTCCAGCTGGAGCAGAGCACACTGAGGGCAGAACTCAGGGATCTGCAGCTCCTCCCGAGGGGCAGCTCCCATCCCTGCTCTGGGACAGGGACAGCACCCAGGGCAGGGCTGGAGCTGGGCCAGGGCAGGCTGAGGCTGCAGAGCAGGGAAAGGTTCTTCCCCCAGAGGGTGCTGGCACTGCCCAGGCTCCCCAGGGAATGGGCACGGCCCCGAGGCTGCCAGAGCTCCAGGAGCCTTTGGGCAGCGCTCCAGGGATGCCCAGGATGGGAGTGTTGGGGGTCTGGGCAGGGACAGGGGTGGGACTGGATGATCCTGGGGGGTCCCTTCCAGCTCAGGATGTTCTGTTCCATGATCTTCAACCCAAAGTTGCACATTTAATCTCCTAATTTTTCTCCTCTGATCTATTTTTGTTCTTCCAGCATTTAAGCTCCTCTCACCTGCTTCCTCCAGCTGGGGCTGACTCCTCTGGGTTCATCTCTCCCCAGAGCTCACAGGTGCCATCCTGGCATCAGCAGAGGAGGGATCACTGAAGCACTGATGCTCCTCATCAGCTCCTGGGGATTCCCACCTGCTCAGGGCCATTTTCTGTCCTTCCCTGATGCTGTGTGGAAGGCCCAGCAGCAGAAATCCGCCGGTGTTCGCACCCGTGTGGCTCGGGAGCAGCGCGGCCACCACAAGAGGGAGGCAACTTCTCACCCGGGGCTGCGCTCCCGTCCCCAGGGAGGGGACAGCCGTGTCCCTGTGCTCCCGCTGGAATATCCATCGGCCACAGAACCTCCAGCACAACCAGGGGCCGGTGCAAAGCGCTCCCTGAGTGGGGAGAGGAGCCTCATCCCAGCTGACACTGATCAAACATCACTGCCTGGTGCTGGGGGTGGGGAGCAGCAGGAGGGTGAGGTTTGCCTGGCTCTGGGGCACCGTGGGCAGCATTGCCAGAGCAGGACAGCAGCCACGCTGCATCTGCAGCCTCCTGTCTCAGCTGCTGCCAGGTGTAGCCATGGTTCGTGTTGAGATGTTTGGGTTTCTCTGAAACTTTTTCCCAGACACTGTTCTGCCAACAAGAGACACGTTTTCCTGACTGTAACCTTTGTTTACATTCCTTTCCCTAGGAGGGACCTTTTCCTGATGTCCCTCTGACTGGACCAATGTAGTTGAAGAAGTTTTTCTTCCACCCCTTGGGTGGTTCTTTGTAAAACAGTATAAAGGGAAAAAATTCCCGGGTAATAAACATTTGGAGTCATTTCAGCCTTCTGAAGTCGGGGTCTGTGCCGTCGTGATCTTGAACAGCGTCAGCCGGGCTGGAGCTTGGTTTGGTCAGTAACAGGCCAGAGCTGGAAGTGTCCTGCTCACCACAGGCAGTTAAACACAACTGCCTCCAGCAGGTGCTGAAAGGTGCCGTGTGTGGCTGTGCCAGGCTCTCAAAACTGAAGGACAGTTATGCAAAGTGTTTCTTTTATTTTTGCCCTGAGGGCAGGACGTGCCAAAATAAACTATCTCTCCTCCTCCAGTCTCTGATTCTGGTGCTGTGTGTGTGGTGAACCTGTTGGCACAGCTCAGCACAGGGCTGTGGGCAGCTCTGCCCAGCACTGCTGGCACCTCCTGGGGTGATCAGAGCCTCCCTTCCCTGTGCCCTGTGCTTGGTGAGCCCCGAAGCGCTGAGCTGGGGATGCTGCAGCTCCTCCCGAGGGGCAGCTCCCATCCCTGCTCTGGGACAGGGACAGCACCCAGGGCAGGGCTGGAGCTGGGCCAGGGCAGGCTGAGGCTGCAGAGCAGGGAAAGGTTCTTCCCCCAGAGGGTGCTGGCACTGCCCAGGCTCCCCAGGGAATGGGCACGGCCCCGAGGCTGCCAGAGCTCCAGGAGCCTTTGGGCAGCGCTCCAGGGATGCCCAGGGTGGGAGTGTTGGGGGTCTGGGCAGGGACAGGGGTTGGACTGGATGATCCTGGTGGGTCCCTTCCAAATGAGATTCTGTGATTCTGTGATTTGTCCCTGCTCATTCTGAAATCTCTCCTAGAATCAGAGAGTCACCCAGGCTGGCCTCACAGATTGCATGGTGGGGTTTTGAGAAAAATTGGTAAGAAGTTGTTTAAGTGTGTGTCACCCAGTTCCTCTGATGAAGCAGCTCCAGGCTCCAGGTCAGAGCTGCTCTGGCTCTCATGGGGGGATGGACAGGGTCTCTGCTCTGCTGAGCTCCCAGCACAGGGATGGTTGGGCTGGTGATGTGTCAGTGCCTCATACACTCTGTGTTGTGCAGTTACAGCAAAGTGAAATAAACTGACACATGTGTAGCAGATGAGAGGACACTCATCTTTGTCACACTTTGTCACCAGTCCTGCTGGCCTGGCTGGTTCAGGAGCCTGACATGCCAGGGGTTCAGAACCCTACTACAAAATGGTGCCTCCAAAGAGGAGGAAGGTGTTGGGACAAGCCACCTGACAGAACACATCCCCACTCCAAAAAACTGAAAAACCCCGCTGAGGGCAGGGAGGGCACACAGCTGCAGTTGTGCACCTTAATTCACAACAACAAATCACAAATCTCTCACAACCAGGAGATGAAACCACCATCAATGGGTGGAGGAAAGCAGTGGGAGGAAGCTGCAAATGGCACCATCAACCACACCTGTGAAGGACAACTTGCAGCATCAGCGTCCTCTGTAACCACCACCAGCTGCCGAGCCAGTTTGCCAGGGATCACTCTGGGACAAGTGTTTCCTATTCCAGGGAAAAGGAGTAGAAATGCTTCTAATTGCATCAAAATATTCTAATGAAGCCAGAGACATGCATGAGCATAAGTGTGCAGGAGTTTGGGGAACTTGTGCTACATAATTAATGAGAGCCACTGCAAACATCCACTGAGAGGATGAGGGGAAACGACCTCAGGGGAGGTTCAGGTTGGACATCAGTAGGAATTTCTTCACTGGAAGGGTGTTTAAGCATTGTAGTGGCTGCCCAGGGAGGTGGTGGAGTCCCATCTCTGGAGGTGTTACAGGAATGTCTGGAGATGGCACTCAGTGCTCTGGGCTGGGTGACAAGGTGGGGATTGGTCACAGGTTGGACTTGATAATCTTGGAGGTCTTTTCCAAACTTGATGATTCTGTGATCTGTGATTGATGATTCTGTGATTTCTGAAAGGAAATGCATTTCGAAATGTTAAATCTGGCACCGAGACTGTCCATGTCTAAATCAAGTGATTTCCCAGTGACTGACGTATTCCTTGTTAAATTGGTGCTCTGAAGTCCCACAATCTCCAGGTGAATGTTCCAGGCTTTCACACTGGAAGCCATTCCAGCTGGGCCATCTCTGCTGGACAGAACAGCCCTTGTGGCCTCAGGGGGCAGCAGGGAAGGAAGCAGCATGGGAAGATGTCTCAGGGTCTTGGCAGAGGGGCTTTCACTTTCCCTTCACACTCAGAAATGTTCTGCACCTTTGGAAGTCACTTGAGTGAAGGTCACCTTGGCAGATGCTTTTGCTGTGATAGGGTGGATGCACAGGTTTGCTCCCTCAAGCAGGGGGGACAGAGTTCTGAAGGCAGGTCCTTTGCAGGGCACAGCAAACCCTTCCACCAGCAACTGCCCCAGGACACACAAGAAAGGATTCAGCAAAGCCAGCACAGACGATTCCTCACTCCCAGAGAAGCTTCCAGATGCTCTGGCACAGCCACCATACAACATCCTCTGTTCTGAGGAAAACCATCCCAATTATCTGCACTGCCTTCCAATTAAAAGGCTGTTGCTCCATTTCCTGCCCTCCCCCCTGCTCAGACCCTCAGCAGGGTCAGACTCTGACAGGCAGGCGTGGAAAAGGGTGGCTGGTTATTTACTTTGCTGATGGCTCTGCCTAATGTCATTTGGCCTGACTTCAGGTCATGTGGTGAACAGAAATGGTGACTGGAGAGTGTGGGAGGATCCAAGGAACTCAGGCCCAGTTTAACTGGAATTTTATCCTTAAAATAGAAGGAGGTGGAGGAGGAGGATATCCTCCTTCTCCATAACTTAGGGAAAATCTCCCAGGGCATCTCACTCATCATGGGTACTGAGAGCATGATGAAGAGATAGTGTGAGACAAAGCCAGTGAAGATAGACATCTTCCACCTCAGAAATTCCATGTTTCCATATATCTGTTCCTGAGCTCAGTTTCCCAGACTGGGTGCAAATCCCTCCCAGTCCCTTTGGGATCCTTCGCTTTGCATCAGCAGCATCCAATACATCTCAGACTGGAGAGCTGAGCTGCAGCAAAGGTACAGCCCAGGAAACATGGAAAAAGTCACTATTTCATCAGGTGTTTTTTATTTTCTAATCATCATACTCTCTTGCAAGCCACGAGAGATGGCTGCTGGTTTGCTGTTCCCATCCCACAGCTGAAGGGTGTTGGATCTGGCCGGTCCTGGCTGCCCAGCCTGGCTCTGCAGGGATGCTCAGGTTGCTGAGCCGGGTAATGCTGGTGAGCACCTGGCCGAGGCCTCCCCCAGCTAATCACATCCCCCTGATTAAGGGGAGAGAGACAATTACCCTTATTTGTCTTGTCAGAGCATGGATGTGATGTGTGGCTGATAGTAATCGGCAGCCACTTTGCCTCAGGGCTGCCCCGGGTAATAATTTACATAGTGCAGCTAAACCTGAAAATCCCACTAACATCCTCTTCTAATGAAGCTCCCGGTATCTTCCCCAAAGCCGCGGCCAGGCAGTATCCAGGCAACAAAGACGGCTGTCCCTCCACGAGGAAGTGCTTAGATGAACACCTCCGAAGGCTAATTAACCCTTGGGGCAGCGCTGAGCTCGCTGCTCCATGACGAGGGCTTTGCATCCCTGGCATCTGGTCGGGCTCTACCTCAAACCTGCCCTGGGGAGGGGCTGGGAGTGCTGCAGCTCTGCTCTTTGAGTCGCTGTCTGCTGACACACGTGGAAGGAGCTCACCCCAGCCTGCCTTGCTGCTCCGTGTGCTTCCAGCTCCTGAGCAGCTCCAGCCACGGAGGGAATTGCCTGGGAGGTTGTTAATGCAGGAGGCAGCAGAAGTGCAGGGTGAGGCAGGACTGCCCTGTCAGGAACAGCCCTGCCCCTCCCACCAGTGCTCCATGGCACAACTGAGACACAAACTCCTGAGGCAGAGGAGCACCAGACCCCACATGGTCTGACCTGGACAGTGGCTGTGTGGAGCTTGGGTTTAGGGTTGAAACCTGTAGAGGCTCCAACAGGTAACCAAAGCAGCCAGGATGGGGTCTCCAGATTCCCAGAGACCAGCAGGAATTAGTGTCTCTTCATTGGAGAAGCCTCCCAGAGCACACGAGAGAAGAAGCTGCTGAGGCTCAGTGCTAAATAACCCAGAGGAACTGGTCTTACTGATTTGGGGCTAAAGAGAGGCAACGTGGGCAATTAGCTCTGGAGCTGAGACTAGGACCTGCAGGTGCTTGTGTCTTCAGGCCCTCCACAAAGATTTTCAGTGAAACCATCAGAGCACAGGCTGGCAGAGGCAGCAAAACAGCCCAGGGGAGAGGCACACACGCTGATGGGGACATTGCTGGCAGGCAAAGGGCCTGAAACCCAGGAGGGTGATGTGCAAACAAGGAACAAGGAAGGAAGGACAGCTGTGAAATAGGTCCTAGAACGGCAAAAAGAATCACATCTTTATATCACAAAGTATAGAAACTATTTAAGGGCAGATCTCATCTTCCAGCTCTGGCTTTGAACCATTTTGAGTCTCTATTTTCACAAATGATCTTGATAGTGTGATTATGAAATGTGATATAACTCAAGAGGAATAAGGAGACCACGACTCAGTAGCACACAGTTTGATCCCCAGTCTCAGAGGAGTCTCCACAAGGACACAGCCACACTCAAAAACCCAGCAAGCTTTCAGAAAACTAAAGAAATTGTCAAACAAATTGACAAACTGGGTGTGAGGTGCATCAAAGGAGACAATTTCCCCTCACACCTGCTCATGGAACTTGCCCCTTGTGAATTTCCCTCATGATCCTCCTCTGCATCAAGGCACGGATGGGCCACCTGAACAGCCACCTGTGGCTATGGTCAGACCATTGGGACAAACCCATCTTGGGGCTCCTGAGCAGGAGCAGATAGGTTTTGTTTAAAGATGAAGTCTCCTTCTGCTGGAATATGGCTCTGCTCAGTACCCATGGCATCTGCACAGATCTAGAACGCCCAGAAGTATTTTCTTCAATATATATTTATTTTCTTATACACTTGAAACAAACACTGTTTTTCAATGTCTTGCTAATGCCAGTGTGTGCCACGTGCTCTGGGAGGACCCAGAGCAAGGGGGGTAGGACCAGATGAGGCTCTGTGGTCCCTTCCAAGCCTGAACCAGTCTGTGATTCTTTTTGCTGTTGTCTACTGCTGGTTTCTGGGCATGAGGATGGAGGATTTCAGACCCCAGCTATATTTTTGGATGTACTTGTGGCATTTAGAGCAGGCACTGGAAGGTGTGAGTGGACCAAGGACATGTGTACAGGAAACCTTCAAGTTCTGCACCCACGTTGGCTGTCTCCAGGTGAAAGCCAAGCCCTGATCTTAATGGATTATTTTTTTCTTTCAGTACTGGAGGAGAAAAGAAGAAGGTCAGGAATTACATCTGCAGTCCTGCCAAGTCTTCAGAGCTGGATTTCAGTCACAGGCACATATCTAGACCTAAGATAATAAAAGTTTTTCCCTTCAATCAGATAATGCCCAGGTGAATCACAGATGGAGGCAGAGATGATGTGATTAGGCTGTGCAAGTGTAATGTAGAAGCCAAAGGGGCAAATGAAGCTTGAACAACTTTTCAGTCAGCATCTCTACACTTCGCCTGCTTGACTTTGCAGCCTTGTTTTTCTCAGCACAAACTCAATTTCTTAATTTGGACTCCACAGTGCAGATGTAAGGTACGTAAGTCCCAAGGAAAGATTCAGCATGTGAAGGTGAGAATTTGTAAAGGTGCTCACAAGAACAATCCTGCCATGGGAGGTGTTCCAGTTACCATGTCCCCAGATTTCTCTTGGGGAGTGCTCCTTGGAAATGCTGCCATTGAAGTGACTCCTGACTTGCAAGGTGACTTATTAAAGGCATCAGTAAACTCCTTAGAGAGCCTTGGGGGAAATCACAAGCAGCAGTTCACTTCCTCACACCTGGAAATACCTCCAGAGCTCAACAAACCTGCAGTTCAGCAGGACTGGATTTGATGTTGGTTTTGGGAGGGGCAGCCTGGGGGCACCTCTGCAGGATGGAAGCTTGTAGCTCTCTCTTTAATTGGAGGCGAATTTAATTTCAGTAATGAGCCTGGCACATTCCAGTTCCTGATTAGATTTGCACAGCGATTAACCCAGCAGATATTCACCTGGCAAACTGCCCAGTCCATTCCAGTTGCAGTGGACTGAAACCACTTCTGCTGCTGCTCTCGCACTGGGGAGCAAGGTCATCTGAAGGTCATTGTGGCGAAGGAGATGTGGCAGGGCTCAAACCTTGGGTTTGCTAACATTCTCCTTGGGAAGGGGCTGCCCAGCTCCTCCTGTTGGATCCCACTTAGACTGTGATCTACAATTTCTGGTGCTCCATGGGACAGGAGCAGCTCCTTGGAGAAGGTTCCCAAAGGGATAATTGGGTTGCCCAAGCTCCTGGGGATGCTGGGCATCTCTCAGAAAGTGCTGCCAAGCTCTTCCATCTCTGGGTCCTTAGGGTGTGCAAGAAGATTCCTGTTGTTTTCTTTCCTCAGGTAACTCTGTCCTTGCCTGAGAGGAGACGGAGCTGTGGGTACCTCCAAGGACATTCACCCCTGTGCTGACCTGGGCTCCTGGCCTTGGAGCAGAGCTGGATGGAAAAAAGGGGTGAGTTATCCAGCATGTTTTGCATCAAAGAATCCCATCCCCAGGACTTCCAGGAAAATGTTCTTTACCTTCACTGATTGGCTCTCAGAAGAAGAATAAACCAGAAGCTACTAGAGATACAGAAGTCACCTGTTAGTTGATCAGAGCTTCCAAGTGATTTCCACATTCTCCTGAAGAGCTCCCACCACTGCCCCAGAGCAGGACAAGGTGGTGGTCAGTGCCCTCTCTGTGGTCACTGCCCCCTGTCTCTCTTGGACAGCAGGTCCAGCTCTGGGCAGGTGGGACCATGTCATAGAGCAAACTGAGAAGCACACACAAAACATCAAAGGATTTCCTCTGCTCTAATTCCATTTACTGGTTATTGGGTGTCTTCACCATGATTAATACCAGGGCAGAGAGTGAAAATGGCCAAATCCACTGAACTTACTGCAAAAATCTGTAGGTGGCTCAGGAGACACCAGGTGATGGCTCTACGCTCCCTCACACGTGGTTTATAATTTTATTATGCTGACAAGAGACATTTTTTTTCCTTCTTCCATGGACTGTCTGAAAGGGAAATAAGCCAGAATCAAGAGATTAGCATGTGTGGTTGGTGTTTATAATTTGGCACTGATGGGATATTATAATATAGTCCAGATGCCTGGGAAGATGTTTAATGTAAGCCAGAATGATTGACACCTCTCCATACAGGATCTGAAGGCTGTCAGATCTGAGGTTATTGAGTGCCCCACTTACTGACAAATATGTACAGCAGCTAAGTAGGGCACAGATCACAGTCCACCCTGCTGAGCTCGGGCCACTCTCCTGGAGCTGCTTTGGATGAACTGTGAGGTGCTGACGGCATTAGCAGAGGATATTGGCAATTCCCAAAACCATTCACGGCCCCAAACCTACAGCTTCCTGTTGTGCAAGGGAAGTTTGGGTTGGAAAGGGTGTCGAGTCAAGTAAACTTCAGTTAACTCCCATTAAACTTCAGTAACTCCCATTGATCCGTGACCTTGGGCTGCAGGGACAGCACAAGGACTTTGCCTGTCTGGCAGAGACCTTGGCTCCTCAAAAGGGGCAGCAGGGCTGGCAGCAGGCACAGGTCACGCCAGGCTGCCTCCATCTCCCCTGCCCTTCAGGCGTGTTTTTTGGCCAGGCTTTGCTCTCATTTGGGGAGGCCACTGGAGTGGATGGCCTGTGATTTCTGCCGTGGGGAGCTGTAGCCCTGGTTGGTGCCTGTGATGTTTTGGTTTCTCTGAAACTCTTTTCCCAGAGAGTTTTTTGCCAACAAGAGACACGTTTTCCTGACTGTAACCTTTGTTTGCATTCCTTTCCCTAGGAGGGACTTCTTCTTGATGTCCCTCTGACTTGATCAATGTGATTGAAGAAGTTTGTCTTTGTTTCACCCATTGAGTTGTTCTTTGTAGAACAGCATCAAAGGGAAGAAATTCCCGAAAATAAATGGAGTCACTGTCAGCCTTCTGAGCCAGAGTCTGTGTCGTTGTGATCTTTAACAGGGTCAAGGAAAAGCCAGCAAACTCATCATCCCTCACCTTCATCCTGCTCTGCATAAGCTGCAGCTACAGAGCTGTAGTTCATTTGAAACTGGGAAGAGAATTACTCCATCATTTTGTCCCTTAGAAGGGAAGGTGAGAGCATGACCATGCTGCAACAGATGGCTTAAGATTTTAGCTTTTATATTTTTCAAATCCTGCACTGGCTTAGTGAACAACTCTAAACTCCATTTAGAGTGTTTGTTTACTCTCTTCACATTGTGGTCAAACAAAACAATCCTTCCAGGCCTGAGATCCAAGGGCACCCTCTGCCTCAGGCCCTGAAAAGTATTAACAAAAGTGAATTGGGGACAGGGGGGGAGTGAACTGGGGGTTCTGACTTCATTACCTGAAGCTGTAATTGGAGAATTAACCCCTAACATGCAAAGAGACCAAACTTAGATCTCTCTGAAAAACTCGTGACCATCATCCATTTTGGGAGTAGCCCCTTGGGAGGCTTCAGTCTGCCCTTAATGTGCCTGAAGGCCATTAAGGTACATTAAATATATCCACTTTTACCTTTTTAACTTTGTCTGGCCTCTGCTTCTAGGCAAGAACCAGCCCCACGGGTTCCATCAGCACAGTGCTGTGCCATGAGGGTCGGCCGTGCTCCCACAGGGAGTGGGTGAAGCATGCCAGGAAGGTCTGGAATCAAGGCAGGCTCTCACGTGGAACAAAAGCCTTGAGCAGCATCTTTGCTGTCGGTCTCCAGGGTCTGCAGGACACACAGCAGCTCCCTGTGCTTTGGATCCAACTTAATGGGCTCAGGCAGCATTAACTGGGAACGGCATCCTGGGGATAATGAACAGGTGTCAGCCCAGACTCAGGGTCTCGTGTTGAGGGAGGATTATTTTATTATAATTAATATTCTTATTTCTTATATTGTTAATTACTGGCAGAAGCTCAGTGCTTTGGGGAACTTGCAGTAATGCCTCTATCCGGGCTCCAGATGATCCTGCAGGCTTGGAGAGGCCTTGTCAGAGCTCATCAGGTTTTGCAGATGACTGGCTACCAAATAGCAACCAGAGGTGAGTGGAAATATTACAGACACACAGGGAAATCTCTTTCAGACTAATCCCCGTGAATCATTTTGTCTGCATTCATGACCTCTTTTATATATATGAGTATTTGGCAGAGAAACACTTCCTTTTAAATAAGCACTCGTGAAAAACAAACATGTCCTAATTACTTGTGCAAATATTCTCATTTGAGTATTTATGTACTCAATATACTTGCCCATGTGAGCTGGTATATCAAACTACTATGAATATGTATTTTCTTGAGAAAACACATGAGCTGAAATAACCTTTTTGTCCAGCTTCCCTGAAATTCATTTCTTGAATTTGACAGCATTTTTGTTGTTAGCATTCAACAATTACTGGATTTGGTATTGAGAAAACACAGGGTAAATTATGATTATGTGAGTATCTATCTGTTTAAATGATTGTGCAGCTGCAAAGGGTTAACAGGGACGTGCCAGGGAAAGATCATTGTACCTTTTAGCCAGAATTTGGTTCAGACTGTGCAGCTAGAAATCTCTTCTGAAGAAGGAACTCTTCTTCTTGTACAGGCCTGTTGACATAGCTGAAATGCACTGTACCATGCTGATCCCAGCCAAGTGGCCCTGTCTGCCCTGGAGATGGGATTTTTGCTCTGGGTTGGCTTAAAGAGTTTCCTGACCCTCTTCACATGAAATCTCTCCAGACCCAGTAGACTTCATTGAATCATTTAGGTTTGAAAAGACCATTGAGATCACCATGTTCAACCCTGAACTTAAGGCTGCCAAATCCCACAAAACCACATCCCTGGGTTACATATCTACACATCTTTTCAATCCTTCTGATGCCTTAAGTTTTTAGCTTTCGTGTTTTCCAGATTTTGTGCTGCCTTGGCATCACCTCCAGGGATGGTGGCTCCACCACTGCCCTGGGCAGCCTGTGCCACAGCTTGACCACCCTTTCCATGGAGGAATTCTCCTTAATGTACAATCTAAACATTCCCTAGTGCAACTTTGGGTCGTTTCTTCTTATTCTGTTCTTTTTCGTCTGTGAGAAGGGACCAACCCCCACCTGGGTACAAACTCTTTTCAGGGTAGGGAGAGAGAAGGTTCCTCCTTCCATCTCTCTCTGTAGATGGGTGCCACATTTGAAAATCTAAAGGCAGCTGGGACCCCCACAATGAGTCAGGAGTGCTGACAAGTGATGGAAAGTGTTTCAGTGAGCACCTCTGCCAGCTTCCTCAGCAGCCCTGGCTGGATCCCATCTGGCCCCAGAGACCTGTGTGTGGCCAAGAGGAGTAGCAGCTCACTGACCACTTCCCCTTGGGTTATAGGGGATTTATTCTGCTCCTCACCCCTGGGTACCCTAGGAACAACTATTCTTACATGAAGCTAGGAGAGTGAACTTCCATAAAAGACATCCTTTCCTATTCTCTTTTGGATTTGGGTAATATCTCCTAACCTCAGAAGGATCTGCTGTCATGTTTTAACCTTCTCCTCACTCTTTTCTAATCTCTTCTTGGCACTGAGAGCTATCCACCACACAACAGCTCCTCACAAAATGAACATGTTCCCATGAATAATAGCCATTTTTCAACTTCTGGATGAATTTTCCTACAGAAAACCAGTCAACTAACTGTAGTTTCAGTAATTTAAAGTGTTAATGAATGTCTGTTTGATCTGTAGCCTTTACTGAAGGAACACTGGTGGATACTTGCCTCCTGCAGATACAAATTTTGATGTTAGAATTTCACACATTTTGGACTTTGACTTCTCTATTTAATGTGATCCATGTTAGGCAGAACTGTTTTGCCTCTGAAGAGCTGAGTTTGGGGTCTGAGTCAATGTAGCTGAGACATCACCAGCACCACTCTCTCCCCTCTTTCCCCCTCCCCTCTGTGGCAGATGGGAGAGGAGAATTGGAGGCACAAAATTTAAAGATCACGGGTTGAGGTAGGAACAATTTAATGTAAACAGCAATGAGATAACCAAAAGAAAAGTGACAGCCAACATCAGTTATGACAGAAGGTACAAGAAAAAAAACAATCCACATGAAAATACTCCCTGGACAATAAGCAATACCTGTGTCTCCCTCTGTGTTTTCTGGCCTGGAAGGAACCCATTCTCCTTGGAAAAGCCTCCCTTCCCCTGCCCCTGGCAGTGAGCTGAGGCAGTACAGAACAACCTCAGAGTCCTGACGGTGCCTCCTCCCAGCTACTGCAAAAATGAATCCTGTTCTGGATGGAACCAGCCCAGTGCTGGAGGACCAAGATCCTCTGGAAGAGCTGGAAGTGTTGAACGAGTCATTGAGCAGGATGAGCTTATTCAGCACGACCTCTTCTTAGGGTGCACAGTTCTGCCATTTCTTTCATTGCTTCTGGCCCAGGAGAAAGATTCTGGTCCATTAACAAAGGACCCTTTGATCCCTACAAAGACCATTAAGGGACAGCATCAGTTTTGCCAGCAGCATTTTGCTGCTTTGACAGGAATTTCTGCAGGTGTTGTGCACAGAGACTCCCTCTGCCAGACACCATGGTGCAGTGGAAATCAAATCTAGTGTTTCCTTGGAGAAACTCTAGAGCCAAGCAGAGCAAAGGAGTTACTGTAAGCCAGGTATACCTCAATGCCTCTGTGCCTCTGCAGATGATGGCTGGGCAAGAAGCCCCTTCTGGAACAGTCCTGACATCTCCATGCCTGAAGCAGAACTGGCATTTATAAACGAGTCTTGAGCTCTTCAGAGGTGACAGTTTCTCTGCTTGGTAGGGAACAGATCAGAAATAAAATGTTTGCTGAAAAGTCAAGGTTTCTTTCAGTAACCCTTGGAAATAAGTGACAATTTCAGGGAGGGTAAGTGCTGCCTCTTCTTCCACAAGATGCTGCAGAAGAGCAGAAATCCTTCATGCAGCACATGGTTTTCCCTCAACTATGCACTGTCCAGTGGACTAAAATACAATTAAATTATGCCAGGCTTCGATATAATCCTGTAAATGTATCCTAATGTCAGTTGGTTACATTTCAGAGCACCCACTTTGCAGCTAATCCATAAAACTCCAAGCTGCAGTGGGTTTGTGTCTGATCCTATCTTGGTGTTAGCTGGATCCCCCTGAGCAGGTTTGCATTCCTGACAAGGGAGTGGCATTTCCACCCCTTCCCGAGATAAGATTGAACACAAGAAGGTCCCTGTGCAAAAAGAAAGAGGCAGACCAGAGGTTTGAAGAGGAACATACACAAAGAAATCTAAATTCCTCCCTGCAAACCAAACTCCATCATCCTCACCTTTGTTACCCTGTAAAAGAGCAAAATAATGACTGGGCAAGACACAGTGAATATAAAACAAAGCTGTAATAGTGAGAAACTTCTTTAAAAGCTTTTGTACATCCTAGTCTGGAAAAAGCTGATGGCTGTGGTCATTTGGACAGCGTTGGGCAATGCTATGAGGCACAGGGTGGGATTGTTTGGGTGTCCTGCACAAGGACAGGAGTTGGACTCGATGATCCTGATGGGTCCCTTCCCATCTCATCCTGTTCTCTGATTCTATGATGTCTATGTGCTAAAGTCTGAAAAATTAAATCTGTAAAATTGAATGTAAATCTGTAAAAATGTAAATCTGCAACAGTAAATTCTGGAAGCTTGAAGAGATTGGGAAAATAAGAAAAACAGATGAAAAAATGGCATAACAAAACATTGGAATCAAATGGTGATGGTTTTGTGTGTTTTGCAGTGCCTGTGCACTGTGTGAGCTAAAGCCAATATTCATCTCATTTTCCAGTAATTACTGGGTAGACCTTCTCCAATGGCAATGTTCACATCTCCAGTTGCAACTGCCATATTTTCTAAGCTGAGGACATTTTCTTGCAACTCACATCCTAAATTTTCCAAGCTTACACTCCTCCATTGCTATCTTGAAAATAAGCAGCAAATGATGGATCACCTTTTCTTTTAACTGTGCAGTTAACTGTGCAAATATTTTGATATTTCCATGGTTTGAGGAATCATTGGCTACAATGAAAATCATAAAGTGAAATCATCATTTTGTCAATGGAAAAAAATAATCAATACATTGCTGAGCACAAGGTTCTGCTGCCTCTGTGTCAGACACAATTCAGCTCCACAAACCTGCTGCAGATCCCTGAGCTGCAGGAAGCCTTGCTGGGAGCAAGGCCAGCACTTCCCCACCTCCATCTCCTCCTCCTTGGTGCCAAAACCTGTGTGAGGAAAACAAGCTGCAAATGCTTCTTAAGGAATCATTCAAGGTATCTTCCTGACTGCCCTGGAGCTTTTCCAACCCAATCATGTCCCCTGTGGTGGAACCTGCCTGGCTGGTGACTTCTCAGGGATGGTGAAGCCACATTCCTTGGTACAGTTTGTCCTGCAGTGATGGATCTGTGTGTCCATGGCATGGCTGTGCAGAGGACTCAAAGTGAACACTGGAATAGAAAGTGAAAAATATGTTTTCTTAAAGGGACATTACATGAAGGGGTGAGATGTCAAGTGGTCTGAAGAGCTGAGTTATGAGTCTGAGCCAATGTCTTGCTTTTAATTTATTGAAGCTGACATTAATTTCACTCACACCAGCTCAATACAAATACAGTTCCACCAGCTGTGATGGGTTTGCTTTAGATACACAGCAAGGCAAAGGGTATCAGGATCTGGTTGTCTCCTTAATTGCTATTTTTTTTCTTTCTCCATTTTAAATTGTCTCTCACTGATTAAGAAGAAGAGGAAAATCTTGTCATTCCATCTGGTCAAAATTAACCCAAACTCCAGCCCCCTGCAGTTTCCTCATTTTCAACCAGTGCTGGAGGGACGGACATCTGCCCATGCTCCTGTAACACAGCAGCTCTGCTGAGCAGCACAGGTCAGCTGGAACTGGAAGCCCATCAGGTGCATGTGCTGGCTGTGCCCTCCTGGAGTGAACACCTTGCCTTTTCCTGGCAGCACAGCGTGGCAGCAGTGGTGCCCAGAGCACGGGCCAAGGGACAGTGCCCATGGACAGCGTGTAGCCCTGCCCTGTCTGCCTGCAGGAGTCACTCCAAGGGGAATTTGGAGCTGAGGGAAGATGGTTATTCAGCCTTGGAGGTTCAGGTTATCCTGCACAGCACATCCATGCCTTGGATGGAGCTGAGGCACACCAGGGCCCCTGAGCACACACCTGGTGATGTGGGAGCTCACAGCTGACTCTGTGGGCAGGCAGCACAGCCCACTCTGGGACACTTTGTCCCCTGCACACCCCTGGGCCACACCTGGCACTGACCCGTGCAAGGGGAGAGCCTGGTACAAGCTCAGACACACCAGCCTTGCTAAGCGAAGCTCCTGCTCCCCCAGTTTGCTCCCTCCCCCACGAGGCTCAGAGCGTCTCCCTCCTCTCCCCGCCCCGAGGAGCACGTTCCTGCAGATTGCTTTGTGGTAATTAGCACATCGGTGGGGCTGGGAGTGCAGAGCGGGGAAGTGGAACAGGAGGAGAAGCTAACGAGGTCAGAAGACAGCATGTGGCATCCCCGCGAGGAGAGGGAAGAGGATTCAAAACCTGCTGCAATCAAAGACGCACCTGCCTGGGATGAATCCCCGGGGCCAGGAGAGCAAAAGGAGAGGGAGAGGATTTCATTCTGCAACATACGGCAGCGAGTCTTTCTCTCCCGTTTGTTTCACAGACTAATTAGGTCAATGTTGCCCTTGTAGATTCAGCCTGGAAACCTGAGGTCTGCCTGCATTGCAGATTGCAGGTCCTGGCAGGCGGGAAGGGACGGGCTGGACCGCAGGATGGGGACAGCTCTTCTGGGTGTGTATGGGGCTCTTGGCCCCTCTGTACTTGCTTGATTCAAGATGCTTTCCACCCCCAGTAACATCCCTGCTTCCTCAGCCCCACGTGGTCAGATTTGCTGAGGGGTAAAGCAGATCTGGTTTCAAACCCCATTGCAGCCCTTCACAAGGGTACCCAAGGCTGCTGTTCCCACCTCGCTGCCAGCCCTGAGGGAGCTCACAGCCTGCTTTGGCCCCAGCCTCGTTCACCTGCTCTGTGTTGCTTTCACACCACAGATATTCTGGGAAAGTTCTTAGGGATCATCTCCAGAAATCTGGATTTTGGGAGCATTTTGCCTCTGTGTTTGCTCTTAGTGGTGGAATGCTGAGCTGCACAGTACAACAGTGGGTCAAGGAATGCAGCAAAACCAGGACAGGCCAGAAAGGACCAGCATGGAAGAGAGAGCAAAAAGATCCATCACCTCTCACCACACTGATCCCGGGATTTCTGCAGAAAGAAGAAGATAAAAATCAAGATGTTACATATCCTGAACATGTTTCATAATTTTATTTGACCGAATATACAAACATAAACCCTAAATCCCTGGTTTTGAAGGTATGAAGCAGCTGCAGAGGGAAGAAAAGAGGAAATTCCTTCTTACAGGGGTTGCTATTGCCCAGAGAAGTTGCTGATGCCCCACCCCTGGAAGTGTCCAAGGCTGGGGCTTGGAACAACTTGGTCCAGTGGAAGGTGGCAGGGGAGTGGGACAGAATGAGCTTTAAGGTCTCTTCCCACCCAAACCATTCTGTGATTCTGTGACTTCACTACTCACCACAAAGAAATCCTCCTGGCTCCTCTGGAGCACAGTGGAGAGCACAAGTGGTCACAGCTTTGATAAAATACCTTGGTTCCTAGGTCCATAACGGCATCATATCAACCTGTTGGGATGGCAGCAGCTCCCAGATCTGTGCTGGTGAGGGGCAGGTTCAGGACAGCCAGGCAGCTCCCAGCAGTCCCATTCAGAAGGACACTCAACCAGGAGGTGACAACGCCTTGGGCAAGTGCAGCACAGCCACACATCATGGGGGGAAAAGGAACTGAATGGTGACACCACCCAGCTAAATCACCACAGGGACTGAATCCTGGTCACCTCTCTCCTCTCTGTGCCCCTTTTGCACACACATGTGCACACATTCCCAGCCTCTCCCATTTCAGCAGGTGCTGGTAAAGCCTTGTGGCACCTGACAGGTGACACCTGTGTGACACCTGTGCCCTCCAGCACCTCCCATGCTCCATTTGGGCTGTGCTGTCCTTTCCTCCTGCATTATCAGCTCAGCCTCTGTGGCCTCCCAGCTGGGCACTGAGGGAGGTTGGTTCCTGCAGGAAGCTCACCCCAGGGCCTGCTGTCACAGCAGCTCCATGCAAATGACTTCCTGGGAAGCTGGCAGTGTCCCTTTGGCTTTTCCAGATCAAAGGTATTTGCTCTGGAAACTGGAAGGAAGTTTTCTTCCCAGCCAGCTTGGCTGGTTGGCTGTTGGTGAGAAACACAGCCCAGGTGCTGGCAACACCTGCAGGGTCCAGGCAGGAGCCCTTTGGCTCTCACCCAGCCAGGTCTGCTTGGCCCCTGGGCAGGTGGTGGCTCTTGGGGCAGCAGTGCATGTCCCCCTGTCACCACTGTCACCCTGAAGTGATGGCATCATAATGCAAGGCCTTCTCTGCCATCACTCTCCTCCAGAGCAGTTTCCTGCACACTTCTGCTCCTCTTTGTCTGCCACACTACACCCAGGACTGGTGGCAACAGCAACTCACTGCTTCCATGTAAGGGGAGTGAGGGAAGGCAGGACTTCCCCTTCACCAGAGAGCCCTTTCCTTCACCAGACTCTTAATTTTTACTCCCTTTCTCTGAACTTTTGAATCCTGAACCCTTCCTCTCTGGCTGACAGTGAGGACTGGTGAAGGGAAGACAGATTCCTCCCTCACCACCTTCCTGCCTTGCCCTGACATGCAGGACAGGCCTGAGACTCAGCTCCTGGGTGAGGGGAGTGTCCCTGCTTGGAGCAGGATGCCTGTGGGAAAGGTCTTGCTCATATGGTTCTTCAGAACACAGACTTTGCTGGTGTCTGACATTTCCAGGAGCTTTAACAAGAAATCTTACACACTCCTGGCCCAGGCTGTGCCCTTGATCTTGTGTTCCAGGTGCCAGTAACAGGGTCACCCCATCCTGGGAGGTGCCACACTCTGCAGAGCTCAGTGCCATCTGTGCCAGACTCACCCCTGTATCACCTGTGCCATGGCCTAGGACAGGGATGGAAGGGAACAACACATCAAGAACCACAAATTTCACTCTCTGCAGCTGGGAGCCCAGGTCTCCTCTGTGCTGCTGCTGTGAGGAGTTCACCCCTCCACAGCTGTTGGCCTCTGCCAGGGCAGCTGAGGTGGGATTTCCAGGGATAGTTTGCATCCCCAGATAAACAGACACACATGGTGGGGGCAAGCTAGAGTAGTTGTTGAAATGAAGCTATCACCAAGCTCCCTGGAGCACTGCCTGGCACAGTGAGCCTGAGGGAGGGGGTTCAAGCTCATGATTCAATTCCTGTTGGGTTCAAGCTCATGTGCTCACATGGGGCCCATCTGATGTACACCCTCCTGCCCGGTGCAGGACTCAGGCTGAGATCCAAGCCTCCCAGCTAACTCCCTCTCCATTTCACAAGCCCTGAAACCCCTCCAGGGCACAGACTCGGGACTCCAATGCAGTTGTTTCAAATCTCATCCACTCAGCCATGCTGCTTTTCTTCTGGTGATGGTTTGTTTAGCCTGTCCCTAGCAAGTGACCCATGAGGAGCCTGGCAGTGTTTGTGCTACTGCTGATTAGCAAATAGCCGTGTGACCCGCTGGGAAAATCCCAGTCAAGTCCTTGTCTGGCTGCTGACCCATGTAAACACCAAGAATTACTCCTGTGGCTGCAGTGATGCAGGTCTGGGGTCAGGGGATTAAGCTACAGGGAGTGAGTGCTGCTCTGCTGCTCAGAGACAGCATCTGCACAGAGGTTTGGTGCCTCACACTGACAGGCACCACCTTCCCTGCTCTGCCTAACTCAGCTCTCCCAACGCTTGGGAGGCAAGCCCAGAGCATCCTTCTGTTTGATCTGCTCTCCTCACGGGTCTGGGAAACCAGCAAGGGGTGTAAAGCAAACAAAAAGAGGTCAGAGAAGAAGCAGAGAGAGAAAACACACACAAAGGAACAAGGGTCTCTGGGTGCCAGGTGTGGGACATCACTGCTTTTCATAGATGTCACTTTGAAAGCAATCCAAAGGGAAGAGGGCATTTCCCACCCCCAGTGCCTGTCCTGCAGCAGCTCTAGGCACTAGAGCAGGGGTGAGCATGGTCACTGGGGCAGAGGGACAGTGCAAAAGCAGCACGAGCTGGTGTGATGGGCTCTGTGTGACAGTCCTGCCATCCCCGCACAGCTCAGGCCACAAACGCTGACTCCACTCAGGGTTTCTGCTCACGTCTCTTGAACACTTACTTCCAACAAGTTTCCAGCTGTGCCTCTGGCTGTGCCTTCCATCCTTTGCATGCTTGGAAGCAATTATTCCAGCCAAGTGGCATTCGTGGTTATTCACAGAGCCCAGGCAAAAACCGGAGCTGCACATGTGAACTGACAGCTCTCAGAGGGGATGCTGCACCAGGGACACAAAAAGAAACAGTCTCTGCTCCTCCTGTGCCTGCTCCAGTTATTCCACATGAGAGGCACGGGAGGAAGGAGAGCAGCTCCTCTGATGTTTGCCAGAAGAAGGGTGAATGGGGCACCCAAAGGGCCAGGGTGACCCAAACTCCATGAATACAGACCAGGAGGAGAGGGACAGCAGGTAAAGCCCTGAGCCACATCTGGACTGATGGCAGGGGTGCACTCTCCAGGATCCATTGGATCTTTGTTGGATCCAGTGAGGCTGTGGTGTCCCTGCTGGGCTCCATCCCTTTGTGCAGAGGGTGATGGTGTCTGGTGCCTCACCCAGAGACAGTTTGGTCACACTGAACTTTAACCTGCCCAGGAGAGGTGACAGCGTGGTTTATGCTCATCTGTGTTTCTGCTGTTACATCAAATGGGAGAGAGGAACACAAAACATGGACTTAGCAGCTGAAATTCACGTTTGCTGGAGAAATTCCCTCACTTCCACATGATTGTACCAGGAATTGCAGGGGGAGCCAGCTGCTGTGACACAGCTGCTCCTGGCATGGTGCCTCAGACAAAGAGGATGGATTACTGGGACCTGGGTGACATCAATAAAAGATAGTTGTCCTGAAAGAGTTTTGTCTCTGTCTCCAGGCTCCGTACAAAGAGAGCTCTCCCTTCCCAGGCAGTGTGTAACCACATGTGTCTGTAACAGGGCTGGGAACAGCACACACTGTCCTGTGCACCAGCCCCAGGTCCCTGCTCATGGGCTCTGCCACACACACCTTGTGCTGCCCTGGGTCCTCTGCCTTCTCACTTCCAACCCCTCCCCATTTCCAGGGGATAATTAATAACACATATTTTCCTTCATCTTCATTGTAAACTGATAACCCACCAGTGTCTCTGACAGTGGAAACTCATCCTTCACCTGCCCCAAGGGCTTATCTGATACCTGCTGCTCACCTTGGCTCAGCACAGGACCTGCCAGCAGGGCTTTTCAAGGAGATGGTTTCCTGGTTTTTGCTGATCTGGGTCACTCATAAATTTAAATTCGAGTTAAAAGCCGTCAGCTGTTTTGCCTGATAAACACATGCACATGGGATTTGCTTCAGTTTAAGAGAAAGTAGCAATTTCTTTGACTAAAAGTTGCTTGGAAAAACGGCGGCTTACAGAAATTAGTCTTGCAACACTCCCAGCTTGGAGACCTGCTTTCTGCCCTGGTATCGCGTCGCTTTGTTATTCACCTCAGCACTCCGGAGTTAATTGCAGAGCTCACACTTTCTCTTGGCTCGTTCGCTTCCTGCTGTTTCATGATTCATTACTTGTAAATGAGTCCCTGCGGTTCCCACAAAGCCGATTCCCAGCCTCACAAAACCCTCAGATCTGTCCTTTGGCTGAGCTTTCGCTGTTCACGCCTGTGCCTGCTACTGGGGAAACTGTCGCTGAGTTACAGGTACTAGCTGCCATTTGAAGAATGGTTTCATCTTCTTGAAAAAAAGACCTTTTTTTTTTTTTTTTTTTTTTTTTTTTTTTGGAGGTCCCAAAGTTTCTGTTGACTTCTGCCTCCAGCCAGAGGCATTGAGCTGCACCAGCACCAGGGCTGTAAGTGCTGGCCTGCAGGAGAACTCCCATCCTGCCAGGATGCCAACAGCCTGGGGTGTGTGCCATGGATGGGACTGCAGGGATATCAACGGGACCGCAGCCCCCTCTGAGACCTCCTGGAAATAAAAGCAGCAGGAATTGGTGTGTTCAACACACAACAGAGCAAGGTAGGAGTGACCTTTCCCAGCTGAGGGGTTAGGACTGCTCCCGACGAATCACCAGCAATGGGTGAAGGTTAAGGAACAGTCAGAAGCTTGCAATGCAACCTGGCAGTCATCTGGGACATTTTAAAACAACCTGCCTAACGGAGAGGTGTGCACAGCTTTGATAGTGAGTACCGTGGAATGGATCATTGAATCCCTTCTCCTGGGCTGGTGGTGGCTGATGCAGCCCTTTGCACTCACAGCCGCGTCCTGTTCCTGGACAAACTCTTTCCCCCTTTGGAATGAGCAGTAGACTGGCATGGCAGGAATCTTCTTCTCTGGACCTCTTCTCCCTTTGTAGTCAGACAATGACAATGATTTCATTTTTGTTTCACTTTCTTCCTTGTCACCAACATTTCTTTTGTCCCTTTCTTTCTTTACAAATGTTAATTTCCGTCTTTGTCTCTGCCGTAGCTGTTTCAGGTGCATTGTCTTTTGCCAACTGAAGTCCTCCTCGATAGACAGATCTGAGAAAATCAACATCATGCTGCAATTTGGAACAAGCACAGCTGCAGCAGCTGCTCAGCTGAAGAGAAAGAGGCACAAGAACAACGAGAGTGAAAAGCACCTCCGACCCAGAAGAGCTTTGGGACCATACTCTGCCTGTGTTCATCAGAGTGGCATTCCTTTATGATTTGAAGTCAGTAAAAATGCCTTTGGGACAGAGTTGGGCAGGGTTTTATATTCCTGCTGAATTTGCATCAGCTGGGGCAAGAGGAGGACTGGGAACTCTGGGCCAGTCACCTGTCTATGCAAAGATAGGTCATGGAGCACATCCTCTTGGAATCCTTATCCAAATGTGTGCAGGATGGGGAAATGACCACAAAGAGCTAGAACGGGTTTACCAAGGGCAAATTGGGGCTTATAAAAAGGCTGGGGAGGACTCTGGACAAGGGCCTGGAGGGACAGGACAAGGGGAAGTGGCTTCACACTGACAGAGGGCAGGGTTAGATGGGATATTGGGAAGGAATTGTTCCCTGTGAGGGTTGTGAGATCCTGGCACAGGGTGCCCAGAGAAATTGTGGCTGCTCCATCCCTAGAAGTGTCCAAGACCAGGCTGGATGGGGCTTGGAGCAACCTGGGATAGTGGAAGGTGTCCATGGAATATGATAAGCTTTAAGGTCCCATTATATCCAAGCTGTTCTGTGATTCTGTGAAAACACAGAGCTGCCCCTCCTTGTCCCATGACTATCCCATTACCTTATTCCCATTCACACCAACTTGAATAAGACCAGAATGGGCCCCAAAGGGTTAATCACATCAAGTTTTTGGTTTAAAATGTTAAAGTGCAGGAACTCAAATTGAACAGAAGTGGTGTTGTTACCTTCCAGCTGCATCTTACATCTCCAATGTGCACAAATGCACTGAACAGAGGTGGAGATCACTCTGGGTATTGTATGATTTTGAGAACAAAAGCTGAACATCTTCCTAGACCACCAAGACAAATGCCAGAATCAGAGCTAATGAACAGCACAACCAGCTGCAGCTGCAGAACCAGGACATGAAGGAAAAAAGACTTTTCAGCACTTTTGCTTCCAAAGTGAACTTTCGTCTTTGAGCTGAGTGAAACAGCACTCAAAGAAAGGCTGGCAAAAAAAGGATACTGATCCCTCAAGTTTCCAGCAGCCACCACTTCAGGGATTTTGGAGGAGGTTGATGGTATTTAGTTATTTACAGGACTGAGTCCAAATGAACTGGAAAGCTCCAACTCTGGGAAGCTGACTGATAATGTTGTGGTAACCAGCAGAATGCCTCAATTAATTCTTCAATTAAATCCTCGATTAACTTATCAGATGCAGGACAGGCTGAGCTGGACAAGGCACTTGATGCCTCAGCAGAATCCTTTGCCAGGCTGGAAGGAATGTGGAAATCATTCAGGATTAAAATTCCTCTGGCCCATCCAGTTGCCCCTGTGCAAGCACAGCAGGAGCGCAGCCTCAGGGTGATGGCAGGGACAAAAGCTTCCTTGATCTGCCCTCATGGCACATCCCCTCCTCGCTGCTGGCCTCTTGAGGACGTGCTCAGTCTTATGCTAGAGAGTCAAAAGGGGAGAGAACAAATAAAAATGGCAAGTGCTGCCCCGTGGGGTGGGCATTGCTGAGTTTGCACTCCCAGGGCTGCTCACTGCTCCCTCTCTCCTGAAACACAGGCAATGCACGGCACCCGTGTATACCTGCAAACAACCCAGGTGTGCTCGTGCAGAGCTTCCCTCTCTTCCTGACCCAGCTCCTCCCACTCCTGACTGCAAGAAATAAATCCTGTCCCCCCAGACTCAGCTGTGTGTAACTCGCACTGTCCCTGCCTGGTGTGGGGGCCCAGCACGCAGGGACTGCCCCTCTCTTCACACTTTCAGCCCCTTTGAGCTCTTCATGCTTTTGTGCCTTTCACAAGGCTGGCCTCTTCTCGGCAAGGATTTGGGTTTACAACCTGCTCACACCTCACGAGGTCCCGTCTGCTCATGCAGGAATGTTCAACAAAACGAGCTGGAAGCTTTAGTTTGGCTGCAGCACAGCAGGAGAGAGCACTCAACCCCTTTGACTTGAGGGCTTCTTGTGTACTTGAGGGTTTCTTCTGTAATGACTCACTTGGTGCAAGGAAATGGTATAAATTGAGGCAGGAATTTGTAGCCCAAGTGTGTGAGTATTTCCTTATTGTCAGTTAAGCAAAAATGGTACAAAAATTAGCTGTGAAGTGGCCTCTAAGTGAAAAACTCATCACATCTCCATCAGCCCAGCAGAAGTGGAGTGCAAATGGGTCTGTGTCAAGAATACAAATGGTTTTATTTCAGGAGTTTTGATTGAATTAAATAGAAGTTCAAATTATCCTGCAATTGAATTAACTGAATGTCACTGTATTTCTCACACATTTAATAAAGATTTTAAAGAGCACTTACAGCAGGGCTTGGTGTCCTTAGGGCTGCATGAACCATGAGTGATTTGTCCTTTTCCCATGAAATGCCTTTTGAGACATCTCACACCGGTTGTGTGACACTCTCACTACCAAAGCATGTGTGCACTCAGAAAAGGATTGAAATCCCTCAAGTTTTTGCCCCTTCAAAATTAGAAACTAAATGACACAGGAGGAGGAAGAGGCCACCTGCAGAATTGGGTTCAAAGTGTAGAGTCCAGGAAAAGTGCAAGGGAGTAAAAGACCTTTTGGACTGTTGTCGATCCCAGTGCACACCCCTGCACTGTGGAGCTGTTGTGTCCCTGCAGGGTGGATACAGGGATGTCCCTGGTGTTGACAGGCTCTTCTCAGGGGCTGTGCTGTTCAGTCATACCATGTCTTGTACTACACCTGCAGTGCACACACCCAGATGTTTTACTCGGGGTTTTATGTGTTTGATCTGGTGGCCCAAAGCCCATCCAGCTCCTGAAACAACCACCCAGCCCTGCTGATACCCTGTTCCTGTTACCTGCTGCAGCCAGAGGCTGGCTGTTAGAGGCAAAGCATTTTGCTGGATTTCTTTGGTTGTGGACACTCCCAAAACCACCCCACTGGGTGCTGGCCCCATGGTGTGCCCCTGGAGCTGCCATCTGCCCTGAGGCACTGCAGCCCTGCTGTGCTGGGGCAGAGCATGAGCTCAGCTGCCCTATGAGGTTTCCTTGCCAGCTTAGCTTCACCTCTGTAGGAGTCCATCCAGGAAACCCCCAGGGCATTCCTCCTCTCTCAGGGCTTTGTGTCAACCTGCATTTCCTTCATCCTCTCTCTGGAGCCTTTGTGTCTTTCCTCCTCTCGCCCAGCTTGCCAGGAAGAGACTCACAGGAGTGACACTGTGGGACCTCATCTTTCTCAGCCAGCAATGCTGGCCTGGAAACTCTTCTGCCTGCAGATTTGCTCCATACTTCTCCAACCCTCTGCTCATGCTGCTTTCCTCACACCAGTTCCTCTGTTTGCTTAGCACTTTGTCAGTGGAGCTCCTTCTGCCTGTGCTGAGCTGTGCTTTGCTGCTCTCAGGCCAAGGCCAGGTCCCACGGCTCCCACACATCACTGTGCTGGTGGCACACTCTCTCCTGCTGGTGATCACATATGCTCTGCTCCTAAAATGGAAAGATTCCACCTTTTTTACAGACAAAAATAAGCCTGAGGGAAAGGGGCACTTGGGTGAGAGTCTGTGTCAGCAAGAGAGATCTTGTCAGATTTGTGTTGTGGAGTGAAACATGGAGATCTTCTCATCCCTTAACTCTGCCAGAAATCCTATGGGACCTCCAGCAAAACACTGAGTGCCTTCATCCCTAGATCATCGAATTACAGAACCATGGAATAGTTTGGATAGAAAGGGACCTTAAAGCTCATCCTGCTCCACCCTCTGCCATGGGCAGGGACACCTTCCACTGCCCCAGGTTCTCCAAGCCCCATCCAGCCTGCCCTTGGGGACTTCCAGAGATTGGGCAGCCACAGCTTCTCTAGGCAGCCTTTGCCAGGGCCTCTCCACTCTCACAGAGAATTTATTCCTGATATCTCATCTAACCTTTCCCTCTGTCAATTTAAAACCATTTCCCCTTTTCCTGTCCCTACCTGGGCTGTGTAAAAAGTCCTCTTCCCTCTTTTTCCAATGAGGCACCTGCAAACTTATGGGAGAACCTAACATTTTCCCAGAGCTTCCTGGCTGATCCTAGTCCCTAAAATGTACTTTTTGCACCCTGGTGCCTGTTTGCAGCTCCAAACCTTCCCATGTAGTATGGAGGAAAAGCAGCTCCCTAATGCCTTGAATAGAGGTGAGTCCCACACTGAGGTGAGACCATTCCCAGGGGAGTGGGAAGACTCAGATGTTCTCTGGTTATGCAGAAGTCACCTTTGCTACCAGGCAAATGTTGAGGTGAAAGCAGAGTTTGATCATTACAATGCAAATATTGTCAGTATAGGTTTAAAGACAGAAAAATGAAGCATTTGAGCAGAGCTTTAAACAAACTCCAGCTGGGCTGTTTCATGTGGTCAGTGAGCTGATGGGACACTCACAGTCATGGCAGAAAACCAGTATTTTTTAAAAATTCCAGTCTTTGACATGTCCACAAAAGCATCCTGGATTAGAGACAGGTGTAATTTCACATCTCCAAAGTTCCTCTGGGATTCTGTTCTCCCTCCTAGTGGTTTGCTGTGACACACAGGTCTCCTATGGATGGTCCCACCTGATTTTCTAGCTGTGGTGGCCTTTGTGTGTGATAACCTGGACTTGACCAGATGGTTCCCAGTCCCTGTGTGCGGAGAGGGCTCAGCTCTGTCCTGGCCTTTGTCACACGGTACCTGAAAATGTCCCTCTTGGATCAAGGCTGAGATGTGCTGAGAGACAAAAAGGTGCTGGGGGAACAGTGACCCTGGTTTGTATTTTAATTCAAAGAAAAATGTTACACATTTGAGAATCACATTTATTCTTTTCCCTGGCTTTTCTGTTGAGGATATGAACGGTCTGGGAGAGATGAGACCCCTCCCTGTGTGTCTGTGCAGTGCCTCACCTCCTGCCCTGGGCCTGGCACACCTGGCTGGTATTAAAGTAAACCTTGGCCACACTCTGTTTATGTATTGTACGTGGCAAATAGTGAGGCCAAAACCTGTTTTGCCTCTTGGCACCTCAGTGCTTTGCTGAGTGTTCCTGCCCCACAGAGCTCTTCAGGTTTGCTGAACCTGACCCTCCCTGGATGACTGCATTATTTTTCTAAGCACTGAGCCCCTGTTCTGTGCCTGGCACTGGCATTCTTGCCCCCATGCAGGTCCCACCACAGCAATTGTGCCCATTTACCAAATGCCCAGACAGGCAGCCTGAACTGCACTTTATCACAACAGCAAAACACTACTGCCAAGGTCACAAGCAGCAGGGATAGCTTGGGTTTGTAGAACCTGCAGGCACACCCTGACATCCCAGGGCAAAGTCCTCTCAACAAATGTTCCTGCAGATCTCTCACCTTCTCCTTTCAGCTCTCTGGACCAAGCCTTTTCTTGAACATTTGGTTCATTACCACAGCCATGACTGAAGAGCAGCTCTTTGAGATAATTTTATGATGGCTCCTTGTTGCTGCTAGAAAGAAAGGGAACAATTAATCTCCTTGGCCAATAAGAACAGAAGGTGTTACTTGACAGCAGATAAAATTTAAGACTTGAAAATACAAACACAACAGTCAGTGAATGAAGATTTGGGCAACAGAGAAATCCTGCAGATGATCAAGCTCACAGCATCTGAGGCAGGTGAAAATGGACCTATGGAAATATGACAGGCTATAAACATTAAAGGCAGATGATTGAATGGAAAACCCAACCAGCATGCTTCCTGTGGGTAGCAGGTCTCTTTTCCCTATACCATTCTTCTTCTTGGATGACTCACTACAGAGTCCTTGCCCCAGTTTTGCCTGGTCTCTGCTAGAGGCACCTTAGAGCCTGGAGGGCTCACAGACCTGTCGCAGCACTGCAGATCCTCAGAAACCTAAATCTCATGGTTCATGTACAAGGGCCAGGCAGCCCTCCTAGGAGCAGAGGTAATTAAATTTTGCTCAGTCATGCAGGTAGAGAAGCAGCTCTTGGAAATCCTGCCTCTTGTCCTTGCATGTCTTCATAACACACTCCGTGGCAGCTTGGCCTCTCCAGAATGCATGAGCTGGAAATGCCCTCCCACAGAGCACTGGAGGAGCTGAGGACACATCCTTCAGATGGTCTGTGTGGTTTCTCTCCCAGGAAAAAAAAAAAAAGTGTCACAGAATCACAGGATGGTTTGGGTTGGAAGGAACTTTAAAGGTCATCCTCGTTCCAACCCTTCTGGGCAGGGACACTTCCCCCTAGACCAGGTTATCTCCTGGCAAAACTGCCACCAGCGCAGTCCCCTCAGAGAAGGAAACGTCATTTGTTAAAGGAAAACATCTCATTCTGTTTGCACAGCTTCTCCACTCATCAAATCTGCATGAGTCTTTCTGCAGACATGAAGGCCTGCAGCCTACACCCTCACCAGGCTGGCCAAAGAGTGACACAGCTCAAGCAGCAGCCGTCACCCCTTCAGCAGCAGCTGGCTCTGGCAGATCTCCCTTTGCTGTGTGCAGGACATGCAGCTCTAATTGAAATGAGGGAACCAGGACAGTGCAAGCTCAGCCCCCTACTCTGGGCAGTGTCATGAGTGGAGCTAAAGCCTCACCTCCCTGTGACTCCAGGTACAGAGGACACAATCACACAAGTCACCAGCAGAGTCAGTAATGAAAACAGAGAGCTCTGACGCCCATTTCATTGTAGATAGAAAAGACTGTTCCCTAAAAGCTCAGACTCCTTGACTCCATCCTACACAGGAGAAACTGAGGCACAGAACTGTGACATGACCTCTCAGGGCTGAGGACTGAGAGTTCAGCACTCTGTCCAAGGCCAGCCCTGGCTCCATCACACAGACTTGAGAGCTTTAATCCCCATCACACACATCTCCTGCACCTGCAGAACGTTTTCTCCCTGGCACCCCCTCTTTGGTGACATGCTGTCCCTTTCTCATTCACAGTCCTCCAGCCAAAACATTCCCTTCCTGGCATGGATGAGCTCTGCAGCAGAAGAGTGGGTTCACTCCTTGCCTCCTAGGAAAAAGGCAGCTCTTCTCCATGGAGAAAAAGAGGTAGAGAGGCAGAGGGCTGAAGGTGAAACCCTTCTGTCTGAAAGAATCAAGATGTGTGGAAGGATCACAATTCTTCAGTCGCAGTGGGTTTGGGACGGCACTGCAGAGACTGATGCCAGATGCCCCCCAACACGGAGGGTATGTGGTGTGGTGCTCCAGGATCTGGTCCTGAGAGCAGCTCTGAGATCCCCACGGGTGTCACCACAGCCTGCTCACATCCCTTTGTTACTGCACAAACTCTTTTACTGGCCCATTCCACCATCTAGTGGAGATCTGTGAGAGGACAGAGTGCAGCAAGGCGAGAAGGCAGGAGCTGCCACAGGACATGAAACCGTATGACAACTAAAAATGGAAATGACCTCCAGGATCATCAAGTGCCACCTCTGCCTGAATCCCACCATGTTCACAAACCATATCATGAAGTGGCACGGTTACTCATTTTATGAACACTTCCAGGGATGGTGTCTCCACCACTGCCCTGAGCATCCTGCACCAATGCCTGACCACTCTTTCAGTGAAGAAATTTTCCCTAGTGTTCAACCTGAACCTCCTCTGGCACAACTTGAGGCCATTTCCCCTTCTTCTGTCTCTCATCCCCTCAGCTTCTCCTCATCAGATTTGTGCTCCAGAGCAGGGTACATGTAGTAACAACTCTTGTTCCTACATTATTTTCTATCTTATTAGAGATCTGCCCAGATCCTTTGGTTGCTCAGGGTAACAGATGCGTTTACTTTGCATTTAGATGAAAACTTGATCAAGTTCAGAGCACAAGTGTAGACTTGTGAAAGGGTTTGAACATTTTACACAAACCCTGATTAATCCTGCAAATGGAGACCTCAAGGAACCATAGAGAAGGCTCACAGGGAGCATCCTGCTGTGTGGAAGTGGGACTGGACAGTGCTTGACACTTGCCAGTGACTCCAGATCACCCCTGTGGAGTTTATATTAACCATCAGATGAAACCCAATCAGCACACAGTG
This sequence comes from Phylloscopus whistleri, assembly GCA_017589585.1. Classification (NCBI taxonomy): domain Eukaryota; kingdom Metazoa; phylum Chordata; class Aves; order Passeriformes; family Phylloscopidae; genus Phylloscopus; species Phylloscopus whistleri. The sequence goes on along the minus strand of JADMLD010000379.1, from coordinate 191,809 downwards.
GAAATCAAACATAGAACAGTTTCCCCTGTGTGTTCCAAGGCCTGGCTGGCACTGGATCCTGGCTTTGATACACATGCTGATGGGAGTTGGTTAGGAAAACCTAAAAATGGGGATTTTTACAGTCATCACTATAAAAGGAAGTGAGGATCCTATCTCAGACAGTACACACCTGCATTACTAAGAAAGAACTTCCACCCCAAACCACTGAGGAAGCCTTTCAGAAGACATTTGGATCACGGCAGGAACTATTTCATCACTACTTCAGCAGTCACAGAGTAAGAACTGAGGGTGGGTTTGGAGTAGGGCAGATGGCAATCACCCTCATGCCTTGATTTTCAGCTGTCCGCAATATTCTGTACTTGAAAATCAGCCAAGATGCTTTTCACAGGTGCTCAGAGGCAGAAATGTCCAGGGCACTTCAGCAGCACATGAGATGCTCTACCTGGAGGTGTTCAAGGCCACGCTGGACAGGGCTTGGAGCAACATGGGATAGTGGAAAGTGTCCCTGCCCACGGCAGAGTGTGGAACAAAAGGATCTTTAAGGTCCCTTCCCACCCAAACCACTCTGGGATTCTGTGATTCCAAGTGTCCTTGGTGATACCAGAGTTCTCCTGCAAAGCCCTCTGCTGCTAGTAAGGGATGGGGTCAGTGTGGATGGGGTCAGTGTGGATGGGGATGGTGACAGGGATGTCCCCACCCACACTGCTGCCATCTGGGGCACGTGCAGGGCATTTGGAGTAGGCATCAGCCAGAAGAGCACGAGCTGGCACCCACCCAACATACCAGTGGGACAGATTCTAAATGTACATATCAGACACCTGTGGTGATAAGCAACACTGGGAGCAATAAAGACAAAGTGTTTTCTCTGCAGTGCTGCCCAGTGGTGGGGTGGCAGCCAGGTTGCACATCTGCCAGACCCCACGGGGTCTGCAAGCTCCTGGATATTCTGTCACTGCCAGGAACCATCTTTAGCTGCTTCTTTCACTGATCACAGAGAAGAGCCACTGCCTGAAACTGGAATCTCAGTCTCAAAATATTGTTGCAGCAGGTCACCCTGTCACCTTCAGGAGGGACCACGCTCAGAGGAGGCAGTGAATGTCCTGACTTGAATAACTGCATGTATATGTCATACATATTAATTTATTTTTGTCACAGTCATTAATATTATATAAATGTCACATCACAGTAAGCCTTTTCCTGTACAAATAGTTCCCCTAAACTACAAGGAAGTTCCAGTGAGTGTTTGAGGATTCCAGTCTATTCATTCCTTGCATAATCCCAGTAACACATTAACATTCCCCAGAGCTATGTCAGTCCTCCCAGCAATGTTTTCCAGTTAATTTGTTTTGTTGTGAATCAAATCCTGTTAAATAAACAGAGCAGATCCATTTCATCTCATTTCACATTTCTGAAAGGAAAATATTCAGTCTGTATTGTACTGAGAGCTGAGAACAAGGCACACTGCAAGGGCAAAACTTACTGAGGGCAAAATTAAGGGTGAAATACATGCATCCATACACCTTCACCCACTTCTGCAAAAAGCTGATGTAATTTTGCCTAACTTGAGATATTTGTGATCTGACTTTTCTGGGTCACTGTTATTCCACACCATTTAATATTCACAATAGCTCCCACTGAGTGCAGTTCTCTCCTGAGCACCACGGGATGTCCAACCCCTGAGGCCTTTAATGAGGCACTGAGAAAAGGATTTGTGTGTCCTGAAGTTAATGCTCACATCGAGCTTACACACATCTCCACAAAAACAGACTTCCCTTCAGCTACTAGACACGTGTCCTTGTGCCCCACTCATGAAATGGGAAAAGCTGAGATGTCTAAACACAGTCCTGGGAGAGCTCAGCCTCCCTGTGCCTTATCAGGATGTGCCAGCAGGCAGTGACAGTGACAGCCCCAGCACACACAGCCCTGTGTCACCCATCTCACTGCCACCAGTCCCACCACCACCATTCTGCAGAAAAGGTGCTGCAAATGGGGTTTTTTCCCCACTTAGGAGCTACTCGTAGGACAGCAGAAAACAAGAAGAGTCTTTCGTGGAGGAACAAATCAGCCTGAAAGCAGATGCTTCCTCCAAGAGGGCAGCAGGCCCTGCACTCCCGTGCACTCCTGTGCAGGTCACCATGTGCCAGGTCCTGCAGCCCCAGCCCTCGGGAAGGCAAAGAGACAAATCTGCCCACAGAGCTATCAACACCCAGGGGACCATGCCCATGGGGAAATGTGCTGGCAGGACACACGGACACCAGAAAAGGAGACCAACAGTGACAGAATCCACCTCAGGCGCAGCTGAGGGAGCTGGGAAAGGGGCTGAGCCTGGAGAAAAGGAGGCTCAGGGGGCCCTTGTGGCTCTGCACAGCTCCTGCCAGGAGGGGACAGCCGGGGGGGTCGGGCTCTGCTCCCAGGGCACAGGGACAGGAGGAGAGGGAATGGCCTCAGGCTGGGCCAGGGGAGGCTCAGGGTGGATATTGGGAAATTTCTTCACTGAAAAATTGTCCTGGTCTAGGCTGCTCAGGGCAGTGGTGGAGCCCCCTTCCCTGGAAGTGTTCAAGAAAGGTGTGGATGTGGCACTCGGGGACATGACGAGGAGGTGTTAGGTCACAGGCTGGACTAGATGAGCTTAAGGGTCTCCTACGACTCAGCTCATTCTGCGCTCCTCTGACCGCTCCCGCTCTCCCCGAGGCACTGAGGGGGCCGGGGCGGGGCCGAGGGCGGGGCTATCCCAGCTCCGGCCACGCCCCCTCCCTCGGGCTCTCTGCCCGCCCCGCGCAGGCGCAGCGGCTCCGCTGGGCCTCATGCGGTTCCCAGCCGAGCCGGCCGGGATCGGCGCCGCGCGCGCTCCGCACCTCCCGCCCGCTCCCCCCGCGCGCGCGCCCTCCGCGCGCCCGGCGGCCGCAGGTGAGAGCGGCGGGCGGGACCATCCGGGCAGCGCTGGGGGGGGGGGGGGAAGCGGGTGGCAGAGCGGGACCACGCGGAGCCCGCGGGCCTGGCGGGGCCACACGGGCGGCGCGCGGCGGAGGTTCCGCGCGGCGGTGGCGGGAATTTCTGGCGGGAGGAGCGGGCAGGGCACCGGCCCTCAGCGGCGGGCGGGGGAACGTCCCGGGGGTCGCCGTCGGGAATGTCAGCGCCCCGGCGCGTCCCCCGCGCGGAGCCCGCGCTGAGGCGGTGCCGGGGTCTGTCGCGTGCAGGCGCGGGGCAGATGAAGTACATCCTGGTCACGGGCGGGGTCATCTCGGGCATCGGCAAGGGGATCATCGCCAGCAGCATCGGCACCATCCTCAAGTCCTGCGGGCTGCATGTCACCTCCATTAAGATCGACCCCTACATCAACATCGACGCGGGCACCTTCTCCCCGTACGAGCACGGTGAGTGCCCCGCGTGCTCGGTGTCGCGGTCTGCCGGGTGGCCCCGGGGCTGGCTCGGCTTGCCCTGCATCGTCTCCTCCGTACGAGCCTTTGTGCCCGGTCCTGAGCCTGCCGGCACTGCGGGCTGGCTGGCGGGGCTGCTGTGTCCCCAGCCCGTAGCACAGACGCGCCCTGGCCTGGCCTGGCTGCTGCCTTGAGGGGTTCAGTCGCCAAGCGCTGGTCCTCTCGGTTATAGAAGGCTTTTAGTTCTGTTCACCACTCCTAAACTTGCTGTGGCGATCAGGGAAGGAGTTTCCCTGATCCCACATCACACTGAATTCTTCCACGTGCGTGACACCTGCACTTGTGCCTGTTCCTGTCTGCAGGGGAGGTGTTTGTGCTGGATGATGGAGGGGAGGTGGACCTGGACCTGGGGAACTACGAGCGCTTCCTCGACATCCGACTCACCAAAGACAACAACCTGACCACGGGGAAGATCTACCAGTATGTCATTAACAAGGAGAGGAAGGGAGATTATCTTGGCAAAACGGTCCAAGGTGATGCAAAACTTCTTTCCTGGTGCTTTGAAATGCCTTCTGTATTACAGTCCTGGCTGGATGCTTTTGCCTCTCATCTTCACTTGAGGCTCTGCACCATCCTGCTGGTGTTTGGACTGTGCTGGACTTGGGGCCAGCTGTCTGATGTACCCAGTGATAAACGTGAACAGACTTCAGAGCAAGACCCTTTGGGGTTGTTTGTTAGCTGGTTCAAATGGTTAATGCTTTTGTTAGCTCATGTCATTAGAAAACCCAAAGGATTTGTGAATATCAGATCAGTCTCTTCCCTTTTTAACCACTCTCCACAGCTGGTTGACGTTAGGACTTTTACAGGCAGTTAAAAACAGAGTAACTTTCTCTGCTTAGAGCAAAGAACAGTTTGTGCTTGAACCTTTCAGCTTAAAGGAAATGTTGCTTACATGTGTTTAAATTAAGGCAGGGTTCCATTTCCTGCCAAGACACTTGAAAATCACAGCCAAGAATAATCACTTCAAAAATGCATAGCTCTTTAAAGACACAAATTCCTGCTCAAGCCCTGTGGGAAGCACTGGCTAGTGCTTGTCAGTAATTTGCTCTGCAATGAGTTAAGAGGGAGAAATGTATGTGGGGGCTTTAACCCTTGCCTGGGTTTCTTTTCCAGTTGTTCCCCACATCACAGATGCCATCCAGGAATGGGTAATGAGGCAGGCACGGATTCCTGTGGATGAAGATGGCATTGAACCCCAAGTTTGTGTGATTGAGGTTTGTAATTTTTTTTAAAAGTAGGTAGTTTGTTTCTTGTGTGCAGTAAACTGAACTGAAATATGCATGCTTTGCATATTTCTTTACAGAAATGTTAAACTTTTATTGTTACTGAATGGGTTAAAAATTCCCCTTGTCAACTTCACGTACTCTAATGTTTTGAATTGCAACCTGCAGCTGCCTCTTGAGGAGCAGCCCTGCAGGACCCCAGGGAACAGCTGGAGCTAAATCAGGGGGAGATTTAGGCTGCAGAGCAGGGAAAGGTTCTTCCCCCAGAGGGTGCTGGCACTGCCCAGGCTCCCCAGGGAATGGGCACGGCCCCGAGGCTGCCAGAGCTCCAGGAGCCTTTGGGCAGCGCTCCAGGGATGCCCAGGGTGGGAGTGTTGGGGGTCTGGGCAGGGACAGGAGCTGGAATCTGTGGGTCTCTTTCAGCTCAGGATATTCTATGAATTAACCTACAGAATGATTTATTTAGCTCTTGTAACTTAATATGCCAGTCTGAGTTAATTGTGCTGTGCCCTCTTCTTCCTTGGTGGATGGAGGGAGGGGAGGTGAATCCCCCTCTGGAAACAGTTGTCCTCCCTCCTCCAAGTGACCAGGTCAAGCACAGACATGTGACAGGGAATGGCACAAGCTGGTGGTGGCAGTTTTCAGTGTGTTTATGGAACATTCTGCTGCCAAAAGGAGACAGAGCAGGGCGAAGGCTCTGACACTGCTGAGCTGGCTGCTGGCAGATGCTAATGCAGGAGAGGGAGCTTGTCACAGAGCCCAGGTCATGGTGACTTGGACTCTGTCTGCAGCTTGGGTGCCAGTTTCTGTGCCAGGATCACAAGCCCAGATCTGATGGACCAAGGAGGTGCTGTCTGACAGGGAGGTTCCAAGTACAGTCCTGTATCTGTTCCTGTGTGTGTCCACTCTATGTAGTTCCTAGAAGGTAACAGAAATTTTGCTTCTCAGTGCCACCTAATGTTCATAAATCATAATTCTCACAACTAAATCCTTTCTCTGAAGAGAAAATAGAGGTCAGGCTGCTGTCTCTGGAGATGTGCTGCCCATAGAGGAAGTTGATCTTCTTGTGGTTTTGTGATTTGTGGGGTAATCATGAAGGTAGAATAGTACCTGGAGTAGATTGCAGGCTGTGAAAGCAGTGCATACAGCTGGTAAATCCTGGTGCTTTGAGTGGAATAGAATCACAGAACACCCTGGGCTGGAAGGGACCCTCCAGGATCATCCAGTCCAGCCCCTGTCCCTGCCCAGAGCCCCAACACTCCCACCCTGGGCATCCCTGGAGCGCTGTCCAAAGGCTCCTGGAGCTCTGGCAGCCTCGGGGCCGTGCCCATTCCCTGGGGAGCCTGGGCAGTGCCAGCACCCTCTGGGGGAAGAACCTTTCCCTGCTCTGCAGCCTCAGCCTGCCCTGGCCCAGCTCCAGCCCTGCCCTGGGTGCTGTCCCCTGTCCCAGAGCAGGGATGGGAGCTGCCCCTCAGGAGGAGCAGTGTTGGTGTTGATGCTCTTTAGGCAATCAGGGATGTGCTGGGGAGGTGTCTGTGTGTTGTTCTGTACATTTTCATGTCTCCAGTGTACACCTTCAGCAGGTGCTGTGCTGGCAGCAGCTGTAATTCCCCCTGTCTGTGTGTTCCCAGCTCGGGGGCACCGTGGGTGACATCGAGAGCATGCCCTTCATCGAGGCCTTCCGCCAGTTCCAGTTCAAAGCCAAAAGGGAGAATTTCTGTAACATCCATGTCAGTCTGGTTCCCCAGGTAAGGACCTGAAACATACAGCTGGTCAGAGGCTTCATCAGTCCAAAATTTCCTAAGTAGCTGTTTCTGAAATGCTGTATCTCTAAGCTCTGTTACTCTTGTATTTCTGTGGATATATAAACTTCTGGCAGAAATGCAGAGATTATGTGCTTATGTATTTAAAAAGTCTTACAGGAATTGAAAAGGAGCCTTTCAAAGGGTGTAAATGTGTAATAAAGGCTTGAGAGTTGCAGAAATGCAGCATGAGCATTCCTTGTGTCAGACTGAACTGGGTTTGACAGAGCAAATTGATAATTATGGAGTGCAGATCAATCTTTGTTCTCTTCTCCCTTTTTCCCTTTCTGTCCAGGCCGGGTGATTTACAGAAAAAATCAGAAATACAAAACGTTAGGTGTTTGGAGGAAGCAGTGGGTAAACCTTAGGGTCTCTGTCCCTCTCCTTCCTGCACTCCAGTGTGCAGGTTGGAACTTGGCTTCCTGCTGTTGCTTTCAGTCCTGGGGTTTAAAATGGGCTACACGAGGTTCATGTGAGTTGTCCAAGAACTGAATCAAAAGTTTTTATGAGATGGCTGAGAGTCTGATTAACCTGCTGAACTATTGCTGCTGCTCACAATCTGATACACCAACTGCTCTTCTCTGACCAGCCAAGCTCCACAGGGGAGCAGAAGACCAAACCCACCCAGAACAGTGTCCGTGAGCTCAGAGGTCTGGGGCTCTCACCAGATCTGGTAAGGTTTGTGTTTGCACGGCTTTGCATGTAGAAATCTGGCATGTTGCAGCAGCAGTCTTCTCTAAGTAATGCTTAAGTTGAGAGCTCTTGTGTAGTGGTGATAAATAAGGAAAAGAAATGGAGTTGTGGGTTTGTTTTTTCCCCTCAAATCACAGAGACTGCACAGACAGCTCTTTTTAGAGGTTTGTTTTATGAATGCCTGAGTATTTCTGTTTTGTGTCACAGCCCCTGACGTTGCTGCTCTGTTAGATTGTTTGCAGGTGCTCCACTCCACTGGATACCTCAGTAAAAGAAAAGATTTCCATGTTCTGTCATGTTGAACCAGAACAGGTATGGATTGCTGTCTGTGCTTCCCTGCAGTAAATACTGGAGCTGTTTGTCAGATGCTGGGGGGGGTTTTGTCTGAGTGCAGCAGTTCCAGCTCTGTGCTTTGGTAGCTGCATAATTCATTTGCTGCTTTGTCTCACCTCCCTTCCTGACACATGGACCTGTTGCTAAACTAATTCTTTTTGTGCCAGCACCCAGGTTTTCTTGTAAGGTGATTGGTGTAAGGTTAGAGGATTCTGTGGAATCCATGGCAATAGCTGAATCACTGTTTTGACCTTAATTATACTTCCACATTCCTTCTGTGAACGTAAAACAATGAGATTTTCCAGCATTTAGAGGTGAAAGGATTGCCCAAAATTAGTTTTAAAGGCTCCATGACTGTACTTCATACACCACTCTTTTCACAGTATTATTCTTCTGCCCAAGAATCCTTGAGGAGAGATTTCACAGAGGTTGAAATGGTGTTTGGGAGAAGCATTGCTTCACTTGGAGGTTGTGATATGCACAAATTCCATGTTTGCACCATTCTTTCTATACTGAGACCAGTAACACATTCTAAGGTGGACCTTGGGAAACAGTCAAAAGTATGCAGGCTGAGTATTAGCAATTCCCAATCCAGCTGCAGCTTGAAAAATGTTTTCTTTTTGTGAAAGACTGAATATAACTTCTCAATCCCAGGCTCTGTCAAGTAATTTTCATTAATCTGCTCTCCAGCAAGACCAAACTTGAGTCCTGCAATTTCAAGCCCTGCACTGCTGTGCTTATGTGCAGTAATGGCAATAATGTTGATGTGTCATCAGTAAAATACCTGCCTCCTGTTTGCCAGGAATTCAGAATAAGTTTGCTCTTGTCCATTTCCAGGCAGTTTAATGCAGTTATTTGTAGTTGCTGCACTTAGATTGAGAAGTAAACAGCACTGAGGGTAAAAGAGGGAAGTGTGCATCCAAGGAGGTTTGGTGCAGTGTTGAACTCTGCTTTCATTTGAGTCAGTAGAGATGAGGATTTAGGGAATTTTTGCCAGTGTGTTTTGGATCCTTAAAATTGATGGACAGGTGACAGCTGTCCTGAGCCATCTTTTCCCATTTCATTGAACTAGAACTGTTGCTGTAGGTTTTCCTCACTGACCTAAGAATTCTTTGTTCATAATTGTGTGATCCTGAATTTGATGAGGGACACCATGTAAAGGGTATTGCTGTACTGGGGTCACAGATTTCCCTGGGTTTCAGTCAGACTGGGAGCCCTGGTTAGGAAGGGCAGTGGTGGGGAGGGGGAAGCTGTGCCTGGGGCAGTTTGGCTGTAGCTTCACTTGGGATTCTGTGTCCCAGGAGTGTCTCTGGAGTGTTCTTTGAACTTTGCTGTGTGCTGCTCACATAATGTGCTGGGCAGCTGACTCCTGCCCCTGGGTTACTGGGTTATAGCCCTTCCCAAGGGGCTCCAGGGAGCAGTAATGCCTGGGAAGTGCTGAGGAATGGCTTTTTCAAGCATAAGGAAACCAGCTACTGATGTGTTATTCAGCATGTTGTTGGGAGTTCAGGTGTTTGCATGGTCAGAGACAGGAACACACTGAAAATCTGAGTAAAAATGACTGTATGGCACTGGATGCTGTGTTTTAATGACACCCTTATTTTATGAACAGGTCATTTGTGTCCATGATGTCTCCTCTATCTACCGGGTTCCTCTGTTGCTGGAGGAGCAGGGAGTTGTGGACTACTTCAGGCACAGGCTGGACCTTCCCATTGAGAGGCAGCCCAGGAGGATGCTCATGAAGTGGAAGGAGATGGCTGACAGGTGAGCTGGGCACACTGCAGCACCCTTCAGGACTGATTGATTGATTGATTCAGGATTTCTGTCCTTGGTTGTTGGTCGTGTCAGGTGATGAATGTTATTTCCTGTTCCTCAAGTGTTCTTACCATGCTCACATTGGTTTTTTTTTTCCTTTTTCTCAGAGCCCCATCCAAACTTTGAATGTTTCCAAGGTGGGGAATCCACAGCTGCTGTAGACAGCCTGTGCCAGTGCCTCACCACTCTCATTGTACAACATTTCATCCTTATCTCTAGCCTAAATCTCCCTTTTGAATTAAAACCATCACCACTTGTCCTGGCACAACAGACCCTACCAAAAAGTCTGTCCCATGTTTCTCAAAAATCCTCTTACTGGGAAGTTGCCATAAAGTCTCCCTGGAGCTTTTTCTTCTTGAGGCTGAACCACCCCAATTCCCTCAGTGTTTTCAATAAAATCCTTTGAAATAAACTTAGTGAGATCCTTATCTTAGGTTGGAAGTGTACTGAGTCAAACCCAGCTTGAAGTAATTAAAAGCTGGACAGCTCTGCCCTCCCTTTTAATAAAAAAAAAAAAAACCTCTCAGTAACATTACAAAGTATTGAAATCCTTTTGTAGCTATATGGAGATGTCAGGAGTGTCAATAAAGAATATTTTTGTATGTGAGGCAAGTGTTTGGTACCTGTTCTGAGACTCCTTGGACACTGGGTTTTTTCTTGTGAGGAGCAGACTCAATATTCATGGGGAAATAGTGAAGGGAATCTTTTCAGAAAGAGCTTGAACATCAACTGAAGCCTTAAATACGTTTGTTTTTATAAGAAATTAATTTTCAAGATCTAGATACTTCCCTTTATTTCTGTGCCTGACATAAGCCAGTGTGTCAATAACATTTCCTTTTGATGGGGAAAGCCCTTGGTCACCAGCTGGGCTGAAGGTATTTAACAATTCTGAGAGAAACTTCAAACAAACTCTCGGCTGGAGCCAGGAATGCCCTGTGAATCCCATGCTGCCAGGTGCTGGGGGTTGCAAGTGTGGGCAGCACAGTCTTAGGACTCCAGAAATGCTTTCTGTGTTTGTAGCTGCTGATATGAATTCATCAGCAGCCTGGGAAGCTGCTGTGCAGTACCAACATGTGCCAAGCTGTGCTTTGATCCTCTCCTAGGACTTCACTGCAGCCTTTGAGTCTAATAGAGCTTCCTGCAAAGGCAGCTTGGATCTGTTCAGAGTGACTTTTCATCATCAGGGGAGATGAGTTAATTTATTTGTGGCTTTCTGCAACTGTTTTCCTGGGTCATTGTTTTGGTTTTGATCTTGCTTTGATGTTTCTAAATCGTGATTTTTATAAAAGGTCACTCTTCCAAAGACAGACAGGAGAGCACAGCTGTTTGTTCCTTGGAAAGCTGAGCAGAGTGGAAGTGATTCCCTCTCCTGTTCCTGCTGGAATAATCTCTGCTGGAGTAACCAACCTGTGTGCTCTGTGCTCTGCAGGTACGACCGTCTGCTGGAGACCTGTTCCATTGCCCTCGTGGGCAAGTACACCAAGTTTTCTGACTCCTATGCCTCTGTCATCAAAGCCCTGGAGCACTCTGCCCTGGCCATCAACCACAAACTGGACATTAAGGTAGGGGATGGGTTCTGTGTGTGTGGGGAGGAAACTCCCCCCATCCTGCTTCCACCTGCAGTGCTGCCCTTCCTAACTCAGATTTTCACAAACCCACAGACAGAAAGGGAGAAGTGTTGCAGCCAGTGAACATCCAAATTCTCCTTGCTGTTCTGATGATAACAGCACTGAAACAGCTGTTGTCAGGCCTAAAGCAGCTTCAGAGCACACCAGCCTCTCCTCCTGTGAGCTGTACGAGGTGTCTGGAGTGGGTGGAAACACCTCAGTGCTCAGCATTGTGTGCTGAGCTGAGACAGTGGGAGATGGGTTGGAGGAGGGCACTCCCTGCTTTAATTTCTCCAAGTGATTCTTTTTCAGGTTTGTTGCATTTAACCTTGTGGTACTCAGGTTTTATGATGCTCCCCCCTCAGGCTTTGTTAAGGTTTTCTTGCTGGTTTGGCTGCAGTGATGCTTTCAGGGGTCTTGGTCATAGCTGGATGCTCTGAAGAGGTGAAATCTGTACCTGTTGCCAGAAATTTATTTTCATTTCAGTAGACTTCCAAATGCCCAGCAGTTTCATGCTGTCAGGGAGTCATGGAAGTAGGTGGTTGCTTTTTAACAGTACTGATCTAGGTCAGGTTTCCTCTCAACTTCCAGAATCAGTAGAGGTGAAAATAAGCAGGACAAGTGAGACTGGTGAAGTGCAAACCCTGCTGCTGCATCTGTGGGTGTTCCCTGGCACAGCTGTGTCTGAGTGGCTCAGGGGTGAAGTGAGCTCTGTCAGCCTTGTGCACAGAGATCTCCTGCTGAAGAACTGAGTAGCTCTAGTTAATTAGAGAGCTGATTGGTAGTTTTGCAACTTCCAGAAAACAAAGAAGGACAAAATGGTTCTTTTAAAGGGTTAGGAGCCTGCCAGAACATCCAGAAGTTCAGAGGTACTGGAATACTGGAGATGAGAAAATGGAAAAATTGCAGGGTTTGTTTCCATTGTCGTAACACCCTTTAATTACAGCAGCCTGTGTTTAACCATATCCTATTCCTTCTCCAGTGCCTCTTGAAGAAGATGTTTATTTGCTGAGAGAAGGATAGGAGGTTTTTTTTCCTCTCTGTGTGGTGGTTTGTGTCTGCACAGCCCCTGTTCCCACCTTGCTGTGCTGCATTAACTCCTACATTGAACATTGCAGGCTGGGGCTCAGGGATTGGGTGTAAGGCACAGCAGAGCTGCAGAGAGGGGAGGACAGAGAAATCATGGGTGCTGTTTGTCCACCAAGAGCCAGGGTGGTGAGGAAAGCAGCTTTGTTGGCTAACAGATAGGAAATCAGCCCAGAAAAAAACCTTCAGTATCCATTAGGAAACAAACCCAGAGCTGTCCAGGAGGAATGATGCTATCTTAATTTAATAAGAATTCAGGAGGCCCTGTCCACTCCTGTGGCAATATCTCATCATCCTTTTTTTGGTTTTGTGTTTTGGATTTCTTCCCAGTACATTGACTCTGCTGACTTGGAGCCAGACACTCTGCAGGAGGAGCCTGTGCGGTACCACGAGGCCTGGCAGAAGCTCTGTGGTGCTGAGTAAGCTCTGCTGGGGTGGCCCTGTCTTTGGGGAATGTCTGATGAACCTGCTGGGGTGGCCCTGTCTTTGGGGAATGTCTGATGAACCTGCTGTGGTGGTCCTGTCTGTCTTTGGAGAGTGTCTGATGAACCTGCTGCTGCTGGCAGCTCTGGAATCAAGGAATTGCTGGAGACTCTCTTCAGCACATCCTGACAAGGCTCCAGACACTCTCAGGAGCATTTAGGATAAGATGTGAAATGGAGAATTGTTAAATAAGTGAGGGAGGTGGTGAAAGGCAGCACTGGGGGAATGGTCATGCTGGTGAGGGTGTGCACACCTGCATGGTCAGGTGGAAACTGAGAGAGAAAATCAGGAGGAAGGAAAGGGACTGGTAAAAGTGAGAATGGAAGGTGTAAATGGGGTAACAAGTTCTTCAGAAATAAAGTGTGAGAGGGGGGAAAGTGTTAGTGTGCAGAGGAGAGCCAAGATCAGTACAAGAACAAGTGGGGCCTGTTACCCCTCAGGGTGGCAGGGTTTGAGTGAGAGCAGAAGAAAGAATTCCCTGCAGAGTTTGGTGTTAGGACAACCTGACACTGCAGCCAGAGGCTGCCTCAGCCTGGGCCTGGCTGGGTGATGTGTTTGGTGCAGGGTGTGTGAGCCCCACAGCATTTCAGCATGGTAACCTGCAAAATATTTGGGGTCTCTCTTTGGGAATGTAAAATTGGCCATTTATAAAATATTTCCCAGTAAATTCTGCTTTGTGTGACAACTCATGTGAAGTCATGTGGAAACTGCTGCAGCCAGGCCTTGCCACGTGGCTGCTTCAGAGCCCTTTTCAGGGGAGAGGTCTTGCAAGGCCAGGATTTTGTGGGAGGGAAGTGATACTTGTGGTTTGGGTGTGTGGTTTGGGGCAGCCCTGCTGAATGGGATCTTTTCATCCTCCTGCAGTGGAGTCCTGGTTCCTGGAGGATTTGGTGTTCGAGGCACAGAAGGCAAAATTCAAGCTATTTCCTGGGCAAGGAAACAGAAAAAACCCTTCTTAGGTGAGAAACGTGTTTCATCCACGAGAAGAAATAAAGCAAAAGGGAAAGGAGGTTGGACAACAGCCTGACTGGTCTGCAGCAGGAGCTCCCCTGATTTTCCCTGGTGTGTGGGATGAGCAGTTTTGCAGGCAGTTGTCTGAGGAAGGCAGTGATCTGTGCTCAGCTGAGCTGGGAATGCAGCCTCGTCCCTGGTTAGCTCTGAAGTGGTCAGAGTTGGCTGGGATGTGCTGACAAGGAGCCTGTAATGAGGGGAGAGCAGTCTGGGGATGTTTCAGGTCAGGCTGTGGTGATCTTGGCACCAGGAAATACGTGACTGCATTTCAGTGAAGTCTCTGTGGTGAGAGACTGAGGTGCTGTGTGAGCACAGGGGGTGGGAAAGGGAGGGGAGTGAAGCTTGTCAGGACTACAGAGCCCGAAATCACAGGTAAAGCTCTGCCTTATCCAGGTTTTCCTCTGCCTCAGGATACTCTGTGAAGGTGTGTGTGCTCTGCATTGTGGGCTCAGAGGTCCCTGTCCTGACCTGATCCATGTCCTGCCTTTCCTTCCACAGGAGTCTGTCTGGGAATGCAGCTGGCAGTGGTGGAGTTTGCTCGCAGTGTCCTTGGTTGGAAAGGTAATGGCACAAAACCCTTCCTGCCTTTGGTCATTTCTTGGCTTGCTTGAGTAATACCTGTGATTTTTTATTAGATACCTGTGATTTTAAATTTTTCATAGCTAGGCTTAATTTTTTACCTAGGCCTGTAAAAATCCCTGCCTCTTTTGCTAATTCAAAGTAAAAGGAGCAATTTCCTTACCCTGTTTAAATAAAAATCCATGGAATAAATCATGCTTAGAATGGCAGAGGAGGCTTCCTACTGCTTAACATGAGCTTCAGCTCCTGAATGAAACACCTTGGTGGCCTGCATGTGCTGGGCATCCCAGATTCCCACTGCAGCCAGTGGGAATGAAGCCCCCAAAGCAGTTCAGCCAGCTTCAGTGAGTGCAGTTGCCTTCTGAGCCCCACTGAGCAGGCCCTGTGAACAGAACTCCCTTCAGAGAGTGCTGAATGGAGTTCTCAGCCTGACTCTTGATTCTCTGCAGTAGTGAGGGTGAGGAGAAAGGAGTTTCTCAGACCACTCTGCTCCTTTCCCCCTCCCTGCCTTCCTTTCTGTATTTGAGGCTGTTAAATATGTGTTTTTCCTGAGTGAGGGTGGGTTATCCTAAGACTGCAGCCTTTGAAATTGATACCAAGCAGTGCTGACAGCCCTGTTCTGCTGCCTGGGGTGTTCTGTGCCTGAGGGGGGCTCAGCACAGCTGGGGATGAGCAGCAGCTGTCCCTGGGGCAGGTCCTGTAGGTGATCTCATGCTGTGAAGCCACTTGCTGTTCCTGATTGCTGAACCTTACATTGCAGATGCCAACTCAACAGAGTTTGACCCCAAAACTTCTCATCCAGTGGTGAGTTTGTGGTGATTTAATTGTGATATCCTTACTGGATTTCCCTGCACATCCCTGGGCATGATTGCCAGGAGAAGCTGTGGCTGCCCCTGGATCCCTGGCAGTGCCCAAGGCCAGGCTGGACACTGGGGCTGGGAGCACCTGGGACAGGGGGAGGTGTCCCTGCCAGGGCAGGGGTGGCACTGGGTGAGCTTTAAGATCCCTTTCAACTCAAACTGTTGTATGATAGCTACAGACAGACCTGAATTCCTGGGAACACTTGTGGAAGGCTCTGTGTTTCTGGTCCAGGGTTCACCATAATGATTGGCTTCTGCTGTAATTTAAAATGCTACTCAAAGTGAGGAGGTTACCAAAAACCAGCTTATGATGTTATTTATCAGAGTAAGCAATTCTGATCTGGGAGGGTTTTGTTTCCATAAATTTGTTTAACATGCAGTTCAGTAAGCAGCACAGAACTGATGTGTGCAATCTGTGTAAACTCTGACTGAGGCCATTTCCTATGTGAGAGTTTCCTGAGTATCCACAAACCTCCCACATGTGCTGTGCAGCCTGTACTGAACAGCTTGGCCAGCTAACCCAGACCTGCTGCTCTGCCTTGTCAAGACAAGGCTCCTTGGGCTGGTTTCCTTGGTTTTTTGCATGAATGTTGGTGGGATTCTTTTCCTTTAATGTGTCAGAGTCTGCCTGTTATTGTTACTCCTCCCTGATTCTCACCTCCCTCTGAATTCTTTCCACAGGTCATAGACATGCCAGAACATAATCCTGGGCAAATGGGTGGGACAATGAGGCTTGGCAAAAGAAGGACACTCTTCCAAACCAAGAATTCAATCATGAGTAAGGCCCTTCTCTCTTCTGGGAACGTTTCCTGGGAATGGCTTGCACGTGTGGTGGGATGGGGAAGTGAGACCTGGGGCTGTTGGAGCATCCTGGAGTGGCAGGTGTTCCCAGACTGTTCTGGTGGGGAATGGGGATCAGGGAGCTTGATCCCCTGCAGAAGTGGCAGATTCTGAAGGATGCTGATCAATGGATGTGTTAGAAGCTGTGATCACTGATCTAAGGAACATCTCCCTTCTGCTGCAGGGAAGCTGTATGGAGATCACGACTTCTTGGAAGAGAGACACAGACACAGGTTTGAGGTAAAAATGCTCATGCAGGTATTGAGCTTTCCTGTGTGATCCAGACACAAGAGATCATGGCTTGTCTTGCTTCTGGTTTTCTAGGTCAATCCAGAGCTGAAAAAGTGTTTTGAAGAGCAAGGTCTGAAGTTTGTGGGGCAGGATGAGGAGGGAGAGCGGATGGAGGTGGTTGAGCTGGAAGGTGAGTCCTTAAGCAGTTGGTTTGTGGGTGTGGACAAGGTGAAGTGTTTGGAGGGTAATGGAGCAGGTTTTCATGTGGGACCCATTCAGACTGTCTGGGAATGATTCCATCCCTCAAATGATGGTAAAAATAAAATCCCATGTCTCTCTCCATTTATGGACAGAAGTCATGGAAATGATACTGCCCTATCAACATAACCAGGATTTCACCTGCAGCTCAGCCACAAGCTTGAGAGACTTGACATGAATGTTTCATTTGTTCCTCTCAGAGCATCCTTTCTTCGTTGGTGTTCAGTATCACCCCGAGTTCCTCTCCAGGCCCATCAAACCATCACCTCCCTACTTCGGGCTCCTCCTGGCATCTGCAGGGAGACTCACCCACTACCTACAGAAGGGCTGCAGGCTCTCCCCCAGGTGGGTTTAAGACAGACCCCAGTCAGAGCTGTGACAGGACAGTGCTGCTTCCTGCAGGATAACCCAGAGCATCCTCTTGGCTCAGAGTTCCTGGGGATAACCTGCTATTGCACCATCCTTTCTTTCCACTGTTCTTTTGAAAGGTCATGCCTGGTGTGTTGAGGTGATTGTGGGGCCACAGCTGTCCTGCAGAGAGGCCCTGAATTCAGGGAGAGGAGATCTGCAGCCTTGTGCTGTCACTCAGGGTCACCACACTGAGGTTGGGCCTGCTCTTTGACATGATTGGAGATCTCGTGGGCTTTTCCCTACAGACAAGTCCCACCTCATGGCTGGGCCATCAGAACCTTGTTCCTGTTGCTGGTTTAAAGAACAGACCCTGGTGGTTGCAACCTCATTTTTTTTTTTTTTCTGCTGACTTCAGCTTTCTTTGGTTCAGTTTGCAAAGCAGGTGATGTTTTGGGTGGATTTAAGGGTGCAGTTACTTGGTGCTGCTGTTCTCCACTCCCTGCAATTTTGTTTGGCACTTGGCACTCTGGTTATGTGGCAGCAAGTGACAACCATTTGGTACTGACCTGTTCTCACAGAGAGCACTGAGGGGTGCTGGGGGCTGACAGGCACTAAACAGAAACCAGGCCAAATGCAGAGGAGAATTAGCAGTGCCTGTGTCAAACCCAGGCAGATGCAAACCCTGCCAGAAGGAAAGTGTTGGCTCTGTGGGCTGAGCTGCACCACGGGGTTCCTGTGTTGGTGTTGACATGACAGGGAGGGGTCAGGTGTGGTCCAGAGGAGTTTCATGTGTGAGGGGCTCTCATTTCAGTGCCTCCAGGGCTTGAGGGATATTTTAATTCTCTGCTTTTGCACATTTGAGTTTGAAATGGCTCTTTGAAATGGAACTTTTCCCTGTGCTGCAGCATCCGACATTAATTATCAGCCCTTAAGGCACTGGTGCTCCCTAACCCCAAATCTTTCACTCCTGCAGGGACACCTACAGCGACCGGAGTGGCAGCAGCTCTCCTGACCTGGAGATAACAGAGCTGAAGTTCCCTTCAGCAAATCATGACTGATTCCTGGTAATGTTTCATGATCTCAGCCTCTTCTTTTTGGAAGAAAATTCTTGCCCAGACTCTGCTCCTGGCCTCTGCCTTCCACATTATTTGGTAGAAAGCTGGCACACCCTGAGATGTGCTGGTGTTCACAGCCCTGCTGAGGGCTGGGTGCTGCCTCTGTCTGCAGCAGCTGGGGATGAGTGTCCCCTTAGCAAAGTGACACACAATAAAATACAAATACACACAGAGGAATTCAGGATAGATTCAGATAAAAGCACCAGTGGAGCACACACTCCTGGAAATGGGGGCAGGGCTGTGTAAGGAGTTCCTGGGTTCAGGAAATTCAATATTTTGCAGTCCCTCACCATTGTAAAAGAACATCTTGGAAGTATCTATTGTGTCCATCTCCTGGGACAGCAGTTCCTGTCAGACCTAGGGCTCAAGCTCTGTCTGTAAGGCTGCAGGTGTTACAGGGGTGTGGAAACTGGGTGTGCACAGTCCTGGCAGGGGGAAGACACTAAAACCTGGCACTCAGACTGCACCAGCAAAACAGGCAGAGTTTCCATTTGCATTCTCCCTCTGTGCAGTAGATGGTCATGGATGTGACTCCTGCCCCTGCTCTGGCTGGTTTGTGTGGGGGTTTTGCAGGAGCTGAGCAGCATCTGCCCACACCTCTGGGGTGCCAGCAGGGCTGCAGTGCTGAGGGCAGGGCACTGAGGAGGTGCAGCCCTTCCCTCCTCCCCCTTCCCTTTGTGTAGCTGACACTTGCAGAGTGAGCTGCAGAGGGAAGGCAGGGTCAGCCCCAGGACAGCTCCCCATCCCTGGGCACAGGATTGGGACCAGATGTGACTGCTGGGTGCTGGGACCCTCAGCTGGGTCAACACCAGGAGTTGAAGAATTCTTGTGAATTTTTATCCTAAAGATACTCTGAGCCTTGGTCTCCCTGACAGCATCCCCTGTGTTCCCTGCTGTGGCTTGGGGGCTGTCCCCACGTGAGGAAGCTGTGGGGAGGGTGGCAGTGTCCCTGGGCTGTGTCTCAGCCCAGCTCCTTAGGGCTGCAGCACAATGAAAGTGTTGCTTTGGTGCTGGCTGTGGGCAGGGCAGGGCTCACTCCTCCTGTGCTCTGTGGCTGTGTGGAAGGAGCCCGTGCCCAGGGGAGCAGCCCCACTGCCTTGGGTGGTGCCAGGGTGCCCCTGTGAGGCTGGCAGACCCCCCTGAGCTGGGCACAGGGCTCCTGCCAGCGCCCACGTGCCAGGCTCTGCCCCCAGTGCTGTGCAGTTCCAGCCTGTGGCTCTTCCCTGTCAGTAATTCCTGCTCCTTTTCTCTCTCCAGGTTTGTCTTTGCTGCAGAGAGGAGTCTCCATTAGGGTTCCCAGGTGTTCTTACAGCAGTAGCTTCAACAACCTCGGCTTTGGGCTTTCCTAACTTATGGG
Organism: Phylloscopus whistleri; assembly: GCA_017589585.1. Taxonomy (NCBI): domain Eukaryota; kingdom Metazoa; phylum Chordata; class Aves; order Passeriformes; family Phylloscopidae; genus Phylloscopus; species Phylloscopus whistleri. Next base: position 172,728 of record JADMLD010000379.1, on the reverse strand, counting down.
TTTATCATTTTCATTCTGAGATCCTGTCCCTTATTTCCTCAGCTCTTCTGTCCTTCCTTTATTTTCTATATAGATCTGGGTTATTTGAGGAGGAGAGTTCACAGAGGCCCCTCCAGACTTCCTTCAGTTGCACCAGCTTGGAGTCAGAGCAGCCTGGGGTGTGGGGTTTGCTGTGCTGAGGGGAATCCCATGGCACAGGTCCTTCCCAGTGCAGGGAGTGCTTGGCCTCAGGGTGCCTTGGACACTGACAGTGGAGCTGCTTCCTCCAGTCTTTCTGCTCCCTCCTCAGTCTTTACTTACTGATGAAATTATGGATGGCACAAGATTTTGGGGGCTGGCTTAGTGTCTGAGCTGGGCTGTGCTGCAGAGAGGACTCTGGGCAGCTTCATGCAGCCTTTTGGGTTTGGTTTTTTTTTTTCAGGGGAAGGGGGGATGATTTTTTTTTTTTTTTTTTCAGTAGCATTTGCAAACCTTTGGCACTGATGCTCTTGGTGCATTCATTGTCACTATGAATTTGTAACCAGGAAGATCTTCCTGGGACAGTGTTACCCTGGCACACGCTCAGCTCTGGCTGAGGTGTCACTGCAGGGATGTGATTAACTGGGATCAGGGACAGGAGAACAAAGCTGCCAGGGCAGCCCTGACCCCAGGGGTCCCTGTGAGCCCTCCCTGTGCCAGCGCTCCTGGGGCTGCTCCTGGGGCTGGGAAACTCCGACCCCTTGCATCAAGGGGGAGGTGAGAACAGAGTGAACCACTGAACCACTTCCACTGCTGCCTTGAGCTGTGTCCCTGGCCTGGGACACAGCAGCTCCTGGTGCTTTTTCATGGATTTGGAGCGGAGCCTTTTTGTTGCCTTTTTGTCCACGTTGGAGTCGCCTGTGCTGTGCTCCTGCAATTCCCAAGGGCTGTTCCTGAGGGAGGGGCTCTCAGCAGTGGGTGCTGGGTGTTGCTGTCCAGCTCTGCGGTGCTGAGGGGGCTGAGCTGCCTCGGTTCCCTGCCTGCTGCTGCCTGTGTGGCCTTTGGTGATTGAGGGGGAAGGAAGGAGGGAAAGTGTCTCCGTTTTCTGGTGTCGCACACTCAGACTTCAGCAGCTCCCTGGAGTTTGGGGAGAGCTGCACGGTCAGGCCTGGCTGAGCCACGAAACCAAACCCTGTCCTGTCCCTCCTCAGTGATCTCCTCCCCAGCACCCCTTGCTTTAGTCCTCAGTTGTTTGAAATATTCCCTGTAAAGCTGCTGTGAGCCCGGAGAGCTTCGAGCATTCCTTGTGTGCCAATTCCAGCTGTTGTGCAGGGATTCCCGAGTTGCAGTGCTCTGCTACTGCCCAGTCCTGCCCTGCCCTGGCTGCTCCTGGGGCAGGGTGAGATCCTCCCTCAGCTGCAGCACAACTGTGGTGTTTTTTTTTTCTCCTGAAATGTTTGTTTTGGCCAAAACCGTGCAACTGACTTGGTCATTAAATGCTCATTTGTAACAAACTGAGTAAGGAGCCCTGAGCTCGCTCTGTTCCTGTCTGCTCCGAGGGAGGGAGGGAAAGGACTGAAGCACGAAACTGCCCAATCTTGAATCAATCCCCTCTAAGCTAGCAAAAACCTCTGAGCTGTATTCACAGTGGGTTTAGACATGGAGCTCCAAAGTCTGAAGTTACGGAGCTTTCTTCCAGCAGTGGGGAAACCTGAGCCTGCAGGCTTTGCAGGGGAGAAAATGGCTTTGAGCTGCCCCAGGAGGGTTTGTCCCACCCCCTCCACAGCCTGGAGCGTTTCTTGCCCCGTGCAGGACATGCAGGACCAGGCCTATGGTCAGAGCTGTGTCCCTGGGCCACGGGGTGATGTGGGGCTGTCACTGCCAGCACTCTGCTCTCCCCAGAGCAGCCTCAGCTCCCCTGGGACAGGTCCTGGGATCACCCTCACCCAGGGGCAGCCTGAGGTTCCTGTCCCCACTCCCCGTGTGGAGGGGGAAGTGCTGTCCCCTGTGACCCCTCAGCACTGGGGCTGGGCTGTCCCCCTGCTCCCTGCTGGGTCCTGCCTGGTCCCAATTTCAGGGTCCTGATGGGAGAGATGGGGCAGGACTAGGACTCAGCACCCGCTGGATCCCAGCCTAGGCAGCACTGGGCTGTTCCCAGTGTCCCCGGCAGCCCTCAGGAGCTCCTGTGGGTCTGTGGTGACGGCAATGGTCTGTTGGGGAGCACTGTGAGGGACTCAGGGCTCAGCCCCCACCCCTGTCTGGCTGCAGGGGCTCTTGGCCCACCTCCCTCACCGGCACCAGGGCCGCAGGAGGGGCTCTGAGGGGTGCGGGCAGCAGCGATGGGTTCAGGGGCTCAGCCGGGGGCTGCCCCTGCCCCGACATCCCCCTCCAATCCAGACTGGAACAAGGAATTGCCAAAGCCGCTGCCAGCACCAGGCAGCACAGCAAGGACGGGCGGGGGGGCGGCCTGGGGGTGCCTCAGGGCTGATGGACACAGCGAGGACACGCTGTGCCCCGCCGGGCTCACGAATCACCCCCGGGTCGTTCTGCCCCATCACCCCTCGAGGGTCGCTTGGCTTCCCTCAGCCCCACCCTGGCCCTGCTGCCCTCCCCGCCCGGGGCAAGCTGGGGGTCAGTCCCGGGTTGAGTCCCGGGGTCAGTCCCGGGGGATCAGTCCCGGGTTGAGTCTCGGGGATCAGTCCCGGGGGTCAATCCCGGGGCAGCACCCACTGCCCGTCTCCCTGTGCTCCCCTCACGGCCTGGGCTCAGCCCGGCGCTGCCCTCAGTGCACAAACAGCGGGGAGGAACTTAGTATCCTTTTATTTATAAACAAATCAACGTAAAATAAGTGCAGAGGAAAGCACTGGCTGACCCCACCGGGGCCTGGCTGCAGCGGGGCCGGGGCTGGGTCACACCCAGGGCTCCCGGGCCGTGCTGTGAGCGAGGGGCTCCCCCCAGCCCCGGGCCGGCAGCGCAGGCTGCGCTATAGGACAAAAAGCCATTTTGCCTTTTTATTACTTTGGGGGTTGGGGTGGGGTTTTTTATTATTTTTTTTGCAACTTTGCCCCTTAGGGGTAAACCTGACTCAGTGCAAGAGCCTGGAGGGTTGGTCACCACAGGGGCCCGTGCTGCTGCTGGCCAGGCCCTGGAGGCTGCAGGGGAGGGTGTGAGCTGTGGCTCCGGAGGCAGAGGGTGAGCTGAGGACAGGAGAAGGAAGTGCTTGGAGTGGAGATTCCGTCTCAGCCCTTTGGTCACTGCAGAGGAAGCGTGTGTGTGTGTGTGTGTGTGTGTGTGTGTCTGTGTGTCTGTGTGTGTGTGTCTCTGTGCTGAGGTGTGTGTGTGGGCACACACTGGGGACATCAGCCCTGTCCTGTCCTGTCAGCCCAGCCCTGTCAGCCCGGCCCCATCAGCCCTGTCCCAGCTCAGGCCAGGCTGGTGCCAGTGATGCTCCGGGCTCTGGGCAGCCCCTGCCCCGCAGGCAGCCCCCAGCTGGCAGCTGCTCTCCAGGGGACACTGCGGTGGCACAGCTGGTGGCTCCACTCCAACAGTCCTCGTGCAGCTGCAGAAACATCTCTGGGACCACGGGAACCACTCAAGTGCCATCAAAAATAAATACATTAAACTGCCTGAGACCAACAGGTGCCTTGGGGAGGACAAGGCCCTCACAGGAAGAGCGATGCCGGGACAGGTCACCATCCTGGTCACCAGGTGACCATCCTGGGATGCTCTGGCCAGACCCAAAACCCTCTTGCACACGCTGAGCTGGGCCAGACCGAAACTCTAGAGGAGCAGGAGGGCCCCTGGGAAGACAAACCTTAGCAGCTCTGGCTAAAAATCACCAAGAGTTGCGAGTTCAACACAGGTAAAAAAATCGTTTGAAACAGACAACTCCTTAGTAAAAAAAAAAATAAAATCCAAAATTTAAAAAAAAAAGGCGAGAAGGATCAGCCGAGTCCTGCAGCACCCAGGCAGCTCCAACACCAGCCCAGGCCCAGCTGTGCCAGGCCCAGCCCTGCTCCTCAGCTCTCCCAGCTCACGCTCCCACACGGCCTCCCCAGTCCGGGATAAACATGAAGGCTCCACCCCGGCCCTGTCCCCAGCTGGAGCCAGGCCAGGAGCTGATGGTGGATGGACTCCCCCAGTGTGGAAGACAGGGCTGGGTGGTCAATGCCCTGAGCTCACTGTGGTGCCACAGGGACTGGGGGCACCGAGCCCCTTGAGGCTGGGCAGGCTCAGTGCCCAGGGGCTGCCCCAGGAGCGCTGAGCCACAGCAAGAGCAGGAGGAGCTGAGGCAAACACCCAAGTCTCCACGGGCACTGCCTGGAGCGCTGCTCCATCCCAGGGCAGCAGGAGCTCACGGAGAAGTGCTGGCCGGGCAGCAGGGAAGAGACCCTCCGCTTCCAACGCCCACAGCTCGAGTCTGGTGCAAAGCCCAGCTGCGCCGGGCTCCTCCTGAGCACTGCCGGGGCCTGGCCGGGGCGGGCGGGGCCCCGAGGGCCCGGCGGGCGGCGGGAGTGTCCGTCTGTCTGCGGCGGAAGGGGGTGTGTGCATGCGAACCTGTCGGCAGGTGAGCGCGGGTGGGGACGGCCGGGAGCGGAGCTTCCAGGATCCATCCTGCCAGGAGTCCTCTCAGAACTTGCCTTGCTTTAGCTTGTCGATGTGGTAAGTGAGCTTCAGGGCCGGCCCCAGCTTCAGCCCCATGTACTTCATCATCATGTCACTCCGCAGCAGGAGCAGGGCTTTCCCGTCGATCTCCTGCAAGGAGGAACCGCAGTGCTTGTGATGGCAGCTGGGAGCCACAGCCCCGCCTGAGCCAGGCCAGGCACAAAATACAAGGGCAGGGCTGGGTGTGAGAGCCCTGCTCAGCAGCATCCCACTATGGGCATCCCAGTATGGACAGCTCAGTATGGACATCCCAGCAGGGACACCCCAGTATGGACAGCTCAGTATGGACACCCCAGTATGGACACCCCAGTATGGAGACCCCAGTATGGACATCCCAGTATGGACATCCCAGTATGGACACCCCAATAGGGACATCCCAGTATGGACACCCCAGTATGGACATCCCAGTATGGAGACCCCAGTATGGACACCCCAGTATGGACATCCCAGTATGGAGACCCCAGTATGGACAGCACAGGCAGCCCTACACCCCTCCTGCTGCAGCCCCAGACCCATGTGTGTGATGGGAATTCTGCTGGGTGATGAACATCCAGGAGCCGTTTCCAGGGGGCCAGAACATCCTGAAGGGAGGTGGGGAGGAAGGAGCTTTCACTGACAGGAACGACAGAGGAGTGGCAATGCAAGGGAGCAGTTGCTGACTCCAGGGCATTGCCATCCCAGTGCAGGAGGAGATGCCTTGATGGTGACAGCCCTGCTGCAAGACACAGCCCTGAAGTCATGGCTGAAGATGGAGGTGAGGGAACAGATCCTGAAACCTAAACAGCCTGGGCTCTGTGACTGGTTATTAGGAAAAATTTCTTTCCTGGAAGGGTGGTTAGGCACTGGCAAAGGCTGAAATCACCATCCCTGAAGTGTTCAAAAAACACGTGGATGTGGCACTGGGGAAATTGCTTTAGTGGTGGCCTTGGCAGTGCAGGGGAATGTTGGACTGTATGACCCCAGAGGGCTTGTCCAACCTGAATGATTCTGTGGTTGTATTTCTGGAGCTTCACAGCAAAGTCCCAGCCACTGGCAGAGAGTGGTGGAGCTCCTCATCCCCCCTGGGGCTGATTCCAACACAGCAGCTTTCAAAGCATGTGATGGTTCACAGCAGAACCAGATGTGTCCCTTCTGAGACTAAGGAGGGGATGGATCATGAAGCTTAGAATAACCAGATAACAGCTTTGTACTTGGCATTTGCAAATGGAAGTCTCCCAGTCCCTTGCAGCACTCCTGTCCATGACCCAGCCCAGGCTGGGTCCAGAGCTTTGCACTGGACACTTTTCCATGAAGAAAATGTTAATTGGCTTGTAAGTGAAAAATAAACAACAGAACAACAGAAAATCCTGTCCTATGTTAATGCTCAGTTGCTTTCAGGTTGGTGAGATCTCCAGTACCAACTTTGATCTGTTTTTCCCTTCCACAGACAAAAGCAAGGTTCTCCTCTGGATTGACAATCCAGGGCACTCCCGTCCCTTGGTGGATTTTCATAATGAAAACAAACATTTCTCAATTATTGGTGTTTCTAAAATAGAACAAATTAAAAAAAGAAGTGTGGGCTCAGCCCAGCACAGAGCAGGACACAGCACTGGGTGTTTGCTCTTCATGGGCAGCACCAGAACATGAACTTTATCATAAGGCAGAGGGAACACAGCTCTTGCAGGGCTCAGGACACGCAGCTGCCAAACCTCTCTTGTAGCTGTAATGCTACAAACTCCACGCTGTGTCTGCAGCTGTTTTACACTCACAGATGTGCACAAGGACCAGAGCTTTAGGAGGCTCCCTGTTACAGGAGCTGAGCAGCAATGCACTCTGTGAATCCCACTTGGAATATGTTTCTTGCCAGGAGAAATCTGCCACGAGGTGAGTGTTAGACTCCAGGAGGAGCAGAGTTTGTGTTTGCAGCACTGGGATTCACTGCAGAGGCTGTGTATGCACCCAGGCTGCCCCTGAGGGGTTCTCATGAGGATCCAAGCCCAGACAGGGCACGAGCAGGATTTATGAGGATCTTTTTATTAAGCACAAAACTCCATCTGGTCCGAAGTGCTGCCGTGCTGTGACTCTCCTGGATTTTGTTTGTGTGATTTTCCCCCTCCCAGCTGTAACACACACCCACACCCACATCTGTACACCAATTGTGGCACTCACATGTTTTCTGAAGAGGTCAGCGTGGGGGCCCAGCTGTGGGTCTGACTCTCGGATGAACTGCATCACCTCCTCCACCGTCCAGGACGAGGGGTCACGGCTGCTGAGCCGAGAGACGTCCCGGGAGCCCAGGTACCTGTCCGAGCCTGGGGATGTCACAGAGTGCTGTCACTGGGGGGCCCTGGCACCGCCCCACGGCCACTCCCCCTCCATCCACCACTCAGCTCCTCTCCCACAGCAGGGCAGAGACACAGCAAGGGGCACGTCCCAGGTGTGCCCCGGATTCCTGCAGCGCAGGCCTGGCACCGAAGCCTTATTCCCTCTCCTGTGCCCTGACTTTTTAGGGCAGCCTTCTGTACTGAGCCCTTGTCCCCTCTCTCAAGCCCCACTGCCCTTGTTTGTCCCCAGCTCCCACTGCTCCTTGTCCATGAGCTGACACTTCCCAGCTCAGCAGAACACTCCCCTGCCGTTCCCAGGTCTCTCCCCATGCACAGTTCCTCCTCCCCTCCCAACACCTTGAGCACATCTAACACAGCAAAGCTGGTTTATGTTTTCACTGACGGACTGAACCCAAAGGTGACCTCCTGTTGTCCAAAAGCACAGCTTGAGCTGGCACAGGTCCTGCTCCCAGCGTGCACAGCCCCTTGGCTCAGCTCTGCCTGAAAACGTGTGGGGGAGGCACCAGCAGCCTGAGCTTTTCAGAGGCTTTTACTGATGCCATGCACCTGAAATGACACTGTTTGCATCCCCACATGCTGCACTGAGCAGTTCAGCTCTCCTGCCCCTCTCCCTCCGTACAGACAAGTGCCAGTCATGCATCTGCCCATGCTCCCAGCCCCACCAGGCAACTCTCGACTCCCCAGCCATTCCCAATCCATCCTTATGGACTCAGACACCCATTTATCACTCGGACACAGTTCAGCTCCTGCCTGTTCCTTTCTCCCCACTGACCTCCAGGTCCACCCAGTCACCAGCCAAAGGAGAAATGTCACCTGTCCACACTGCCACCTACCAGGTGCCATCACACCTAACAGACTTGGTTGGCTGTGCAGAGCCCAGCCTCTGGTACTTGCTGAAGTCAGAAAGGTGTAACTGGAGTTAGAATAGCCCTTTATTGCCCAATCTACAGGGCTGTTCTGAGCTCTTACCCCCAGAGCTAAGCCTGCGCAGGGCAGAGGTGCTGCCCTGGCTGAGGCTAGAGGGCTGGTGCAGGTGCCTGTATCCTGGCAGGCGATAGTCTCTGGAGCTCCTGCTGTGGCTGGATGAATTGACAGAGTTCAAGGCAGAGTCCATGGGGTCCAGGCGAGGCTCTAAGGGCCCTGGGAGGCCATCTCCCAGGACAAAGGTTTCACCTGGAACGCACCAAGCTGCAGTTAGTGCACCCGAACGCCACGGCCCCACGCTGGGTCCCACCCCTGGCTGGCTTCTCCTCAGCACAGGGATCAAACCAGGCACTGCCAGAGCCCTGGTATTCACCAGCTGCCAGTCTACAAATGGTGTCACCAGCTGCCAGTGCCAGTCCAACCAGTGTAGTGACAGTGGTCCCAGACTGGAGCAGCAGCTCCTTTGTTCAGCTACTCTGTCCATGCCACCACCAGCCATGGCCCAGCCCTGTGGCCTGACTGTCCTGGGCCCCTCTGTGGCCAAGGGGCACCGTGGGCTAGGGCAGGGCTGTCCCATCTGTGCCAATGGGCACAGGACTCACAGACAGTCCTGAACAGGAAGGGGAGGGGATGCTCCCCAAGGGGGTCACACACTGCACACCCTCAGCGTGCAAGGGAAGTGCCCTGGTGTTTGGCACTGGGGTGTCAGACACGTGCAGCTGTGTCATCAGGCAATACTCCCACAGTGTGCTGCTCCTCTGGCCCCAAAAGCAACACACTGCTGATGAGCTGCTCATCCCTCCTGGCCTCCTGCTGGGCCCTTTTCCAGCCTAAGGCCCTTCTCCAGCCTAACCCTGTACTGGAATATGCACAGAGGGCCTGGGCTGAGGGCTCTCCCCAGGCACGGTGTTAGAGCAATGGTGGCTTCCTCATCTTCTCCAGAAAGGCACTGAATTTGCAGCTGTGCATGGCACTGTTGGGATGGAGGGGCTGAGGAGCCTGTCCAGGGTGACAGGTTGCATTGGCTGAGCCTCTGCAGTTACACTGTGACAGCTCCATTGCAGGGTCACTTTGCAGGTTTTACTGTGGCACAGCTGAGTCTCAGCCCAGGTGGTCCTTGTGCCTCAGGAGTGCCCCTCAAATACCTGTGTCCTTTATGATGAAACATCTGCCAAGGAGGGAAGCAGCTCCACAGTGAGGAGCATTGCCTGTGCACTCCAGACCTGCCAGCACACACCTGGCTGGGAGCTGCAGCTCCTCCACCAGCATCTGCAGGGACCCTGAGGGCAGCTCACAGCCCTGAGCTGCTGCCACTCAAACACCACGCAGGTGACAAGGCTGAAGAAGCCTGAGCACTGGCCAGGCCCTGGGTTTTTTCCCTGGCACTTCCCAGACTACAGGAGCAGCAGGTGAGAAGCCAGCACAGCACTGCTGTGCTGAACTGGGATCATGGTGAGGGTGCAGGATCTGCAGCCTGTGAGACCCAGAAGCTGTTGAGATTTTCCCAAATTCCCTGCTGAGCTGATGCTGCCACGCTCCAGTGAAGGGAAGCGCAGCTTGCCAGAGCCTGAAGTGGTTCCCAAGTGCTGCAGATGTTGGGTACCATTGACTGGGGCAGCCTCTCCTGGCTACACCTCATTTGTTCTGATTTCTATCAACTGTGGCACTCTTCTGAGAGCTGGGATCTCCTGGTCTCGTGTCCTGCTGCCTGTGTTTGAGCACAGATCCAGAGGTTCAGCTGCTCCAGCCCCGACCTTGCAGGGCTTCACACCACAAGGATATGAAATGGGAACACCCTGATCTGGCTGCTGGCCAGCCCACTGTGGGGTTATCACTGGGTAATTGCTGTTCCCACCTCAGGGCTTTGCCACTCTGCACTTGAGGCACTGCTGCCTTTCTTTGCTCTTAGGTCTCTGGGATGTGCCCAGAAACAGCAGCACAGCCTTAAAATCTCAGGTACAAACTGCTGGTGTGAAGACTGTGACCCCTGCTGACCTGTCCTGTGCTGACCCACTCATTTCCTGCATGGACAGGTGTGATCTCACCTGCTCTGAATGCATAAAAAATGGTTTGCTGACTCATGGCTATTCCTGAATAACTTCAAACCCCTCCTGCACTCCCAACCATTGCATTTCAGTCTCAGACTGGATGCAAACCAGAGCTGGCTGCTCTGGAAACCTGCTGGAGATCCCCTGCCCAGCCAGACCCACCTGTGGGTGTCACATTAATGGGTTTCCACTGTAGCTGCTTCCAAGCAACTACAATTTGGTCTCCTGTTCAACAGGATAGTTCTGTTTAAACCCCAAAACTCTTTTTATTAAACATCTGGGGAAGGGTGCTGACTGCCAGGGAAAGACAGGGCAATGGGCACAGCCCTCTGAGCAGTCACAGGACAGTGGCTGTGGGCATGGAACAGGTCCAAGCTGTGCATCTCAGCCCTCCAAGGAAACCCAGCACCTTCTGAGGTGACAGAGAGCTTCAGCTTGCCAGGAAGTCCTGGGACACTCACCCAGATGTGCTGGGTCACACAAACACACGTGGCTGAGTGCTCCCAAAAACCCCAGAGCTCTCACAGCAGGGACTGGCATCAGCAGAAGGAATTTCAGTCTGGGAGGCTGGGAGAGCACATGCACAGGTTCCTGTCGGTGCAAGGCTGAGGAGCCAGAACTCACCCTCAGAAATGACTTCACTCAATTACAGTAATTAACACAGTGTCATGGCAGGAATGTGCTGTGATGCATTCTGCAAATATGGGATCCTGTTCTCACACGCTGGTGATCACACACCCGAGGGCCATGGAGGAAGAAGCCCTGGGAGCAGGATGGTTTTTTTGCCCAGGAGGTAAAACTGAAGGCACACAGTGATCCCCAGGCTCCTATCCCTGCACAGGTGAGTGCCTGGCTGGGCTACAGCACTGCAGCAGAGCTGGGGGGGTTGTGGCAGGGTCAGTGCAAGAGGGATTGAGGGTTTTCCTAGAAATACAAGCACACAGGGACCTGCTCAATGAATGATAGCTCCAGGGAAGGGAGAAGGAGATGAGGCAAGAGGGGAAGGATTACTGCCCCTGGGAATCATCTGTAGGCAAGATGCAAGTGGCAGGGCACAAATGTACTCAGGCAAGACCCAGGATCCTTCACCCTTGATAACCAGAGTCAGAGGAGGTGGCTGATCCTTAGGCAGATCTCCTTACACAAACTGTTGGATTTAACTAAAGGCTGGCAGTTGGCACATTGTGGGGAAATATGCCACAATCAGTGGCTGAGAGGCAGGGAGCAGATAATTAAAGTTTAATTAAACAAATAGTGCTATAGACTCCACAGTGTCATTTTACTGCTAAAACACGGGAGTTTGGCCACAAGCACAAATGTGATTTGCACTACTCCTGAACACCCACTGCTTCCAGCAAGTGATGGGCTGTGAAGGCAGGTCCCCACTGTGCTGGGACTGCAGTGTTTCAGCAAAAAGCCACACAAACACCACTGGATGCAAGAGGAAAAACAATGTAAGATGTGAGATCCTCTCCTCATGTCTCTGCTTCTTGCCAAATGCAGGGTGAATGGAGATGCCCCACTGCTGCTCACAGCCTTCCATATGGCAAACTGGGGTGTGTTCAGGAGCTGCTGTCTGAGACAGAGCTCATTCCCATGAGAAGATGTGCCTTGCTGAAATATCTGAGTATTTCAGGTGCATATTCTTAAAATATATCCTCTGAAATGCAAATATTCCTGCCTGAACCTCAATTTCGTGGTGGAGGAGGATGTATTCATTACAGCTCTTAGCTGTGGGATAAGAATTAATTTCTAGATGGAATTTGAAACTGCACCTCATTGCTCCCTGCCTGGATGAAGAACAGAACCAGACCAAGCTGCTGCAGAAGGATCACCCCCCTCATATGCAGACACACTTCCTTTTCTTGCTTTTCTGTGTTTTTCTGGAAGAGGCTGGAGAATTCTGGCATCCAGATGGCACAATCCATTTGAAGGCCAAGGGATCATTTTATAGACTTTGAAGCAGACTAAGAATTGATCTTGTAGAAACCTAAAGAAGGCTTCTCCTTGGAATTACCCATTATGGAAGCCTTCTCTCTTCACTGACAATACAGAGTGTGCAACATTGACCACCCAGCCAAGGCATCTGAACCTTTGGAGCAATCCAGTGCTTCAAGAACAGGCTGAACACTGCCTGTCCCACCTGCTAGGGGAGGAGGAGGGGCTGGGCTGTCCCAAAGGTTACCCAAATGCTGGTGCATCAGAGGGGAATCCAGGAGACCAGCACCCATTTGGAGGTGAGAGACAGAAGGGGCCTCAGGGAACAGTTTTTGACTTGTCAGTATGCTGGGATAGATGAGGCACTGCCACACACCAGCTCTGTCTTCACTTCAGCTCTGTGACAGACCCACAGTTTTAATCACTGCAGATAAAAACTGAATAAAGATAAAAACAGCCACTGAATAAAGATAAAAACAGCCACTAGAAGCTGTCCATTACACAATGATGAAATGATTTGGGTTGAGAGGGACCTTAAAGCCCATCCAGTGCCACCCCTGCCATGGACAGTGACACTTCCACTGTCCCAGGCTGCTCCATCCCCGTCCACCTGCCCTGGAGACTTCCAGAGATGGGGCAGCCACAGCTGCTCTGGGCCAGTTCAGACCAGCTGTGCTTAGAGACAGGGTCAGTGCCTCTGCAGAGCACAGGACACAGTGATGGACACAGACCAACATCACTCACAGTGCTGCCAGCCTGGGCACTCACACCTGGGATCAGCAACCCCAGCAAGACCAGGGAAATGGGGATTCCAAAGGGACAGCAACAGAGCATGAAGCCACTGAACTGTGAGCCCACCCAGGAGTCTCCAGCAATTTTTCAGGGATTTCAGTCACAAAGAATGGTGAGTAACATCTTGGCAGATTTCACCATCCATTAATTAAAAGCTTCAGTAAGATTAAATCTTCAGTCTGCGTTATGAAGGATTTGCAGCTCAGAATTAAAGTGGGAGTGTATTTATTAAAGATTATTCAGTTCAAGGAGTCCTCCAGCTACCTGGACTTTCTGGAAATCTCCCACATGTGCATGCAAGGGCCACCTGTGGATCCCACACCAACCAGGACACTCCTGCAGCTGCTGTTGTGGGAACATGGCCCAGCACATCTGCACCAATGGCACCCCGAGGGGCTCTGGGAAGGAGCAGCAGTGGGATGGGGATGGTGTGGCTCAGCTGGTGGAGCCAGTGACACCCCCCAGCTGTTTTAGGGAGGCTTGTGAGGAGCAAGAGGAGATCCTGGGAAAGGGCAGCAAGTTCCTGGCCATACAGCTGCACATCAGCTTCTGTACAACAGGCTGCAGCAAACCCTCAGGGAAAAACCTGGGGGCAGATTGGTGGAGGCAGCTGGGCAGGTCGAGCCCTGTTAATCCCATGCACAGCCAGGGAAACTCAAGCAGATTCTGGGGTGTGAGATGATGACTGTCAGGGTTAGAAGGAATCCCTGCTGTATTCCACATATGTGTGGGGAACCTGTCTCTCACCACAGAGCAGCTCATCCACTCACTCCCCTCTGGAATAACCAAGCACAACCCACGCCAGGGACAAGCAAAGCAGCTCCCTGAAGCCACGGCTGGGTTTGGCAGGGCAGCTGTGAGCCTGCTGCAGCCGGGCCAGGGCGCTGGGGACAGGCAGCTTGGGGAAGAGGACACGCTGTGCTCACCTTCCAAAGGGTGACGGTCATTCTTTGGTAACTTGGGGGAGAGAGGAGCACTGTATGGAGGGGAATCTTGGGAATAGCGCTTTGTACCCCGGCCTGGTCCCTGCAGAGAGCCGTCTAACGAGCTGCTTCTGTCTAGGAAAAGAGAACAAGCCCTCTTTAGGAGTGGAGACCCCCTGGGAAATGCAGTCTTGACAGAGTCCCCTGAGCCTTGTGTGCATCACCAGCCTGGGCACCCACCACCTGTTCAAGCTGCAATGCAGCACATCTGGCAGAGCTCAACAGAGCAGGGTTTGCAGGTTTTATCAGAGAAAAAGGGTGCTGAGAAAACTAACAAAGAATCTTAGCCGTGGTTTGCCATATTTCACCCAAATATCACCTCTAATTGACTTAATTCCATTTCTCCTCATTCTACACCTTGGCTCATCCCACACAATTCCTGCTCATCCCACTGTCACCTTTCAGATGCACGTAACCCTTGGACAGCTGGCAAACCAGCCTTGGATGATTTGCAACCCCTCCATGGCACACACAGTGCTGGATTAAACCCCACTCCAATGTTCAATCTGCCCCCTCCATGGTGCTGTCACTGCTGCTCCTCTCCAAGGATGGGACTCTCCATATCCTGTGCAGCAGGTGGGACACTGGGATGGGCTGGGACATCTCTGCACACACGGTGTCACTGGGTGGATGGACAAGGAATGGAAGCACTGACACTGATGGGGACAGCAGCCAGGGAGGTGACACAGGGGTGGCAGAGCCTGTCCCAGCTGAGGTGCCCCTCCAGCTGCCCCCTGCCCACACAGGCCAGCAGCTCCCAGCTGGGCCCTTGCAGCCACTCTGAGCATGGGTGACATGTGAGAGCTGGCAGCGCTCCTGGGGGTGGGCAGAGAGGGGTCAAATGCTCCTGCACAAATGCCAGGAGCCAGCAGCAGCCTGGAGCAGCCCTGACAGCTGGCACAGGGCAGGAACAGGTGCAGGAGGGGCGGCAGGGACGGCGGGGAGCAACGGGACTGACACTCAGGGAGATGCAGAATGCCCAACAAACAGAGGGACGGGTGTGGGGAAGCACCAGATGGGCACAACTGAGTTGATTAAGGAGAAACACAAAGGTAGAGAGGGTACCTGTTCAATCAATACCCTTTAGGGAAATGAAAGAGCTGCTTGCACCGAGGCCCTGGGACTCTGTGAGGAGTATGACCAAAAATCACTGTGACATTGCCAGAGAAACAAATTCCATCCTCAGGATGAGCCCCTGTAAGAAACACTCACTGCTCAGGGAGGGGAACACACGCTCTTGGTAATGTCTCTGGATAGCCCTGGGTCAAACTGCACAACCTTCTTCACCCAACAGCCACAGAACCACAACACAAGGTGATGCTTTACAAAGGTTTCATCAGGTTTTGGTTTGGGTTATTTTTTTTTTAAAGTGGTTGATTTTCAAAGTAAGGCAAACACAGCAGGTCAGGTTATAGAAGTTAATCCTAGGAATCAGAAGTAAGGTTGGTGTAAATTAATGACAGGGATAAACCAAAAAAATAGAATTCTGGTTTTAAAAGACAAGTTTTAAGAAAATACAGAAATGGAGTAACAGACAGAGCTGTACTCAGATCATCAGGAATAAAAAGAAAATGCCTTCAGTTTAAAAATGACATAAACCTCATGAATGTGTATCATCAAAGAGGAAATAATCTGAGAGGGAAGGACATCAGTGGATAAATGCTCACTTTGAGAAGGATGCTGAGAACAAGCAGATCATTTACTTGGATGAAAAAAGCATGGAACTGTGCACCTCAGAGGATGGGGAGTGCAGGGTGAAGGGAGGTTTTTAACTCATTCTGTGTTTTGAGACAGTGCAAAGGCAAAGATGGGCCCGTGTTTCAGCTCCAGGGGGAACAAGGACAGGGGAACAGAGCAAGGGGACACTGTGCAGAAAGGTAAGGATTGAGAGAAAAGGAGAAAGGGTTGTCCTTGCCTCCAAATGACAGGACAGCTGGGAGGGATATTTCACCTCCCCTGCCTTGGGAGGCTGGTGGGGGGGAAGAGCAGCTCACCTGCCGTGCCTGGATGGTGCTGTGGGGCATCCAAAGCCATCAGCATGGACACCTTCATAAACAGTGACAGTCACTCACCTCATCTTGTCAGGCCCCTCAGGGCTTCTCATTTAGGACAATGCACCTTGCACTGGGTGCACTGCACACCTACACACCTGGCTCAGGTGTTGATGCATCTGTGACATGCACCTGCACTCAGTGCACTTGCAAGCTGAAAGATGGTAGATTTAGACTGGATATATCAAGAAAAGTCTTCCCTGAGGGTGGGGAGGCCCTGGCACAGGGTGCCCAGAGCAGCTGTGGCTGTCCCATCCCTGGCAGTGCCCAAGGCCAGGCTGGACAGGGCTTGGAGCAGCCTGGGACAGTGGAAGGTGTCCCTGCCCATGGCAGGGGTGGAACCAGATGAGCTTTAAGGTCCTTCCAATCCAAACCATTCTGGGATTCACTTCCAGCTGCAGCCATGCTGAGCACTGGGGGCAAAGCTCTAAGGATAAAAGAAACAGGACAGGAACCAAAATATCCACCAATGACTATGTCAGACAACTGAATGTCCTTAAACTGGAGACCTGAGGGTGCAGAGGAAGGCAGGAATGACTGCACCTGAAACTCTGGGTCTGCTGCAGTAAATGCTAACAGAATTCAGCACCACATTACTCAGAGTCACTTGAAATGTGGTGCCAATATTTGAAAAAACAAGGTGAAAAACCATGATTGTTACCATAAAATGCCTATGTCCCACCTCAGCAGCACCACAAGGCCTGTGGCAGGCTCTGAAGGAAAGGGCAGGAAATGCACATGGCACATTCCATGGCAAGTGTTCATCAGAGGAGACCAACCCAACAGCCTCCTGTGATGGGGAAATCCTGACCCATCACATGAGGGAAGAGAAATCAACCTCACACACCTGGAATTCAGCAAGATGTTACCTACAGAGAGCAACCAGCTGAGGAAAACATGAATTACCAGGTGCCTTGTTCTATGCACAGAAATCTGATTTGAGAGGTAAAGCTGTGGGCAGCACACTGAGAAGGAACATGAGAGTGGATTCTGCCAGTGAATCTGCCTGAGGATCATCCTTGAGCCCAGTGTCACTTCAGAACTGTAATAACTCTGGCAGAAATCTGGATGAAATCTGCTGATGTCTTCCCATGTCAGGCCAGACAAAGTAGCATTTAAAATCAGGCAGGAAGGATATATACAGAACCAAGAACCAGCAAGGTGGAAAATCCAGCAGCTAAATCCAGATGTGCACTTGAAGCACTATCCCATGAGCTGGTGCCCTGCAGGTGACAACAGTGGGTGAGAAGAATGGTGTATGTGACCAGGACAGGCTGATCACCACCTGCTACAAGGTCACAGGGACTAAAAGTGACTGCAGAGACACTTCCTGTGACCATGGTGGTGCCAGTGCTGTGGCACCAGGTCCCTCTCAGAGTGCAGGGTGGCACTGGCCACTCCAACACTGTCTGAGGAGAGCAAAAAGCAGCCAAAAGATGAACTCCTCTGAGAGCTACAACTGCTCTGCAACTACTTCCAGAGGAAACAGAACCAAGTTAAGCTAAAAGACAATATTAAGACCAGGAAACACAGACACCAAGTTGCCCAAGAATAAATTAGGGCTAGAAATTACAACATAGTTTCTAAAATCTCAGCATAAAACCCTGGAGCAGTCTCCAGTGGAAAAGCAAAATCTCCAACTCCAGAGTTAAGGGAAGAAGCACCATGTGCTGTGGGGCTGTAACAGCAGGAGCCAGGGCTCACTAGTCCAGGTCTCTCCAGTCCTGTGTTTTCAGACGGCTCCAGGTCACATCATGTTCATGTTGCTATGAACAGCAATCAGCTGCCCAGTTCCCTCTGGTCCTGAGGTACAACTCAGTCTGTTTCTCCTGATTTCCATTTACTCAGTAAGGCAGAATGGCAGGACACTGCTGACCCAAGGGTGCTGCAGACCTCTGCCCGAAACACACACCCCAGTTCTCCATGGCACTCACAGGGGTCCTCCTGCAATGCCAGTTTGTTCTGGGAGCTCAGACCAGCTCCCAGTCCCAACCAGTGGCCATTTACTGGAAGAAAGTGAACAGCCCCACACAATACATTCCTGTACTGGAGAGGAAACAAGGCAGGACTTGCAGAGCTGAAGGTGAGACCACAGCCGCCTTGACATCTGGTGTGACTTAAGGACGTACAACTCCACCCTCATTGCTCCATGACCAGCCCAAACTTCCCCAAATCACCAGCACTGTTTCCCTGCCCTCACCAGAAGCCATTGTAATGTGCAGATAATAAAGTTTACCACCTTCTTTCAGGTGCCTGAGAAAGATGTTACTTGAGCAGATGCCCAACAAGCTCAGACACCAGGATGAACTGCAGGACTAGGTGCTGTCACACCTCTGTAGTTAATTTTTCTTTAAGTGCTGCAAACACTCTGAATCAGAGCTCAGGATGAGCAGGTCTCAGCATTGTGTCAGATCTGGTGCTCTGCCCAAGCTTCCCTGAATTCTGATTTATACTTTTCCACTCTGCCCAGCAGCCCAACTCTTGGCACAGCCACCACTGACCTTTCATGGAGGCTGGAAATTCTGTGTGTGAGCTCATCCATGCCCAGAGCTGGGCACTTTCCCTCTCACTCAGGTTTTGCTCTCTCTCATGACGACAGAGAACCTCCACACTGAAACATGGGGATTTCTTCTATTTGAGAGCTCCTCAGGGGAAAGCCTCCAGTCCCAGTAACTAGTCACACTGCTCCTGTCCTTGCATACCCTACAGCTCCTCTGCTCCTGGCCCTGCTGGCTCCAGCCAGGAGGAAGCAGAGGATGGGAAGATCCTCTTGCTCTCTAGACTCTGCCTAAGGTGCTTTCTGAGGTGCAATGGATGGAAGCACTGTGGCATTTGGCTGTTGCTCCTACACCTCGTGCTCAGCAACTTCTCCTTCAACAGTTCTTCCTAAGTGCCCATCCTTTTACATTCATACAACTTTTGCTTTTCTTGCCAGAGCCATAATTATGCAAAGAATTAACTTTGCAAAGACCTCAAACAACACAACAGCTATTTGCTGACTAGAGGGGGAAGAAAGCAAGGCAGGAAAGGAGACCAGCACTTGTCAACCACCTAAGAGGGTGCAGCCAGCTTTGATCCTCTCCACAATTGACATTCCTGGAGCAGGAGCTCCCCAAGGACCTCAGACAGCCTGTGGGGCAGCCATCACCCCAGGCCTGCTGCCATTGCCCAGCACTGTGGGGGAACTACCAGGCTTGTTTTCCACTGCTTCTACTTCAGAGCAGCTTTGCAGCCTGACAATCTGCACTGTGGCACAAACTGTCTTGCTGGGGTGAGCTGCTTCAATGCCACACCAAGGAAAACAAAACCACCTGTGCCTCGGATTGCTGCATGAGCATCACCCCTGAACAGACCACGTTGTCACAGAGGGCTGGATGCCCTGGCTGCAGCCAGCAGATCCACAGCCAGCATAGAAACCACTCTGCTTTAATTGATTTCTAATTACAGTTTATCTGCTGCATGTTATCACTCTCCCTTCTCATGCAGTCTTTCACCTGAATTCCTAGCTGCATGAAGTCACCACAATCAGATCACAGGAAGCGGGAAGGGCTGGGGGACGAGGGAAGGAGGGAAGACAAGGAGACAGCACGGATGAGCGGAACCCTCCAGCGGAGATGGAAACCAAACCGACAGGCAGAAAATGCAACTGGAATCCTACACAACAAGAGCCCTGCGGGCGTGTGCACGACACTGGGTGTGATGTAATGAACCCTGTGAGAGGGCTCTGGAACACGAGCCTGCCTTCGGAGATAGAGATAAAATCTGGGTTAAGACACGGAGCACCTGGGTCCCTACAGTGCCGCCCCCGCCCCAGCTCCTACCTGGTAGATACCTGTCGTGGTCGTACTCATGTGAGCGCTGCATGTGGCTGTTCTGAGTGAAAGGCTGGCTCCCAAAGAGGTTGTCACTGCGCAGAT
Organism: Phylloscopus whistleri; assembly: GCA_017589585.1. Classification (NCBI taxonomy): domain Eukaryota; kingdom Metazoa; phylum Chordata; class Aves; order Passeriformes; family Phylloscopidae; genus Phylloscopus; species Phylloscopus whistleri. The sequence goes on along the minus strand of JADMLD010000379.1, from coordinate 153,128 downwards.
TGTGGCAGAGCTTCTCCAGGAAGCGGAGGACGTAGGTGATACTGTTTACTGCTGGCAGGTTCAGAGTGTGCTGTTCCCGATCAAACACAGCTGGAGACAGAAACAAACAGAGCCCAACACGTGAACCCCCCGCCGAGGCGGGAGGCTACGCCCAGGGCCGCACAGCCAGCTCCTGGATCTCAGCATCGCCGGGCTGTCGAGAGCCAACCAAGCCGCTGCCTTCCGCTGCCGGGGCAGGCCGGGACCAGCCTGCTGCACCCAGCGCGGGGCCGGGGCGGCCGCGTCCGAGGGGACGGAAAAGGAGCCGAGGAGGGGCCTGAGCTCGCAGATCCAGCTAGGCACGGGCTTAAAGGAAAATGAAACCCCAGGGTGTTTCTTGTCTTTCCGTGAGGAGCTGTGGAATCCCCCCTGTTGTGGCTCTTCCCGGGGCGGGGGCAGTGCGGGGGGCCGGTCGGTGGGGCAGGATTGCTGCCCAGGCTGGTGCCGGCACTGAGCACTGCCTGCTCCAGCAGCTGTGCCCGCAGGCCATGGGAACTGCTCCGCTCGGAGTCAGCTGCCAGCTGTTGCTTCACTGACACAGATGTGTGGCAAGAAAGAGAAGACAGAACTCTTCTGCCTGCCCCTGGCCTGTGGCTGCAGCCGGCTTCAGGACAGACATCTTCCAGCGAGAGAATTCTTGCAACAACCTCTCTGGAGGCAAAGTGCTGCGGGCCCATTCTCACCTGAGATGACCTCTCCCCCGTGGCCTTGTTTTAAGAAGGAGAAGACTGTTTTCTGATGATAAGCGCAATCAATGCAGGCCTGTACTGCTTGCTGCAGGACAACAGAAGCTCGAGCTGGTCCAAAATGGTCTGGCAGCTGCTGAACTTTCTTCTTGTCTAGGTGGGGCCCAGTGCTGCCGTTCTTGTTCAAGTAAATGCAAACTGCCAAGATGAGAAATGTGTTTGCCGTTAACCCACTCAAGAAAGCAAGAAACAGATGCCTAAAATCCAACCTGAGAGATGCTGAGATTTTTAAGACTGTCCAATCCCTCACAAAGTGGAATCCACCACGACTGCCTGACTGCCACTCCTCACAGTGGAGCCGCCTCTAGAGGGGAATCACCTCCAAAATCTTCCTGCCTCGTGCTCACCTTCCAAACTGCTGCTGTTCCTCCCATGCTCTCCCCTGCAGTCAGGCTGCAAAGTGGTTTCCATGCCAGCCAGGTAAGGTGGCTGTGATGTTCAGAGGGGAAGAAGGAATGCAGCCCCCACTTTCTAGGGGTTCCCACAACATTTCCTTTTTAGGGAAACTGGCTTCTTTAGGTTCCTCTGAAAACGGGCCAATTACATTCTGGGGAAACAGAGGGCTCAGCCCATATCCATGCTTGACTCAACATGTCAAAAGCATCTTTGCATTAGACTTTCCTGGCCAGATTCATCCTCAGCTGTAGCAGTGCATATACACTCTTCACTGCTGCTCCTCCTCCCCTGCTCCCTCCTGTCCCTGTGTGCCTTGACATCCTGGCTGGAGCTGGGCAGATCACAATCCTTCAGCACCTCCTCTGCCCCTTGAGTAGTTCCAGCAGCTGCATGGTGTGGAAGAGCTCAGGCTCAGGGCTCACAAGGGGTGCTGCACACCCGACTGCCCCCGGGCACAACGGGACACAAGTGTCCCTGCAGAGCTGTGGAGTCACCAGCATGCAGGGGAAAGGGGTCCTTGCACTCAGTGGGTGGGCTTGCAATCTTCCTACTTCATTATTTGCAGTGGAAAGATAAATGAACAGCTGCTCTGGACTCATGTGCCTCTCTCAGGCCAGCCTTCCTGGAGTGGTAAGAATTGCTGGTTTACAGGCTTAGGAAGAAATGGGACTCTGTGGGGGCGTTGCTGCCTGCCTGCTGCAGTTCCTAACTGTGCAATCCTGTCAAGAATGTGGTCCAAGACCCTCCTTACCTGTGGGAGCCTGCATGGCAGAGCTGGGGATTGTAGCAGCGTCCTGGGGCACAGTGCTTGTGTCTGGCTCTGGGGTACTGGTTGTTGGAGAGGTGGGTGCTGGGTTCAGCAATGTCCTAGGTTTCCTCTGCAGAAAAAGAGGAGATATTTCTCCTTTTACCCCTGCTCTCCTTTACCACCCATGATCACTACACTCTCTCCTCTGCATCCAACAGACAAGGCACTGTGGAACATGACACATTTCTGATGGTGATGACGGGGTGTCTCAAGAACCTAGCAATCAATATGTGTGTATTTTACAAACCACAACCCTGAAAAATAACAAGCCTGGGATCTGCCACCTCTGTTTGACTCAGACTAACCACAGACAAAGGACAGGAGAGCTTATTCTACCCTTTGGCCATCCTGTCACGCTCCCAGCATCTGCCATGCTACTCCACAGCCAATGCACTTCCAAAGACACGGATTCTTGATGGAAATGATCTTTAGGACACAGACATTCTCTACAGCTCCGGGGCTGGGCTCTGAGGATACTCCCAGCCCACACACCCCTCTGCTCTCCTACTTGCTGCAGTCACACAGCCAGAGGCTGAGACAAACGTGCACGAACACACGCATGCACCAACCCATGGCAGGACCTGCAGCACCTGCTGTTCACCCGCCTGCATCAGCATCAGCTTTTACCTTACTGCCAGGCTTGGGGCCTCTCTTTCTGGGGAATTTCAAAGGCTCCACTGACTTGGAGGGTGTAGGCATGGGGTGGTGGATTAGCGCTTTGGTCGTTCGACCACGCTTCTTCCCTGTTTTGCGACGCCTTTGCCCTTGTTGATGCCCCAAACCAGTCTTTGTGCTACTGTGCATGCTAGGTTTCTCCGAGTTTACTTCGGAGGCAGGTAAAGGGCTCTTTGGAATCACAACTGAAATAAAAAGAGAAAAAGCAAATGTAATTAAATCAGGTGAGAAGCAAAAAACAAGAGCAGGCTCCATCTTTATACAGTGTCACATGGGAAAACCTGGAGTGCTGGCAGACCCCTGGGCAGGGGCTCTGCTCTCCATGGCAGAGTAAAAACCGAACACACGGAGCCCCGGCTCAGCACTCGGGCTGGGGGACACTGGGGCTTAACCTGGATGGGCTGAACTCCAGAAGGATCGTGTTTGCAGCCATCCCTTCCTTCCTGAGAATACCTGGTACCTACAGCTCTTCCTCCTGCGAGTGGTGACCTGCCAACGGCCACGGAAAGGGCTCCGAGAGCATTCCTAGGGAGGGATCAGTCAAGACCTGTCTGACAGCCACAGAGCCAGAGCTGCAAGCACTGGAAATCCCCTCTCTCAAGGCTGACATCAAATCTGTTCTGTCCCTAAATTTCCAGCAAATTGCAGTGGAAGGGACCAGCTCCATCCTCGCTGCCTGCAAGGATTACTGCTCCTAGCCCTGAGCAACAGCTCCTCTCAGCTGGAGCAGCTGCCCTGCTCCTCCCAGATACTACCAGAGGCAGGTCTGTTCCTTCTTATCTTCTCACTCTTTCCATCACAAAACCAGGTTCCTGGTATACTTGCCCACAAATCCCCTAAACTTGGTTAGTCATCTTTCCCAAGCCTGCTAAAAGCCAGAGATATGCTGGCCCAGCCTAGCACTCCAGTATTTCCTTCTGTTTTAAATTTCTGCTAAAAAGGAACAAACCAAAATCCTGCTGCATTTTGAAAACTGCAGAGTGATCTTTAGGATGCTTTGTTTCTCAAATCTGGAAACCTCAACGTGTGTGCAAGGAATTAGGAAAAAACACAAGCAAACACTTTTGAAATCAGGGGCTTTGTAGTTAAGGAAAAAAGTCTTAGCCAGGGAAACAGAGTGCAATAATACCAGGATGGCACAACTGTGGGCATATACAGAGATTTTTAAGGTTTCTGTAATGAGGCTTTTAGGAGCAGTTACTGTGAACAAGGATTCACTCCCCTGGCACAATGAAGCTGTGGCAGCCCCTGGGCTTGGAGCAGCCTGGGACAGTGGAAGGTGTCCCTGCCCATGGCAGGGGGTTGGAACAAGATGAGCTTTAAGGTTCTTCCAACTCAAATCACACAGTGCATCCAGGATCCAGCCCCACTCTGCTTGTCATGTGGGCATGTTTAGTTTTAATTTTACTTTCTTGTTTTTGTGTGTTAGCATTCTGAATCAGAAGCTGGGAAGAAGCACACAGTCATCAGGATCTATCTGACTTCCTGAATAAAGATTTTCTTGTGTCAGGCAGACACAGGGCATGTGGCAGAAACAGGGTTTTACTACTCCTTGTCTGAGCTGTTAATGTTAAAAGCGAGATTATTTTGCTGCTAAGAAAATGGATGTGATAGGTCAGGTGCTTCTTACAGCTGATGGTGCTCCAGGAGTGTCACCTACTCCAGGTGACATCTGACACTGAGCTGCAGGGAGGAATGGCACAGGTCAGGCAGGTGCTGATCATGAAATCATGGAGCCTCTGGCCTCAGCTGTGCAATGACTGATCTCAGCAGAGAAATGTTTGTATCAAACCATTTATTACAATCCTACAAGTTGTCAGAACAAGGATAAACACAAATTGAATGGAAAAGGTTGTCCAGAGCAGCTGTGGCTGCCCCCTGGATCCCTGGAAGTGTCCAAGGCCAGGCTGGATGGGGCTTGGAGCAGCCTGGGACAGTGGAAGATGTCCCTGCCATGGCAGGGGTGGCACTGGAAGAGCTTTATGGTCCCTTCCAGCCTACACCAATCCATGATTCTAAAGCTCTCCACACTTCAAAGAAACTGTTAAATATCAAAGGGATGTGGAAGCCAGGGCAGGGAGCATCTCATTTGAGATCTGCACAATGCTCAGTGTCTAAACCAAGCTGTGCCACAATGAGGCTTCTCTAACGTGGATGAAAATACTGAGAATTCTACAAACAAGCTGTGAGGCAAACCCATGTTCTCAGTTTTACCAGAAACAAACCCAGAGAAATGGTGCATTTGGGAAGTTGGCATGCAGTAGGCAGAGCAGCTGGACTGCACCCTTTGCTCCCAGGCTGGGACCACATCACTGGGAACTCAGTGCCAGGAAAAAGGAGACTGCTGTCAGATGAAGTCCTGGGGTGCAAGCTTTCACTGTATAATTTTATATTAAAAAGGGATTTCATCTTTTGGTGATATAAATGCAAGAAAAATCTGTTGCCCACTTCAGCTGTAAAGACAGAACACATAATAGTAATTTGCCAGGCTTGAAGAATTGGTTTTGGGGTTTGGGCAGTAAAAGCCCATAGCTGGGTGCATGCACATCCCATGATGGGACACCTCCTGTCATTCAGCCACCCAGGGGAGTTCCCACTGTGCCTGTGTCCCTGGCAGCACACCCCTGCTCCCTGCTACAGCCTCCTGCAGGCATGGAGGAGATGCCACAGCAAGGGAAGCTGTTCCCTGCACCAGGCTAAATTACATCTGAATGTGCAGCCAGCTCAGGACAGAGAGACACAGGCTGTGACCTAGATTGGTGCTGTGTGCCCAGCAGTGCTGCTGAGCACAGCCCTGAGCACAGCCCTGGACAGGCACTGATGTTTTCCCTGGGGCTGATTCCATCAGACTGATGCAATGCACAGACATTTTTCTGACCCGGAGTGATTTAATGAAATGAGGTCTTATCCTCCCACGATCCAGCAGACTTGCCTGGCTTTTTGTTGGATTTGAACCAGAATCTGAGTAAACACCAGCCTGTGCTAATTCATTTCTCTTGCCCTGCCAGATGCACTGAGCTCTGGGAGGAGGAGATACCAAGAACTCCAGAGCAGAGTCCTCCCACCAGCTGTACCTGCACATCAATGGTGCAGCCCCCAAAACACAGGATTACAGCTCTGCCTCATCCCCAAGGCACCACTTCCCATGGCTGGATGCTTCCTAAAGGAGCCTGCAGTTTCTTTCCAGGTGCCTGTTATTTTCCTGCAGGTTTTCAGCCCCTGCTGTCATACAGATGTGGTCCAGAAGCATGGGATTGCTACACAGGGATCAGTGCCCAGCAAGCAGGATTATCTCAGCTCCAATCACTGCCCAAGTCTCATTTAACTGCCAAAAGCTTCGATTTACTGCATCTTATTCTTCCTATTATTGCATCTTAATTATTAAGGATCTAAAGCTATCAAAGGGCATTCTAAGAGGGGCCACAAAGATGCTGAAGGGCCAAGAGGGGCAACACAAGGAGCAGCTGAGGGCTCTGGGTGTGCCCAGCTGGAGCAGAGCACACTGAGGGCAGAGCTCAGGGATCTGCAGCTCCTCCCGAGGGGCAGCTCCCATCCCTGCTCTGGGACAGGGACAGCACCCAGGGCAGGGCTGGAGCTGGGCCAGGGCAGGCTGAGGCTGCAGAGCAGGGAAAGGTTCTTCCCCCAGAGGGTGTTGGCACTGCCCAGGCTCCCCAGAGAATGGGCACGGCCCCGAGGCTGCCAGAGCTCCAGGAGCCTTTGGACAGCGCTCCAGGGATGCCCAGGGTGGGAGTGTTGGGGGTCTGGGCAGGGACAGGGGTGGGACTGGATGATCCTGGTGGGTCCCTTCCAGCTCAGGAGATTCTGTGATTCAGCTGGTGACAGTGCCAGCCCAGCAGTGAGCAGCTGCCAGAGACATCCTCACCTTCTTCCTTGTACAAGCCACTGAGAGGAGCCACATTTTCAGAAAATCAAGTGGGGCCTCTCTTATTTAACAGTTTGCTGTTCCTGAGTAAAGCAGCATCTCTCTGTGCCACAGCTTTGCTGCTCACCTGAGCTCTGAGCAATCTAACCAACTCCAAAGCTGGCCTTGCTTTGGGGGAGTTGAGCCACACAACACTGAGATCCCTTCTGACCTGAATTATTCACTGATCTGAACTCATGGTTATTTCAGCTTGTTAAGGGGACAGAAAACTAATCATTGGAAATTTTCTGCTGGCTGAACTATCTTGTTTTGGGTCACACAGACATCCAGGACAATGGCAGACATGGAGGAGGAGGAGGAGGCTGGCCCCTTGCTGGGCTGGCTGGCATCTGATCCATTTGGCACAGTGAGAAACATCACCCTGAAGATGCAGCTCAAACACGGCTGAACTCAGAGCCAAAGAGAAGTTGGGCACCACTGATGATGTTATCCATCACTGAAGGATTAGTTTAAACAAGAGTTCTGGGCTTTCTGCAGAAACAAAGAGACTCGACAGAGAATTCCTGATTTCAGGCTCTGCTTCCTAATGCTGAAATATCCCCTGTCAGCTGGTACATGGCACCTGCAGCTGCCCACCACACTGGGACTGAAACTGCTGCTTACAGGAGGCTCTGCACAGTTGCCATCCACACTCTGAGGGACAGTCAATGCTAGGAAGCAGCACTTGTCACCCATAGCTTATCTGAGACTTGTCACAGCTTGAAGAAGACAAAATTGTGTCCTTGGGACAAGAATTACGAAGTCAAAACACGTAGAAAAATATGGAACAGAAAACTTGAAGTTGCAGAAAGGTTTCCTGCCTTTCTCTCCTGTTTACAAGGTTCATTTACCAAGAGCTGCAGGAGCACAAATCCCAAATTCCCATTTTCTGTGCCAAGGGCTCTGTAGTCTCAGATGCAGTTGTAGTTCATGTGCTTCTGCCTGGAGATCTCTGTTCTGGCCCCTGCAGTGTCCTGAGGCGCAGGGGGAGATTTCTGAGCACACCACTCATGCCCACTCCAAAGTCCCTCTGATGGACGTCCTGCAGGCCACCTCTCCAGTGGTGCTTTGGTGCTCACTGCCCCTTGTCCCATCTTCAGCACTTCCCAGGAAGAGAGCTGGGTTAAAAAGACCCATTTAAGATAAGCAAATTTGCCAGGGAGCAGAAATCTTGTTGAGATATGGCTGAATCCTTCCCTGCGTGAAGTGTTTCAGTCCTAAAGGTTGGAGCTGGACAGGAACTGGAGCCCATTGCCTGTCCCAGAGTAAAATGTGAATGCTTCAAAGTCCTGTGATTCTTCCCAAAGCAGAGACCATCAGCACTGGCCACCAGGAGCACGACTGGGACAGAAATACAGGCCCTGGGAAGGCTCCAGACTTGGATTGTTCTGAGCTCTCAGCAGACATGGCAGGCACAACACAGGACGAGGGGTTGGAGCATGGGTGGGAGACATGGGCTCCCTGCAAAGACAGGGATTAAGAACAAGACTCCAAATCCTGGAATTTAAAGGTGAGAAGGCAGTTATTCTGATGATTCAGTATTTCCTGCAGGGATTCGTGCTCTCCAGCCTGAACCACCTGTTTGAGCTGAGACCAGAGGAGACATCCAACACAGTGCTGGGATCCAAGTGCTGCAGGATTTGGCATCTTCTACCTGTTCTCTCTCTTCTCCCAAAGATACGCTTTCTTTTTTTTACACAAGATTCATCTAGCTGCAGGTTTTGACTACTGCAATAAGGTTCTTTTATCCACTAATCCCTTGGCCAGTGGTTACACAGTAGCACACAAAGAAACCCAAACCCACAGTCCCCAAAACTCTCCATCTCGCTCATCCTCACCATGGGTGCATTATAATGTCTTTTTAGTCCAGGACATCCACAGGCACATGAAAAGCTGTAACTTCAAAGTAAAGCAATGACTTTTGTGCATTTATTGAACCTGAAACAGGCTCTGAACATTCATCATCACCATCCCATTTCTAAAAGGCTTAGAAATCTGCATGGTTTGGAGCAGCACTTTACCCAGCTGTTGGCACACACTGGGATGAGCTCTTTCACTGCAGATGCCACTGTACATCCCCCTGCCATGAGCTGTGCCATTTTATATGGTTGTTTTATTTGTTTTTCCAGTTGTTTTACATATCAAAATAAAACAGCTGGGGAAAAAATAAAGTCTCAAGAGTCACAGTGATATCAGCAGCTGCTGTTTGCTGTTTGTGAAAGTGTCACATTTTCAGCCTCACAGCAGCATTCCTGTGTGCCCTAAACCACACTGGCACTTACACCCAGTGCTCTCTGAAGCAGCTCAGCAGATCCTGCAAACCTTGGAAGGTGTTCCCAGCACCCTGTACTGTGTCTCAGAGGTGTGGGGCAGCCTGAGCCTCAGTGACTTGTCTCAAGTGCCAGAGCAGCAACTGAACTGCAAAACAGCCCAAGTGTCCCACCTCTGACTGCAACCACACACAGAGACCTGGAAAAGAACTGGAGACTGCAGTCAGTGCTGCTGGAGCTGCAGACAAAAACCCTATTCTGGACCTACAGGGTCTGCTTACACAATTAAACACCAGAACTTGGGACCCAAGAGATCTCTCCATCTCCTTGGTGCATCTCAGTCTGCCCTACTCGCCCAGACATTGGCTAAACCCAAGCAGATGATTCTACCCAAGCATAAGGTGCACCTGCTAAAACATTTTCCAAGACAAAACAGAGGCTTTACCCAATAACACAGCCCACAAGAGCAATCTGAGCCACTTGGGCACTGTCAGCCCAGCTACTGCAACAGAAACCTGGAGGGGTCTGGACTGGCCTGAGACCACGTGGAGGGATCTACTCCAAGATCCTCACCAAAGGCTTTTACAACACCTCCAGAGCCTTGGGATAAGAAGAAAGGTTTCTCGAGGGGTAAATCAAGGATTACAAGAGGTGGGGCAAAGAATCATCCTTGCAGAGGAGACGTATCTGTGGGGAATGCAGGGATGTGCACTGGGATCCACACTGCTCATCCACGAGTGACCTGAGCAGGGGGTGAGAGGTGAGACAGTCTAAGGATTCACCCTTGCAGGGCAGGCAGGACTGTGGCAGCCCATGAGCAGAGACAGTTTCAGGTAGAGAACAGAGCAGGTGACCATCCTACCCATAAACAGAAAGCTGTGAATGTGGGGAACCCACTCCTGCCTTCAGCTGCACAACGCTGGGCTCTGAGCTGCCTTGTGCTCCTTCAGGATGGAGAACTCAGGCTGCAACACTCACTGCACAAGAACAGCACCTCAATGCACAGCAGTGGCCAGAAAGAGCCAGAGAGAAAGCTTCCACTTGGGAAAAATGAGAGACCAGAACACTGGATGTCACCAGCTAATAAAAATCCTAAATTTCCTGGTTCAAATCAAGCAAAAAGCCTGCAGCTGATGCCTGGATTCTCATTTGCACAGAGTTCCAGACCTTCTGGGGACATTTCATCCAGGGCTCAGCTCTGCCTTGCCTGCTGCACACCAGGACTCCGCAGACTGCCCTTCACTGGTCCTATCAAAACTCATTGGTCACACAAAGCATTTTGTTCCTTTGGGGCTTGTGCACACAACATCCAACATCTTCTAATGCTTTTCATCACTTTCAGAGGCAGTAACTCTTATTGTTACTTAGCAGCTTTTGAGCAGTTTGTGAGTTTTAGAGTATAAACATCCATGTGCAGATATTCCTCAGTGAGGGGAGTGCTCTGAGATGCAGCACAGCAATAGACAGGATGTGCCACACAACCAACATATCCCCAAACTGCCCTGGGGTCAGCACCAGCCCTGCTCTGCTGAGGGCAAATCAAACACAGAAGTGACTGGTTTGTGATCACAGACACACAGGGACAGCCTGTGCAGAGCAAGGATGCCCAGACTGTTGTCCTCAGCAAAAGTCATGTTCAGTTTTGTGCTGAGCACACAGATTTCCTTAGTCCCAAACCCAAGTCTTCATTTCTCTTCCACACAGGAAAGAAATAATCTGCTCTGTACCCACTGAGTAGCACTAGGAAATGAATGAGGAAATTGAGTCACACATCTTTCCTATAAAACCCTGCAAAGTCTGGCACTTGGATAGGGAAAATGGTCTCCTGTCCCACCACTGGAGCTGCCAAAGCAAGTTCTCTGTCAACAGCAGCTCAAAGCCCCTCATATCTCAGCACATTTGCTGTGGAACTTCTGCACAACCAGCCACAAACAGGCTGGCAATTACATGTCTGGAGCCTGGAAGAGCAGCAGCACATTCCTGCTTCTTCAGCCCTTCTTTTCCCTACCCTGCCCCATGCCAGCCCCCAGAAGGCAAAGCAAAGGGGCAGAAGGATCATGTGGGAACAGACCTGGCCACAGGCATTTACACCCTGGAGAAGAATGGCAGCTCTGGACAGCAGGGCTGGCTCAAGGGGCTCAGTGTGCACATGCAGATTACACAGGCAGTCCTCAGCAGAATTACAGCCCAGACTTCAGCAGGGCTATTTATTCTCTCACAGTATCCTCATTACCCTTAGAGAAACACTCACCTGTAGGAGCCAGTGTGCAGCAACCTTTGCAGCCCAGTTACACCAGGCTGGTGGCCTTAGCTCACTCTTTTGTGCACTGTTTCTATTTCTCCAGTGCTCAGATTAACTCTGGGTCCAGTTCTCAAGGTCAGCCAGATGTTCCCTGGCACAGGGGCTGCCAGCTCCCCCAGCCTGTCTGGCTCCTCCTCCCACTCAGCTCCCAGGTCAGACACCAAGGAGCTGCAGCGAGCCTCCTGCAGCCTATGGTTCAAATGCAGAGGGCAAGGAAATCCCAGGTTTATCTACAATCACCCTCTTCTCATCCCAAATCAGCACTTTTTCTCCTGTTCCCATCCCACCACTTCTAATTCCAAATAAACTGGTGCAACACAACCCGGGTTCTTGCTTGCTGTGATTGCCCCATCACAGCCTCATCTTCTGCACTTCACTGCAAAAATAAAGCTGTTGTTGTGTCTTGTTTTAACTCTGTGTTGTTTTAATCAGCTGTGAAGCAGCTTTGGAATTAGAACAGAGATTCTGAACTACAGAGAGGAGATGAGAACTGAGCTGGGCAGCTCCAGCCTGAGAACCTCATTAGCAGAGTTGAAACTCAAGGTTCTGAGTGAGGGGATGCACCAGTGGGTGAAAGGAGAGATAGAGGGGCAGTCAGGAAGCTCCAAGAGAAATGGCAACACCCAAGTCAGAGGAAAATCAAGTAAAAATCTTATCTTCAAGCCTGATTTGAGTACCTCAAAGCCAGGCTTTGTCTCCTGCATGGCAGTGCCCATGGGCACACAGTGAGTACCCAGCAGCGACAGAAGAGCCCACATGTGACCCCTGGAGCTGTCTGGCAGAGGGAACATGAGCAGAACTGGCACCTTTGATCCTGACACAGACAGTGACAACATAAACCAACTGATTCCACACCTCAGGAAAGCCTCATTGCAGCTCCTTCAGGCTCAGAGCTTCAGGTGAGGCCACAGCAGAGCCTGTCCCTGCAGGGCACTGCCAAAAGCACCAGCAGTGGCTGACATGTCTGCTCCTTGAGGACACCCCAGAGCCAAATTTTAGTGAGCAACCAGCCCACAGCCTGTCGAGCCTTCAGCTTGGGCACCATGCCCAAGCCCAGCTGAGCCACACCTGCAGCAGGACAGAGCTTTGGTTTTTTCACAGAAATGCAGTCCCTGGGAAGCTTGCATGGCTCTGCTGCTATTTCTGCTCAGCTGTCTAAGGACACTCATCAGTGAAAGTGTGTGCCAGGAGAGACCACTACAGCCACACTGCCTGATCACATCTTCTGCCCCTGGGAGGTAACTGCCAGGGGGTTCAAAACCCCACACTGAGAATGGTTCTGTACTGCTGCCATATTCAGGTTATTCAGGGCAGTTCCTGGGGTTTCTGCTTGTTCTGATCTTCTCTGAAGCTCTTTTTTTAGCTTTGGCTTCCAGGTTAAATATTAGCAGCACACCTTCAACTTATCAGTGTCAAAGAATGAGGAGAGTGCTAGGTGGGTGTGGTTTGTTCCAACTTCTGTTACTTTTTAAAGTTCATAAGTTATAAAAATACCAAAGATCAAGAGAAGAACAATGACAAGGTGCAAAAGGTCTGATCTCTGTAACAAGTGGGGTTGTGTTCAGGATGAAGCTCCTGGATACCATAAAAATGCACACTCCTGGCAACTTAGGTCTGTTCCCCAAAGCCAGGGCCAGAGCTGGGCTCAAAAGCATTTACTTCCCCTCTCCAAAAAAATAAGGAGGAAACAAAAAAATGAAGAAACTCCCCAGCAGGTCAGGAAAAAATGATGTAATGTTCTTGCTTCCATAGAGTCACTGACAAAAATCCCACCAAAGTGGGGCTGTTTCTCCCATATTCACCGACCTTGCTCTGATCACACCCTGCCCATCAACATCACAACCACAGGACTGCCCCACCCCTGGGAGTGTCCAAGGCCAGGCTGGATGGGGCTTGGAGCACCCTGGGATAGTGGAAGGTGTCCCTGCCCATGGCAGGGGGTGGAACTGGATGGGCTTTAAGGTCCCTTCCAACCTGAAGGGACTGGGGATTCACCAGGTGCAGCCCTTACAGAGCTGTGTGAGAGGATCTGGTCGATCATTCTGGCTCCTCCAGCACCTGCCCACATCAGAAGCAGGACCCCTACAAGGGAGCAAGCTCCTGTCACCAAGGCTGGAATATGGTGCCAAGCAGAAACAAGGTGTGGAGTGTGAAATGCTTGAAGATTTGTAAAACTGAGTGTTTAAACCCTTTCATCCTGATGGGAAATTCTGCTCTCTCTGTGGTTGTCCTACACAAACTGAGCATACTTGAAGCTGACTTCACTCAGCTTCCAAACCTCAGGGCAGAGGATGGTGGGGCAGATGCACCAGCCCTGCCTGCAATCAGCAGCTCAGGACATCCTGAGTCAGGCACCTTTAGACCCCCATAAATAACAGCCCTGGAATACTCTTCTTCCTTGAGGTGTCCAATTCCATCCTGAAAGCACTCAGACTCCCACCTGCACAGGCACAGCCCTGCACCACGTCCCGATGAACAGGAGTGTTGTCACTGGTCAGAGATCCTGCAGAAACAAAGTGATGACTCCAGTGCTGTTCAGCCCAAGAGAGGGAGTTTCCAACAGCAGGGTCCTGCTGAAACCTCCTGCCAAGACTCAGTAACACCCTGAGATACTGAAACTCTGTTTTGGGCCACGGTGGAAAAGGGAAGGAAACAACCTGAGCAAAACCCAGATTCTCTGGGGTTGAAATATTTCAAAATAAAACATGAGGAAAAGTCAAGTTGAGAGGAAGGTCTAGACACTGAGAGTAAGAACAGGCTGGAGACAGAGGAAACTGCTTTTCCCAGGTCAGTTCCTCTGCTCAGAGGCTCCTGCCAGCCTCAAGCCATCACTCAGTAACCTCAGGTCTCTGACATGCCATGGCTCCCACTGAGCCCCAGATCTGGTGTTTGCTGAGCCCCAGGCACTGTCAGCACCCCACTGCCTCCTGCAGTGCTGGGCTCCCTTATCCAAGCCTCCAAACCCCAAACCCCCAAACCCAAGGTGTATTCCAGGATTCACACCCAAGCCAAGCCAGAGTCACTGCTAAGACCCTTGGCTCTGTGCTCCAAACAGCTCAAGAGATTTTTCTTGGGATCTTCCAACAGCAGCCTCAGAGGCAGCACCACCCAGGTTCCAGGGCTGCCTGTGTGTTACACACATGGATAAAAACCTGAACTCCTCTGTGTGCCCTCCTTCCTCCTGCTGTTGGTGCATAAGCTCTGCCTGTGTGGTCCCCAAACCAGCCATGCCAGTGCAAAGCAATGTCACCCAGCATAAAATTTGCACCCAGCTGCAAATCCCAGCTCAGTCCTGAAGAGACAATAATTGATATTTTCCCATCTCCTCCAAGCAGGAATGCACAGGAGCTCACCTGAGTGTTACCCTGCCAACTACTCCTGATGAGGCTCCTCTTCCCACCACTATGTTCTCACCCTGAAGAAGGAAGAGAAACTAGGCAGTATCCAAAATGAAATAATAAAACACACATTACCTTTGCCCCTGGGCAGGAAACCTGGCAGCTGATCATCATATTCCTTTGAGGAGACGAAGCAGTTAAACAACAAATCACGTGACAGCAATGGTGGTGAGAAATGAAGAACTTCATGAACTTTCTGTGCAGGGTCAGCATTCTTAACCCCCTGGAGTCACTGCAGCAGCCACCACAGGCAGCTCTGGTCCTGGGGTAACGCAGAGCTGTGGGCCCAGGGTGGATGGAGCTCCCCTTCAGCCTATCCCCATGGTAACTACCCAAAACTATCCACACTTGCTTGCTCTGCAAGCAGAGGAAGCAGCTGAGCCCAGGCAGAGGGAGCAGGGTCTGAGAGCCCACACAGACCTGTGCAGGCACTGAGCAGTGTCCCCAGTGCCCTCACCCAGCTCCCAGCAGCCCTGGCATGGTGGCAGAGGATGAGCTCTGTGTTAGCTCTGCCCTGCCTGGCTGGGCTTGGGGCTCTCTGCCAGCTGGGCTGCTGCCAAGGCAGCAATTCCAGAGCAATTCCTCCAAATTCCAGAGCTGGAGCAGCTTCCAGCTCTGCCTGCCCACCCTTAACGCTTTCACTGCTGCCCCTGTCCCATGGCACAGTCACCCCTCTCTCTGTCACAGAGATGCAGAAGGGTGGAACAGGGAGCAGCAAACCCATCAGGAACTCCAGAGCAACACAGCATCAGCCAGGGCACAGCCCCAAGGGAGGAACAGCACAGGCACCTTCTGAGATACAGACACTGAGGGCTTTACCATGTCCCTGGGCAGGTGTGTCACTGCTTCCTTGAGTCCCAGGTGACATTATTTCCCTGCCCTCCAGCAGGAACATGTGAAACGTGGGAGCAGACTTCAGGGACACTATTACAGAGAAACAAGTGTCTGTATGTGTGGGCAAGGTCTTTTCACAGGTATGGATTCAATCCAGATTTCTCAGGATGGAGATGCTTTTGAAGAGGCCAGGAAGATTGTCACTGCCACAGCACCTCCCAGCAGCAGCACTGTTGGGATTGTGCACACAGCCACTGGCACTCAGCTGTAGGAGGGTCCTGCAAAGGTCTCACACTTTTTGAACCAAATCCCAGCTAAAGTTCTTGATACTGTGACACAAACCCTAGAAAAATGCCTGCATTTCTCCAAAACTTAAAGCTGGTGTTTAAGTAAGAGCCCTTTCTGTGCAAAGACGCAGATTCTGTGGAAATTCTCAGATGCCTGAGCCCACATTCATATGTCCAGGCAGAAAGCCCCATCCCACCTGCCCAGGCCCTTTTGCCAGCCCAGGTGCCTTTACCTGGCAGAGAGAGACCCTTCAGTCATCACGTCCTCAGCTGAAGAGCTCAGAGCAGGAAGCCTCCACGAGGAGGTAATGGAGAACACCCTGCTTTAGTTGCTCCTCCCCCAGGGGCTCACAGTTCTCCATCCCACAAACCACTTCAGAAAGAAAAATAACTTCCCATGGATTCTCTTCCAATGTGTGCTTCCCTGATCACAAAGAACTGAACTTTCCCCTAGTCTGTGAACTCCCAAATTCCCCATCAATTACAGAGGCAGACACATCTCCTCTCCACAAAACCATGCCTTAGCTGAGGGGGATTTCCCTCATCCCACCTCCCTGCTGAGGGCAGGTGGCCCTGGAAACTACAATCATTATCCAGCCTCTTACCTGTTTCTGCTTTTTTCTCATTGATTTTTATCACAGTTATTTCCCTTTGTTTCCCTGAAGCTCAGCAGCAGCACTTCCATTTCTGTGTGCATCCCTTTCTCCCTGTGCTCTCCCTTTCTCCCCAGCCATGATTTAAGGTAACTAAACAACCATCCTTATTCTTTAGGTCGATCCTAACTATTGATTTTCTGCACTGCTTGTAATGGGGACAGACTCTCCAAAGCAGCTTCCCAAAATCCACTCTCCACTTATGGCAGTGACCTGTCCTAAGAGCCCACAGGCATCCCAGAGAGCAGGATGGTTAGAAAAAATAAAATGCATGCCAAAGTTTTTTCAAAGCAGTGTGTTTGGCTGGGCTGGAGTTCACTTTCTGCAGTAACTGTGCTGGGATTTGTGCCCAAGGCAGGGCTGACAGGCACCCATGGTTCAGTTGGGTCTGCACACAGCCCAGCTCTGCTCTGTTCCCATGGCCAACATTGGGCTGGGGGGCACAGGGAGCTGGGAGGGGGCACAGCTGAGACCCCAGTGCCCCAGGGTTGTCCCAGACTGTACAGCTCCATGCTCAGCATGTAGGGCTGGGGAAGAAGGGAGAAGGGGGGATGGAGAGATGGTGTTTGTCGTCCCAGTCCCTGCCCCTGGGATGGAGCCAGCTCTCTGGGGATGCTGAGCACCTGCCTGTGCTGGGGGGCAGTGACTGTCTGGCTTGGCTGTGCACCTGCAGCTTTTGCCTTACCTGTGAAACTCTCTGTACCTCAGTCAGTTTTCACCCTTTTACCCTTATGAATCTCCCATCTCACTGAGTGGGAGTGGCTGGGGGCCTCAGCTGCCCCCTGGGACAACCCACCACACCTGACATGCACATTTTCCTCCTTCAATCTCTGCTTTCCTCTCAAATTACACTTCTAGCAACCACTGCTACAGTGTACAGACTCATGCACTTCTTATGTGCATCACAACACATAAACCTTGAAGTTCTTGGCTCGAGGAACATCAGCCACCTCCTGCACTGTAGCTGCTGTGCTGCCAGCTGGATCATTATCCAACTGGAAAGCACACACACCTGGCAGGTGTGGGTAACTCCTTCCCCACCCAACACACCTTCAGGGTCTTCTGTTGACAAAAAAACCAACAAAAACACCAACAAGTTAGCAACATGCACATGGTGTATTCTGGCCTTGCTCTTGTGTGCTGCAATATCTAAAGATGGGGAGACACCATTCTTCTCTGCTTTGCCCTCATTCTGAAACTCTGACCCCACCATGCAACAGAAAGTTGGAGGAAGTTTGGGTTTGATGCCCCCTGCAACCTTAATTCAGCTGGTTTATGTCTGTGTGCTGTGACAGATAAATATTTCTCAGTCAGTACTTCCATGGCATGAGTGCTTGACTCAGTAAGAGCAATCATGCAAGCAGCACTTCCAGGAACAGTTAAACCCCCTAATTTCTGAAACTGAAGTGACCCCACAAGTCCTGAGCAAGGGAAGTGCAGCATAAAAAGAAGAGTAGAGGCTGTTCAGCTCTGATTGTGGTTGTCCTGTGCTGGGCCAGGAGTTGGACTTGATGATCCTTGTGGATCCCTTCCAGCCCAGGATGTTCTCTGAGTCTACATCCTCTGAGCAGAGCTCCAGGCTCCCAGCCAGCACTCAACTGAACAGAAAGTCCACCTCACCTTATACTCCTAAAAGCCCAGGTATGTATTTAAGGGTAAAGAAGTACATGTATAAGAGGCATGAAAAGACATGTAAGGTGCTGTACACCACATCTGAGGAGTGGAGCAGGGATTCCTGGCCAATGGACAAGCCTGGGAGCACCCCACTGGTGTGGGTGGGCTGCTGAGGGAAGTTTGCTGCACACGCACAGAACTCCCCCACCTCTGGGACAGCCTCCCCCAGCAGATGCCAGCCTGAGGTGGAGAAGCTGTGGATGCACAGGATGAACTCCTCCACATTTTAGCTTCCTCTGTAGCCCAGCAGAGCCAACATCCATCCCTGGCCCATGGCCGACGTGGAGAGAGGAGCAGGACCCACCCCAGGCACGGGCACTCCCAGAGCTACATTCCCCCTGTGCTGTGTTGGTTTGGACCCCCCAGCACCAAGGTGTGCAGCATCCAGACAGGAGCACCAGGACATGCCCAGGAGCCCACAGCCATCTGGCCACAGAGGTCTCCCAGCAGGCTGCTGCAGAGCCAGCAGGCAGCAGTGCAATTACCAAGCAGGCATGCAGGCTGCTCCTCCTTGCTGTTTGACCTCCCCTTCCTTCTTTAACACACACACACACACACACACACACACACACACACACACACACACACGCCCTAATGAAAGCTCCCTGGGGTGGCTGCCTGGGCCCCAGCTCCCTGCCCAGCCACTCCAGCTAAGCAAACACTGCTGGGAGTGGGAGACCCTGGAGATGAAGAAGGACCATGCCTGGGAGAAGCCCTGCACTCCTCCACCTCTGCTGACAGCCAGCAGCAGAGACAGATTAGAGCTGAATGGAGTTACCAGCATTAAATAAACATGCCTGCCCTCTTTGAAGTTCTGCTTCCCTTGAACATGAGCTCATTCCACGAGGCCTCTTTTTGCCCAGCCTCAGGAAGCCATGGGCTTACTCATTCTCCATGCAGTTAACTCTTCACAGGATTTCCCAACTTCCATAGAGTTAACTCTTCACAGGATTCCTCAACCTCTATAGAGTTAACTCTTCACAGGATTCCCCAACTTCCATAGAGTTAACTCTTCACAGGATTCCCCAGCTTCCACAAGGGCCTCACCCAGCCAGCCCAGTATATGAGCACAGAGCAGTATTACCACAGCAGCACTTGACTGCCTGCATGTCTCCCCAGTTCTCTTTAAGAGGAATTCCCACCAGGAAAGGGAAACTCCCCAGCTCCACCACACAGTCCTGCAGGCTCCAGGCTGGCACATGGAGAAGGTTCACTGGAGCTCAAGGAAAGGGCAATTCCTCTGTGGTGATGCATCCTCCAGCCCTGCCAAGAGAGCACTCTCAAGTCTGGGAGGACCATGCTCAACACTCCACCACAGCAGGGCTGAGGAGTGAGGAAACACAGCAGGAATTTCATTAGAAAAATTTCATTCCCAGTACTCTGTTCTTCTGGTTTAATCCCACAAAGTGGAAGTCAGAAATTCTTGGGCAGGAAAGGCAGCAGACAGTCACAGAGGGAGAAGTAAAACCACAAGGACAAGGCTGATCTCAACTCCCTAGCATTTTTGCATGGCTCATGCAACCCCTGCCAAACCCTGCTCTTGTCCCAGGAGTTGAAAAAAAAAGAAAAAAAAAAAAAGAGCAGAAATCTCTGTGTGTGAGTGAGGGCTGTCTCTGCCTGTGAGTGGGGAGATGTGACTTTTAGGGGTTCATTGTTTTTGTAAATGAGCAGGAAGTGCAGAGTCACTGCACATGGAGCTGATGGGAAAGGGAGAAGCTGTCACAGCCACCTACCAAGGGGGAAGCACAAGCTTCCCAGGGTGGCACAATGGGGTGTTGTTTCTGGATAACTGACTGGGCTCTGCTCACTCACAGCTACAGCCCCTGGCAAGAGGAGGCTGGGGAGGAACAGAGCTGCCTGTGCTGGGGCTGCAGGTCAGACAGAGGTTCCCACTTCTGAGAAGGTGGATTCCACCCTGCTCTCGAAACCTTCCACCCCCAGGTTACTGCCAGGAAAGCTCCCACCAAACACAAATGTGTCTTGAGTCACTGGTGCAGCACCTGAGAGGTGCCCTGGAGATGCCTGGTGAGAGCCCCTGACTCCAGGGCACCACTGCAGGAGTCAGCCACTGGCTGAGAGGGTCCCAGCCGTGGGTTGGACACAAACAACCAGCAAGAAGAGAGGGAGAGGCTGGGAACATCAAGGCAAAATGTAGAAATCCAAGATAAAGAGAAATCATCTTCAGCCAAGGGGAGCCCACAGCTCGGCTTGCACACAGGTCATGTGAGATCACCCCAGGCAATCCACTGAGATCAGCCCTGCAGCCCCAAGCACAGACCTGGCCGATGTCAGGGACACAGGGCAACACCAGCCTGACAGGGCAGCATGAGCTGATCCAGGACTTCCAAGAAGAACAGTCTTGTCTGAGAAATGCCTTTCCTAAGCAATCCTTCAGCTCTGGCAGAGAGGGTTGTTCTCCTGCCCCTCATTTCATTTGACAAGCACGTGCAGGGCTTGCCAGCCAGCAAATGCCAGAGGGATGTGCTTGGGGACAATGACAGCCCCCCTGGGCCCAAACACAACTGTGATGTGAGAAAGCTTGAGACATGCCTGAGAATCAAACCAGCCATTGCTCAGGCCTTTGCAAGGCAGCAAGTTCCCCAGCACAGCTCCTACCCAGCAATCACAGCCCTAGGAATAAGGCAGGTGTGAGCTGCTCCACACCTGCTTTGTCCACATCCACAGCAAAGCAGACCAAGAAAACTGTCCAAAGTACAAAGAGGCGCAGTCCTGCAGCTTCATAGCTCTCATTATTCCAGGCCCCCTGAGAAAAACTGCACAGGAAAACGTGGTTCAAAGGCGCAGGAAAAACTTCAAGGGGATTCCTGGAGAGGAGCAGACCTCAGCAACGCTGTACAGCACCATCCCTCCCCAGAGCCATCATCCTGGCCACCTTTATGGACAGCTGCTCCTCAGCACCTTGGTGCCAGGCTGTTTCAGTGCTACAGGCCTGATCACCTCTACCTTTACCACATGTGAAGCGGCACAAAAAAACCAGCCAGGGCACCCAGGTGTCCTTGCTGCCAGTCTCTGCCTGCTTTGCTGCTCTTTGAGAGCTGAGTGGAGGAGAAAAGACAGCTAAGCAACAGCGTGGGCCTTACCTTTTGTACCAGGGGGCTGCAGATTATCTCCAGTCAGCGAACACCAGCCTACGGGAAAGATGTCCCGGGAATCATATCGGCACCAGTAATCGAAGGCACCTCTCCAGCCATCAAATGTTATCAGGACCTCAGAACCTCTCACCTCCCCAATGGTGGCCGGGCAGATGAAGTGAGGGTTCTTCCTGTCCACTGCCTCCAGCTTCATACCTGTCTTGAAGAAGTTTTGGGAAGGAGATGGCGGTTCCTACAAGAAGAAGTGGAATATATGCTCAAAGGGGATGTGGCAGTGCCTCCCCACAGCAGGGCTGTGCCCTCACCAGCAAACTCACCCCCACAAGCAGCTGAAGGGAGTCAGGGGGCTGGATTTGAACCCCAATAGGTGTGCACACACTGGCTGGGTACACAGCCACTGCCCTTTAATCAAGAGGCAGCAAAGTCCACCACTCTCTGCTCTGCCCTCAGCTGGACCAAACCCAGGGAGTGGGACATTTCAGAGCAGTGCTGATGTTCCCACCTTGCATTCCCCACTTTGAGCAGCACCTGCAGCTCCAGTGAAAAACCAGCTCCTGCCTCAAGCCTGAGCACTGAAGCCCAAGGCACTCACTTGGCAGACCTCTGGCTACATCTGAACACTGCTATGACACAGCTGGAGAAGACACAGCTCTGTTCTGGAGCAGCCCCGAGGCAGAGCTGTGCAATGTCACCTCCTATGGGACCAGCACATCTCTTCATGAGACACCAGCTCTGAGTTTGGTGCTCTGCAGCAAAGGATCTGCCCAAATGGTGAAATACCTTGTGAAAAATCCGGACAGGAGCCATCTCTGCTCCATTCAGAGTCTTCAGAAGGAACATGGGCCAGGAGGAGGCATTCAGCCTGAAGCCTGTGGGGAGGGAAGCAGAGATGGAGACTTTCAGACCGTGGGGGTTGATGGATCTGGCAGCACATGCCTGCTCTAATGGGAACTCACACAACTGTGATCTCATACCACCCTCCTCCCAAGCTGGAGTCAGGTGGGGCTTTATCCAGATATTCTGAATGCAAAGCATTTGTGTTGTTGAAAAGAAACATCTGGAAACAGCTGTCTGACTGCAATATTCACTCCTCCTAACAATCCCATTGACAATCCAGGCAGAGCACTTTGTGCAGCGTCAGTGCTGCCAGCTCCAGTGATCCTGCTGCAGGGGAGACATGAATCAGCAAGTGCACACTCAGGCTATGGAATTCCTTCCTCAACAGGGAATCACAGCTCCTGGGTGGCCTCCTCCACCTCTAGTGAGAGCTGCAGGCAAGCTAATCTGAAGAAACAAAGGCTGTGACTTGGCTGGGAAACAGATTTTACCGTTATAGGGAAGGATGTCAGGTTTTGGCTCAACACCTGCTGTGAAAAAAGTGGAGAAATAACAAGAATGGGGCTTATGGGAAGAAAAAAAAGCAGTTTCACATGCTCTGAAGCATGTGGCACTAACTAACTATACAACCAACAGAAGGCTCTGGATATCACAGAACATCTTTGCTAAACGTGCATCTTCTTGCACAGGCAATTTCTGCTGCTCAGGTATGTTTGGTCTGTGTTTGAGTGGTTTTGAAGGTAATCCTGGCACTGGACCTGGACCGAGAACACGGCAAAACTTTGCCAAGGTTGCAGTGCTCAGCACAGGTCACCCTGCCAGCCCTGAATTCTGTCAGATCAGCTTGGAAACCAACCCAAATAGCCACAACCCCAGGGGATGGGAGAGCCCAGCTCTCAGAGTGGCAAAGAAAACATTTTACATGAATCATAAAGTATCCTGGGCTGGAGGGGACCCACAAGGATCATCCAGTCCCACCCCTGTCCCTGCCCAGACCCCCAACACTCCCAGCCTGGGCATCCCTGGAGCGCTGCCCAAAGGCTCCTGGAGCTCTGGCAGCCTTGGGGCCGTGCCCATTCCCTGGGGAGCCTGGGCAGTGCCAGCACCCTCTGGGGGAAGAACCTTTCCCTGCTCTGCAGCCTCAGCCTGCCCTGGCCCAGCTCCAGCTGTGCCTGGGTGCTGTCACTGGAATTATCTGTGTAAAGAAAGAGCAGCAGCAGATGTGTGCACATGGAAAATACTACAGGAAACAGAAAAACCTTGCTGGGTTTTCTAGGCCCTTGAACTCTGCAGGCAGGAAGGACAACTGCAGCACTAGCTCAGTTACCTGTCTTCATGCTGGGTACAAAATCATTCAGTTCCACTCCCTGCCATGGGCAGGGACACCTTCCACTATCCCAGGCTGCTCCAAGCCGTGTCCAGCCTGCTCTTGGGCACTTCCAGGGATGGGGCAGCCTGTGCCAGGGCCTCCCCACCCTCACGGGGAAGAACTTTTTCCCGAAGTCTCACGTAACCGTGCTCTCTTGTCTGGCGCGGGGTTAAGCAGGTGACACAGACCGGAGCCGGGCACACGGAGCAGCAGCCCCGGAGCTGTCCCGGCCCAGCCAGGGGCTGAGTTACCTGCGCTCCGGGCCCTCTGCTGGGCACACCCGGCCACGGCACAGCAGGGACAGAGCTGTGGAAGAGACGGGCAGCAGAACCATGAATGGTTTGAGTTGGAAGGGACGTTAAAACTCATCTCATCCCCTGCCGTGGGCAGGGACATCTTCCACTAGACCATCTTGTTCCAAGCCCTGTCCAGGCTGGCCTTGAAAATATTATTTGGGGATATGCTAATTGAGAGAGAGATTTATGAAGACACTAGAGCTGTTGGGCAGCAGAATGCAAAAGCAGATTAATTTTGCAGGAAAGAATCAGCAAATCAGCTTGTCACTGGGGTAGCATCAAAGAAAAAGGAAAGTGTTGTATGTTTAATGGAAGACTGGAGGAAGTGTTAGACTGTCCAGGCTGTTTATAATGTTGTAGCCAAGCAAATATAAATAAAATAAGTATGAACTATTGCAAATGTCCTTTCGCATGAGACAGGACTTTAGTCACTGTGACCCTTTTCAGACACTACGTTTCCTGTCCAGGCAACCTGGTATTGAATCCTAGAATCACAGGGTAGGTTGGGTTGGAAGAGACCTTAAAGATCAACCAGTTTCACCCCTCTGCCATAGGCAGGGACACCTTTCACTATCCCAAATTATTCCAAGCCCCCTCCAACCTGGCCTTGAACACTTCCAGGGAAGGGGCAGCCATAACTTCTCTGATCAACAATCCAGAGCTTGAGCTGCAACCAGGGCAAGCAGCTCACCTTGGTGCAGAGACCTCTTTGATCCACACCCTGTCCATGTGTCTATGTGGAAACACAGACCTGGTGTGGTTTATATACCTTGTGTGTATCCCTGAGTAGGCAGGAGCAGACCATGTGCCTCTGTCCCAGGCACAGATCTGCAAAAACCCCCAGGCTCACCCCACCACCCATGTGACCCTCGCTGGACTCCAGCTCACCCAGTGGAGGCTGCAGCATCCCTCCGTTCTTCTCGCAGCTGCCGATGGGCTGGATCTCAGCAGAGTCCACCAGCCTCCAGAAGTCGTTCTTGTTGTCGCTGCCGTCGAGGCGCAGGCGCAGGCGCGCGCCCGTCAGCCCCACCACGGTGGCGATGCACGTGGACGTGGTGTTCCGGGGGTCCTGGGCCTCCAGCTTCATACTGATCTTGAACTCGTTGGCAGGTGGAGTGTAGGACTGAAAAGAGTGGAACAGGAGGCCAGTCAGAGCCAGGATTGCCAATACGTGCACCGGCTCAGGCACAAAGCCTCAGCACTAGGAGCGACCAAATGGAGTTGGCTGAAGGCTGACAGCCCCTCCAGGCACAGCACAGAACAGGCACCACAGAGAACTCAGCAAGCCCTGGCAGGTCTGTAACAGACCCCCATCCTTCCATCCTGCATTATCTAGGCAGCTAAAGCCTGTTCTCTTGCAATCACAGAATCATTAATGCTGGAGAACACCCCTAAGATCATTGACTCCAGCTGTTCCCACAGTACTGCCAAGCCCAGCACTAACCCATTACCCCACAGCACCACAACTAGAGGTTTTTTGAACACTTCCAGGGATGGGGACTCCACCAGTGCCCTGGACAGACACTTCCTTGGCCTGATCATCCTTTCAGTGAAGAAATTTTCCTGATATACAACCTGACCCTCCCCTGACACAAGCTGAAGCTGTTTCCTCTTATCCTGTCCTTTGTTCCCTGAGAGCAGAGCCCAATCCCACTTGGCTGCTCCCTCTGTCAGGGAGTTGTGCAGAGCCACAAGAGCCCCCCTGAGCCTCCTCTTCTCCAGGCTGAGCCCCTTTCCCAGCTCCCTCAGCCTCTCCTGGGGCTCCGGCCCCTTCCCCAGCTCCATTCCCTTCTCTGGACATGCTCCAGCCCCCTTGTTGTGAGGGGCCCCAAACTGATCCCAGGATCTGAGGTGCAGCCTCACCAGTGCCCAGATAGGGGATTAACCCTCTCCTGGGAAAACTCACCCAGCCAACCCCAGACCCACACTGACACTCATGCTCCCCTCTGCCTGGACCCAGGTGTCCCACACTCCTGCATCCCCTGTGCTCAGCACAACCACCTCTGGGCTCAGTACCTGCTGCCCAGGCTGCTACTCTGTCACAACAACTGGGTGAATTCTGCTGAAAATCTCCTGATTGAGCAGGATCCACCAAAAGCTGGATCCCAGCCTACCCAGGACACTTCCTCCAAGGGCCCATGCCTGACAGAGCAATAGAATGCTCATGTTCCCAACATGCATATCTGAGAGGAAAATCTTCTGTGCTACTCTAAATGTATCTTTTTAATCTTTGCTTCAGCACTTGGATATCTGGTAAGTCTCCAATATCCTTAAACATCCTCCCTGCCAAACCAGGGGCCTACCCCAGGCACAGAACTCTGGGGCCCACAGTGAACCACAGCCCTTGACTTTTCTTGTTTCCACCCTCTTACCTGCTTGAAACAATGGGCAGGAGCTGGGATGGCACATGTCTCTTTCAGGTACTTCTCCCAGGTGAAGTGACCTGAGAAGTAAAAACAAAAGGATTCAAATAGGAACGGATGAGCAGCAAAATTCTCAGCAAAAGAACTGGCCAGACTCGTAAGCCAGCAGTTCTGCACTTCTCACAGAGGAGGTGCTCACAGGCAGCACGTTTTCACCAAGAATCTCTGATGCTTGTGAGCACAGAAGATTTACAACTGCAACTGACAGGCAGAACAAAGCACAGCGCTGCCTTCGGCATCCTCCTGCCTCGGCACTGCCGAGAAGGGGCTGCACAGAGTCAGGGTAACAACCTACAACTTAATGGAAAACACCCAGCACAGATGGGAATCTGTGGAGGCTTCTAGACAACTGTCCCTTGAAAACCATTCATTAAACACATCACTCAGTCTGGGAATTGCAAACAGTCACCGTGGGCTACGAGCAGCACAGCTTGGGGGTTGGAATGAGATTATCTTTAAGGTCATTTCCAACCCAAGCCATTCTGTGATCCCATGACTCTAAATCATGGATTTACAACAGGAACCTGCTTTGTAGTGACTGGATGGTCCCCCTGGTCCAGCACACACACTGCCCACCCCATGCATGGCTAGGGATCAGCCCAACCCCAGCAATAAGTGGACAGGTCAGCAATTAACTTCCTGAAGTGCCATGAAGTCCAAAGGATGGGCAGGATGGGAGCAGGGATCTTCCAAACAGGGATTTACTGAGCTCAATACCTCACACCCAACACCATGCCCCCTTCCACTGAGGTGCTGCTGCCAGGCGAAGCTCCTTTCATCCTTGCCTGCATCCTCCTCATGTACAGCAGGAAGGGTAAAAGCAGTATGCCACCCAGGGAAACCTGTTATTAAATGAGGAATTAAAAGCTCCTGTGATCCGAGCAAATCATGACTTCTGCCATTTAAACTGAGCAGCTGGGAGAGGAACCTTCCAGCGTGACATTCGCTTGCATTCATCCAAACAGCTCCCGGGAGACCACTGTTTTCAAGGCATTTCAAGAGCATTGGTGGCAGCACAATTAAAGTCTGCCACTGCCTCCCCGAGTCACGGCAAGTTCTTAATCAGTCTATTTCCAAAACAAAAGCTACATTAAGAGCCATTTTAGCTACTGCAGCACACACCACACCTCTGAAAATTGAGGCAGTAAGGTCAGCACGCATTGCTTCAGTGCTGCCTTGTGCACAGAGGAGCCTTCATAATCTACAGGCTTCAAATAAATGCAAGGAACGCTGCTTTCTCACCACCTCCCATGCAGATGACTAGTGCACTGTTAAAAAAGGGGAAAATGAACAGAAAAAAAACAGTTTCATTGCCACACTGGCTGAGTATGGCTGTTTCCAGACTGACAGCACTCTCCATGACCCAGAGTACTCGGCTCCATCCACTGGCACATATTTTCCTTTCAGCCACAGTCTCACACTGGGTGAATGAAGAAATTCATTGAGCTACTGCAACGATGCTCTCACAAAACCAGAACCCTTTTGCTTTAATTGAAGATAAGATTTAATACTTGGTTCTGTCAATGAAACTCTTTGTATGAACAAGGTGGAGTAAACACCCAGGCAAAGCAAAGCCAAGCACTCCTGGCCTGGAAATGCCTTATGCATTATGCACCCCTTAACTCTGATCTGGGCTCATCTCACCCCAGGGTGGCCCTTCAGAGGCCACTGTCCCTGGAACACACAGGATGCTCAGGTGACAGCACTGGGTCAGCAGTGCCAGCCTTAGCCCCAGGCCCTGAGACAGCAGCTTGAACAGGATCAGCTGTGCTTGACAATTTTATTAAAAAAAATCAAAACCTCCCCTCAGCTGGTTTCAATCCATCACTACTAAAACTTGTCATGGTTTTATTCTTTCCACTTTTCACTCCCTCCACACCAAGCCAGGCTGTCCTGCTCCCTGCAGCAGCTCACCCCACAGCCGAGATCCACGCTGCACAACCCCAGCGGGAGCAGAGAATTTCTGAGACAGCTGCAGGCCTCTAAAAATAGCATTTGGACATGGAACTTATTTGAGATTAATTCTAAAGCCTGCTGGGATTCAACCACTGTATGAAGACACACACAGCACTAGAACTGCAGCTTCTCTAGGACCTGAGGGAACAGCATGAAGCTGGGCCAGGGCAGGCTGAGGCTGCAGAGCAGGGAAAGGTTCTTCCCCCAGAGGGTGCTGGCCCTGCCCAGGCTCCCCAGGGAATGGGCACGGCCCCGAGGCTGCCAGAGCTCCAGGAGCCTTTGGGCAGCGCTCCAGGGATGCCCAGGGTGGGAGTGTTGGGGGCTCTGGGCAGGGACAGGAGCTGGACTGGATGATCCGTGCGGGTTCCTTCCAGCCCAGGATATTCTGTGATTCTCTGATTCCTATGACTAATGGTTCTGGTGTTTTATCTTACAAAGAAAAGCAGGAGCAGCAGAAAAACTTTTAAGAAAAGACAGAGCTGATACAGCAGTGTTCAGCCTTCCCTCCCTCTCCCTCTGTTCACTACCAGTCATCCCCTTACACACAGATGGCACAGGTAGAACCTGCACTTCTTTTTCAAGATTACCCTCAAATCAAGGTTAAAAACTGTAGACTGCAGTTGGAAGCTGCCACCACACCCTCAGCATGAGAGGGAACCCTGCATTTCAGGCCCTTGTCCCAAGTCCCTCTCTGCCTCTCTCCAGCACACTGGATCTTCTTCACAGGAAGAAATGAGAGAAAGACACTTAAATGAGAAACACCCTGTTCTTGCAATTACATCTGTGAGCCAAACGAAAGCCAAGGATTGGGAATCCTTGTGACTCCCTGTGACTTGGCTGTGGAAATGCCACTGGGGTGACTGTCTGTCACTTGTGCTTGCCTTGGGAAAGCTCCTTGTCGTGTGCCCATGCCAAAGGCAGATATTACTTCCAGGCAGAGAGTCAGATTTGGGCTCTGATGTCTTAACCTCCAAAAATATTTACTCCAAACAAAACACTCCACACGCCCAAGGGGTCAAACTGCAGTAGTTGTGAACACTGCAGCTCTGCACCCTCATGTTTCCCTTCTCTTCATGTTGCATTTGACATTGATCCTTTGCCCAGAATTTAAATGAAGACGGAGTTTCTGTTTATATCTTTAACTGAGGTCTGGTTTGGGCTCCATTAGCATTTTGGCTCCCGAGGGGTCATCAATCCAACTGAAACAATACATGTGTGTTTCAGGTCACATCTGTGAAGGAGAACGTGCCCTACCCAGATCAAGGCATCCCATTAAAGTCTGCAGCCCATATGTGTGGCTGCTAAGGAGCACCAAGGCAGCACATGAAAGCAGCACAGTTTGAGCCAGCTCGGTATGAAAATGAGCAGAGCAGCGTCTGGGCTGGCAGATCCAAGGTGACAGTGGCAGTCCCTGATGTCTGAGCATGGCCTCCTGAGGGGTCAGCTCTCCCACAGGCACAGCTCCTGCCTGTCCCACCCTGCCCCATGCCAGGCACTTTGCTCAGCCATCAATCCAGCTGCATGTGCTCCATGGGTAACAGCTGCAGTCGGTAACATGAGCCCCCCACTGCTCACTGTCCTGCTCAGTAAATGTGACAATGTGTGAGTCAAAACTAACAGCTCTGAAACACCAGGGTGCTGTCTGGCCTCTCCTGCTCTCCTCAGAGGTGTCTCAATCCTTCCAGCCTGGATTACAGGGTGCTCCGTGCCAGAAAGATGCTGCTCTTTTACCCCCTCACTGTGCAGAATCACAGAATGGTTTGGTTGGAAGGGACTTTAAAGCCCATTCCTTCTACCCCCTGCCATGGGCAGGGACACCTTCCACTATCCCAGGTTGCTCCAAGCCCTGTCCAACCTGGCCTTGGACACTTCCAGAGGCAGCCACAGTTTCTCTGGGCACCCTGTGCCAGAGCCTCACCACCCTAACAAGGAAGAATTTCTTCTCGGTATCACATCTAACCCTGCTCTCTGACTGTGTGATGCCATTCCCATAGTCCTGTCACTTCAGACTTGTCCAAAGTCCCTCTTCAGCGCTCCTGGAGTCCCTTCAGGCACTGAAGGGGCTCCATGGTCTCCTCAGACCTTTCTCTTCTCCAGACCCAAACCCCACAAGGACGTGCCCAAGATTTGAGCAGTGATGAGCTGCTCAGAGTTTCTTGCAGGTGATTGCCAATCCTCACTGCTGCACCATGCACTTGTCAAAAAAAAAATCTTCAAAAATGGCAAAAGGGAGAAGGGAGGGCAAAAAAAAAGCTGGGAGGAAGAAGGGAGCTCTCTTACCTTGGTACTGGGAAGGCGACTCTGACGGGCGGCTGTACTTGTGCTTTTTACCATCTTTCCAGTCTATGGCTGAGACAAGAAACAGAGCAGTTGTGTCAGGGAAAGGAGCCAGATACACCCTTCTACACTATCTGTTCTACAGGCACTTCAGAGGAGAGCAGTGACCTCCCTGTCATGACCCCAATAACACGATGATTTGCCTCTGTCTCTGTGGTGTGCTCCCTTCCTCCCCACTGCTCATGCAGGGTACCTGACAGGAGGGATCTACATCTGCACTTCAGTCCCTGGTTAGTTCCCACCAGCCACTGTTCTCCTTCAGACAAGCAATAATGAAGAACAGCGAACTGCTAGAGCTCCATTATTTTAGCTGTGAGAAGAAGGGTTTGAGAGGAACAAATGTAACAGCCATTAAAAATGGCTCATGTGAATCTTTGGTGCAGAATGGCTGAGTGTGTATCAGCTCCAGGTTATTCCACATCAGCAACCTCAACCCTTTGTGGTGATGGCGAGAGGACTTCTCTGAAAATTTGCACAAGTGCCCTCTCCACACACAACACCAAATTTCCTTGTGTCCCTTCGCAGCTTAGAAGAGGGCACAGCAAAGCAGCACCAGCTCTGCAGAGCAGCTCACCTGAGCTGTCTTTGCTCATGACAGCTTTGGGCCTCAGAGTTCCAAAAACAATTGAAGTTCTCAAGACAGCTCTGGAAAGTGATAGAGCAAGAAGTGGGGAATGCTCATCCTGGCCTCCAGCCCAAAGGAGGGATGAAGAATCCCTGTGCCAAGGCAGAGCTCACCCTGAGCCAGCTCCTCAACCTGCTGCCTGCCAGGCTGGGCACCTGGGAGTGCTGCTGCACTCCAGCTCCTTTATTTTACAGACCATTTTTAGGGCTATTGTAGACAGCAGCTTGGTAGTGCCCTATAAAATGTGCCTTGCCCCCACGAAAAGCAGCTCCTTGTGAAAGGAAAAGTTTTGAAATCTCCTGACAAGTAGCTGGAAGAGGCAGGCTAAGAGCTGCTTCTAAAGTGGCCTGGGGTGTCTTAACGTGCCTGGAATTGCTTTGGGACAATTATTTTTGCAATCTTCTCTTCTTGACATATTCTTTTCAGCACAATGGACAGGACAGCATGCAGGTTTTATTGCTCTGGAAAGTGATAGGTCAAGAAGTGGGGGATGCCCACCCTTCCTCCAACAGCCTCCAGCCCAACAGAGGGATGCCAGATCAGCATCCCTTAAATGAGCACGAGGGACATATGGAGTGTGGTCACAGCGTCACTAGACATGGGCCAGACAAAGAGCCTCCTTGGAGAGACATAAATGAATGAAAAGGATTGAAGGACACCCTTCCTAATAAATGCATTACCACGAGGCACACTATTGTGCCATCTCCCTAAGAAAGCAAGAATAAAGGACATAAAGTATTTAAGTCAGAAGCAAAAGAGCCCCCTGGGTGGGTAAGGCCCCCCTCAGTGCTGCAGGACAACTCTAACAGCAGCCATGCACTCAAAGGAGCTTCTCACCATACTCTGCAGGTGAAGGTACATTTTGTTCTTAACCTTTAACATGCAAAAATCCTCATTAAGCAGGATACAAAAGCAGCAGAGAGAGAGAGAAAGAGAGAGAGAGAGAAACAAGAATTTCTGCAGACAAATAAAGAAACAGCGCAAGTTCAATGCATTATTAAAAAAGCAGGTAAGTAGGACAGAAACCCACATGTGCACGGTGCAGGTGTTGCCTCTGCATTCCGAGCACAGGTCACAGAGGCAGGCTGGCTGGAGGCTCCAGGAGCACAGAGAACACGCTGTGAGTGAGGCTGAATCCAGCCAGCCCGGGCCTCAGCCACGCTGCTGACTAATCAACCGGCCTCCTTTATTGCCAAGCCCTCCAGCTGCCTCGCAGCAGGGTCTCCCCATTCCCTGCTTTCCTTCATTTATTTTCACTTCATTAAAGGACAAGCAGTGTTAGGAAGAGGATAATGCTGCTGGTAAGATGAACCACGACAGAAGCAAAGGAGACATTTAAAAAAAAATAAAGGGAGGAGAGAAATCGAGCATAGAAATCTCCTGCAATAAACCTTGGGAGTGTGGAGCAGATGTGAACAAAGAGCTGTGGAGGATGCTCCATCCTCTCTCTTCTCCCTTCCCCCCTCCTCCGGAGCTCATGTGATGAGATCACTCCAGTCAAACGCACATGCATGGCACAGCACTAAAGGAAATCGATATTTTTGTTAAGCTCAGCTGCAGGCAGCCTGCTCGGCTTCACCCTTTTTGTTGGGGATGCAGGACCCAGGAAGCACGTGCTGCGTGAGGGGCCAAGGGACTCGGTGGCAGGGTAACCTCCTGACAGATTTCCTCTCCACAAGGTAGGCTGGTCTCTGGTTTCATGCCTCATTAGAGGGGGGAGGCCTGTGCCAGCACGGGCAGTTTGCCTCATGCTGGGAGCTCTGCCAGATGGTGCCCTGGGTTCTGCGGGGCACCCTCACTGCTGTCACTGAGCCCCATGAGCTGCAGGGATGCCCCTAAAAGGACTCTCCTCCTCCTGTCACAGGGGTGGATTGATGAACTGCTCTCTGCACACTGATTGAGAAACACACAACTCTGTTTTGGGCTTCCAACCACATCCCCTCAGCTCCCACCCCAGTGTCAGCCCCCTGAGGCACTCGGCCCTCCAGGCCACACCAGCTCACTGCAGGGCCCTTGGCTGTGCCCAGCATCACTGCTCACCTTTCTGAGGGCCTGGTTTCCGCATTCTACCACCTGCTGCTGTCCTTATCCTGGGACTGGGTTGCTCTTACAGAACTGAAGATGTCTAGGACAAAAGAAATAACGATGAGAAAACTCCCCATTCTGGAGCACACAGTCATCTGCACCATGAACTCATCACACAGTGCGGGGAAACACATGCTCTGTCACCCGGGGTTGCACAGAACACACACGATTCATTTCACCCCCTAAAACTACAAGACTTTCTCCGATTTGTGGACAACATCAAATTCATGGCAGCAGGAGCAGCATAAATAAGCACAAAGAGCACATGCCTGTCTCTGTGCTAACCCTACAGCGGGTCCAGAGCATGTGTGTGGAAGGAGGAGCTGCTCCCACTCACTAACAAAGGGGAGCAGAGCTGGAATTTATGAAAGAAAACACATGGAAACATAACATTAACTCTGGCAAAGCAAGCAATCCCCAGCTTGCCACTTACAATTCAAACTGCTCGCAGCAGTTCTGGGGAATAAGGATGAGAAATTGGACAACGACCCAGGAAATACTTTTGCTCTTAGTACTGCCATGAGTGTCCAAGCTGTGCTGCCTTTTTTTTTTTTTTTTTCCCTGGTTGGAGGAAAACTGGCTGGACTGTGCCCAACAAGCAAAGGCATTTGCATTCTTGTTATAAAGA
This sequence comes from Phylloscopus whistleri, assembly GCA_017589585.1. Lineage (NCBI taxonomy): Eukaryota > Metazoa > Chordata > Aves > Passeriformes > Phylloscopidae > Phylloscopus > Phylloscopus whistleri. The sequence goes on along the minus strand of JADMLD010000379.1, from coordinate 119,455 downwards.
AATATTCCTGAAAAATCTGAGCTCTTGGGAGATGTGTGCTGGACATGCACAGGGACACAGCACTCCACTCTCACAGGGCAGGGCCTGCTGCACCCACAAAGCCCTGGCATGCCCTGCCAGAAAACATCCAAATGAATGGCTGAGCCACAAACAAGCCCTTGGGAAAGCCAGGAATAGCAGGTTTTGACACTCCACTAACTAATTAAAGATTAATTGTATCAATATAATCCCATTTTGTTCACAGTGGGGCAGTCAGGAGGAGGAGGAAGCTGTCTCAGGACGCAGCATTGAGTAGCTGCTTAAAGGGTTATTTACAGATCCAACTTGGCAAGAACTTGGGATTTTGAAAACCAGGCTTTTTCTAAATGTAAGAGAAATAGAGTTCAATTTTCTGTAACAGCTCTACAAACTACAGCCTCTTTACATGCAACACTGAGCAATACTTTAAGAAGAAAAATAGTGAAGGAATATTAAATACTAAAGGAAAAAAATCTGGTTGTTTTTTTAATCCAAATCAAAAGGTGCACAGTAGTCACTTACTGCCTCTCTCCTAAATAGCCTGTGTGTCTGTACACACTTGTGAAAGGAGTAAGGTTGGTTTCCCTTTCAATAGCAGAAGGTAACCTACATGTGAAGAGTTATTTACAACTTTTAAAGCTTCTTTTCATAATTTTCTTCAGTCATTTTTATTAAAGACTAGCAGTCCTGGCAGGAAAAGTCCCCTAGACATGAAAACCCAGGCTGAAAGGTGTTTATACATAAAGGCACCAGACAAGCATTCACCATCTCTGGCTCTGTCCCCTGCTGCCTGTGGGACTTTCTCAAGTACCCACAGATATAAATCTCATGTGTTTGGCACAGGAGCTCCTGTGCTCCTCTGAGGGCTTCTGAAAAGCTGCTTCAGCCTGAGCACCTCAGAGCCCTGCTGGCAGGGATGTGTTACCCCTTCCCTTCAGAAGTACTGGGAGAAAAAAAAATTGTGGTTTTGACTGTGACCGTGTTTGAGCTGCTCAGACAGGGTTTGTGAAAGGTTATGGCCCAGGACAAGGGTGCACTACTGCACCCTCCATCCTCACAATGGGAATAGCCCTAATGAGGCTCAGGGGGACCTTCTCACCCTCCACAACTCCCTGACAGGAGAGGGCAGACAGGTTGGGGTCAGTCTCTTCTTTGAGGGAACAAGGGACAGTTCAAGAGGAAACAGCCTCAAGATGTGCCAGGGGAAGTTCAGGTTGGACATCAGGAAGAATCTCTCATGAAAAGGGTTGTCAAGCATGGGAATGGGCTGTCCAGGGAGGTGGTGGTGTACTGAAGAAATGACTGGATGTGGCACTAGTGCTCTGCTGTAGTGGACATGGTGGTGTTCAGTCTTGGTGATCTTGGAGGTATTTTCCAACCTTAATGACTCCGTAATTCTGTGATACTGATAAAGCACACAGCTGACTGCTGGTATTCCTCAGCCAACACTGCAGCAGGCTCTCAGCAAGATCTCATGTCATGGAAGAGAATCAGATGTTGTAAATGTCTACTTTAAAGAAATAAATAAACAAACAGTAACTCTTCCCCAAAGAGAAAACTTAAGCTGCATGGGGAATCCCACTTTGCTGAGAGCCACATGAGTGCCAGCTCAAGGACACTGCAACCCCAAAACAGGCTTCCAAGAAACTGCCCAAATGTGACAGCCCCAGCCTGACTCCTGCCAGCCTTCACGAGCCTCCACCACAGCTCTGCAGCACCCAGATCCCCTGTACAGCTCACATCACAGGGCAGCAACACATGGGTTAATCCTGCAAAATCATAACTCAAGAAAAAAAAAAAAGGCAAAGTAATTCATGTGCTCAGAGTCATGTAATGCCTAGAGAGGAGGCAGAGCCAAATTCCACAATGCATGGCTTCAGCCTGCCTGCCCCAGGGGCAGCTGGACCCACACAGCCAGATGGGAGCCACCAGCCTTGCTGCAGGGACAGGGACAGGGACCAGTTCCTGCCCTGGGATGCAGGGATGCCCTTCCTCAGCCATGGACACAGACACTGTGTGCCCCAGCCCTCCTGAAACTGGTACCATCACAATTGGGAGGGACCCACAGGGATCACCAAATCCAACTCCTGGCCTGTCACAGACACCCCAACAGTCCCACCCTGGGGGTGTCTGAGAGCGTTGTCCCCAAATGCTCCTGGAGTTCTGGCAGGCTTAGGGCCGTGACCATTTCCTGCAGAAAGAACCTTTTCCTGATATCCAGCCTGACCCTCCCCTGGCACATTCCCTTGGGTCCTGTCCCTGGTCACAGGGAGCACAGGTCGGAGCTGCCCCTGGGCTTTATTAACACAGGGCTTGGGAACTGATGATTTCCACTGACTGTCATTTAGTGTTGCCCAGAGGAGCTGTAAAATCTCCACCCTTGGAGACACTCCAAACATCACCAGCTCCCTCCCCTGCCAGCCTGATCTAACCTTGTAGCTGACTGACTTCAAAGTCAGCCCATCTCTGCATGCAGCATTGGACCAGACAACCTCCAAAAGCTCCTTCCAGCCTGAAACACCCAGGGATTTTATCTCACTGACAACAGATTGGATGGCAAGAGGAATCCCTCTATAGGTTTTGACAAGGCTGAAATGCCCCAGTGAGGAGACTTCAGTGTAGAGAGAAAAAAGCCAAAGGCAGAACAGACAAGCTCACAGGCACTGCAGGACAGGAGCACCGTGGTACCAATGGACGTGGCCTTTACTCCATTCGGGGACTGAAGATTGAAAAAATGTGAAAGTAATAAATAGCAGAAGCTACAGTCTGGTATCCAAGGGGCAAAACCAGGCTATCCACAGAGACAGATCTTCCAGAATCACCTCAGGCACTAACATGCCCCTGTTGGCTGGATCCATGGCACAAAGAACACAACCTTACTGTTGCATCAAATAAAGCCTTTGAGACTTCCACAGCCCAGCATACGCTGCAATGCTCCATCTCCAGAGCCTGACACTTGCACAGAGCTGCATGCCAAAGTTAAAACTCTCTGTGTTTTCCAAAGCTGTGTTCCTCCCGCTTGTGGAGATCAAGATAATCTCCCAAGCATGAACTACAGCATTACAGAGTGTTGGTTTCCAGAATTTATAACCTGAAAGGACAGATCAATGTGCAAATTCATTTCAGCAGGCTGCTACCTTAAAAATGTAAAAAGACCAACTGATTTTGCTGCCTTTAGCAGCAGATGAAGTGCCTCTCCCCGAGTTTCAAACAACTTTCACTCACCGAGATATCAAAAGTGCCAAGGGCTTCACTGAACTGTCATGGGCTCTAGTTCCCCATCACTCCTACAAGACAGCAGAGTCAGTACAAACACTGCGGCATAGCAAAACCTGAAAGCAGAGAGACAAAATGAAAAAGTTTGCATTTAATTGCAGAAAGGCTACGTTACCAGCTGCATTATTCATGTTCATATTTAATTCATTTAAAACATCCAAATTTAAATTTAAAGACAGCTGTAACAAACATTCCCACTTGCACTCGCAAAGCAGCACAGAACTTGACACAATTTAAGTTCAGCTTGCAGTGAGTACACGGGACTGCGGCTGTTAAACACCTTTGATATGAGTAAGATCACATCAACTGAGCTGATAGAAACTAGTTCAGCTTTTGTAAAATGAAACTATCACACAAAGGAGGATTGGAAAGACTAGACCTGATTAGTAATGAAAAGGAGAGAGACCACAGGAGAGGCATATAAAATAATGAGTAGCATGAAGAGAGAGTACTGGGGACTTCAAATTATCCCTTCCCAGTGCAGCAGAGCAAACCTACAAAAGTAAAAAGCTCCCAAGTATATACCAGGGAGAAGGAACAGTTCATTGGAAACTAACAGATGTGCAACTTCCTTATGGGGGAAGTTATCAAGAGAAGTAAATGAGTAACCTTAGAAATGACAGAGACATTGAAAATCAAACCAGCATTTGTAAGGGAATCAAAGTATGAGACCCATGGGCCACCAGTTCCCACGCCACAAGCAAGAGCTGAATGAAGGTTGAGTGCCCAGCCACACCCTGCCCAACACATCACTGCCTCAGCTGCTGTGCTGTGGCAAGGAAAAGCTGAGCCCTTGCCCTCCTGCCAGGCTGCTGACACCAGCTCAGGACATGGTTTGTTCACCCCCTGGTGAGCCCTGTGCTGGGTTACACTGAGATTCACTCCTCTGATGTGTTTTCCTTTTTCTCAGGCAGCAGAGAGGCAGCCAGGGCTGGAAGAGCATCCCAGGGCATCCCCAGCTCTGAGCACTGCTCCCTCCAGCACCGCACAGCCCCCAGCACAAACACTGCAGAAATGCATCTTCATCTAAGTAAGTCCTCCCCCCACTGCTCTTGCCAACAGGCTCTTCCAAAAGCTCGTCCCTAAGGGTAGACAGATTCAATTTACCTGTGCCAGACTGAAGAGAACTGCAGGGTTAGAGGGGAGCCTGCTCTGCAATATTCTTCCACAAAACGTGGCAACTGCAGTATCAGTAAAACAAAAATGAGAAAATGTGGATGGGAGATGCTGTCCCATCTTTCCAGACCTCATGAGGTGCATGTAATCCCTTTATCTCCAAAGCCTCCACTCCTTCAGAGCGCATAATTATGAAAAGAGTTAGAGCTGAGGCTCTTAATGTCTCTTCTGGGCACTTCTTTATTCCACTCGAGGCACCAGTCACATCTGAATTATTTCCTGGGGTTGTTTGGACTTCCTATTATACAAGGATGATTATGGTGAACCTTGGGATGGGATCCAAGCCGGATCTCAGCACTACCATGTTTGATTGAAAGGGAACCTGAAGGTTTGTTGACAGTGTGCCAAGCTTCAAACCTCACTGGACAATGCTGTTGCCAGCAGGGCAGAGGCTTTCAGAGAGAAAAGGATGAAAACCACCAACAGTGAAGCTGGAAAATGGTTTTATTAGGTCGGATACAAACTCCACAGATTAGGATTGGGGTGGCGGGGGGGGAAAAAAAGGAAACTCTGCATAGTGACAGACGACTATGAGAATGATGCTTCTTGGAAATCCCATGGGGCTGCCACAAGAGAATCCTGACAGCTTCTCATGATGCAATCTGCCTGCATCATTGATTTCTTCCCCACAAAAGCACAGGTCTGGAGCACCACAACCACTGCAGCCACTAAAAATCCCTTCCATGTAACCTCTGCTTCAGCTGAGGTTTTCCTCACAGTCATGTTTCCATCAAACACCATCAATGTTTCCAGCAGTAAAGAGCTGTCCCTTACAAACTCCCTTGGGAAATGTGAGGGCAGCACTGTAAGCTCCTGCCTGTCATGGGTGATGGTGGCACTGCCATTCCAGCCTCCCTGCTGGAATGCTTCAGCTCCATTCTGGAACTCCTGCGTGACCATGGGTTACACAGGAGCATCAGGGCATCCCAACCCAATCAGAAAACCAGGCACATGATGAGGAGATCATGTTAATTACAGAATATCCTGAGTTAGGAGGGATCCATAAGGATCATCAATTCCAACTCCTGACCCTACACAGGACACTCCAACAATCCCACCCTGTCCCTGAGAGTATTTTTCAGATGTTCCTCGAGCTCTGGCAGCCTTGGAACCATGACCATTCCCTGGAAGCCTGTTCAGTGCCCTAACACCCTCTAAGGGAAGAACCTTCTCCAAACTCAGCCTGCTTGCTCATTTAACAACTTCTTTGCCATTTTTAATTTCTATGGTGGAGAAAGAAAAGCACTTTCAGCCTACTTGAGAAATCAAAGGACTATCGGTGCATGATCTGACTCCTCTCACTGCTTTTACACCAGACTTGGCTCCTCAGATTTCTGCTTGACCTGTGGACACCAGAACTTTTGCTGGTCTAAACCACAGTTCTCTCAACGCTCTGATGAGCCAGCTGACTGACTCCTTTCCTGGGCAGAAGCCAAGGACCAGCTCCCAGGACTAAGCACCAGCCTTCTTGGAGCCAGACATGCAAGCAGTCCTAAACCAAAATGCCAAATGAATGCTTATGTGGGACCTGAAGGGAACTCTCAGGAGTGAGCAGCAGCTTCCCAGTTTGAAAAGGTGAGTCAGAATTTATCTAAACCAATGATTTTAGTTCCTTCCACCTCCCTGTTACCATCTTCCTGGGCAAGACTGGAGTTTTATTTCTCCTTGTCTGTGCAAAGTCACATTTTTGGCAGCTCTGAACAAAGGCTGATGAAGATACAGCACCTCTGGAAGCATCTCCCCTCATCAGGTCTAGAGAGTCCTTACATTCATAGCAGGGAATATTTCTAAGTAACACTGTACAATGAATGTGGTATTTCCATCTGCAGTGCTGATCCCCTCGTGTGATCTGAAATACCTGATGGCTGCAAACCATTACTCCTCTTTCTACCAGATGGATTTTCTGCCATTTCCAACATCCCTCGTTCTCTGGAATTAATTTTATCTTTCTACCATGTAAGAAGTGGACTGATGAACTCCAGACTTCATGACAGGCTCCTCACAAACACATTCTTGTGTTAACACACTGAGGTGTCTCAAAGATGTGATCACAAGTAACACACTTCCTCAGCCCCCGAGCCAAGTCTCACAGGACTACATATTTTAAAAGACAAAAACACACGAAATACTTGGATGGACCATGTTTCTACAATGAAAATATCGATTTTATGACTTCCTTTTGAACACCTTCAGGTTGGTGGGGAGAGGAGATAGGTCAGCCTCCAAGGAAACGGCAGGTGGACCACCAGACACTGCTGAGTCAGGCTCAAGAGATCATTCTCAGTGAGTGAGTACAAAAACCAGTGAGAGGAACCACCACTGTGAGCAAAGCTACAACAGTTACCACTGCTCGTGATCGTGGAAGAAATTAAGTAAAACCTTGCAGGATTTCAATAAAGATTTCCTTCCCCATTAAAAAAACAAAACAAAACAAAACAAAAACCACAAAACAAACAAACAAAAAAACCCAAACCAAACAAACCCCAAAAACAAAAACAAAAAAACCCCCAAACAAAACCAACAAAATAAACCAAAAATCAATCAAACAACAAAAACAAAATAAGAACCCCCAACAAAACCAGCATGGGCCTTGGATCAAACCAAAAACATCCTGACATATATCATTGTGAGTAGACCTTGCTGTCCACGAAGACTGAAGAGGCTGCAATAAAGACAACATATTTGGCACACTCCAGGAACAGGATACCCAGGCTGAGAGAAAAGGAGAGATGAAAGGGTTTAAAATAAAAGCCAAATAAGATAATCTGACTTGAGTCTGCTAAAGGAAGCCCCTTAACAGGATGAATTTTCTCAGTACAGACATGTTTAGTGATGAGCTGGGAGTTCCAGCTCCATGGCTGCCATTTCTGCAGTGACGGGGGGTGAGCACTCCAGCCCTGCAAATCCTCCTTGGAAAGATGGGGCTCGACTGCTGTAAGAAGTTCACACAGTGCTGAAAAATCAGAGCTGCCTTTAAGACTGGTGTTGATTAGTTTCCCACCTACTCAAACAGAAAGAAAACAGTGCAAAACCTAAAGCCTTCCCATGCAGAGTAACATGGAACCATGGAATGGTTTGGGTCAGAAGGGACCTCAAAGATCCTCTTGTTCCAAGCCCCTTGACATGGGCAGGGATTCAGAGCATGCAGAGGATCCTGTGCTGCTCCTCCCCAGACAGGACCACATCCAAGGCTTGGAGCCAAGGCCTGAGCTGCCAGCATTGCCATGGACAGTGAGTGGTCCACCATGAACTTGAGCTGATGTTGTACAGACTTTAGCTAATCATACAAATCCCCTGTGGTAACAGCTGGGGTTAAGGAAGCTTCCCTGTGCTCCAGAATTATTTCAGCAAATCCTTCGTGGCTGGTCCTACTGTTGAAGCCACTTTTAGGTTCTGCCTCTGAGGTGAGCAATGCCCCATGCCCATCCCAGTGTGAAAGATGTCACCCACACCATTGCTCTCCATAACTGTTCTGAAGGAGTTTTGGGAAAAGCTGCAGATCTCTGCTTCTGGGAGTTAAGCAGAGATTTTTCTGAGCTGTACCACCACTGTACCTCCATGGAGCTCTCCCAAATGCACTGTAACAGAACTCGACACAGAGACTGGCTTTTTGGGCAGGTAAGGTGCCTGTTACCTGTAGAAAAGCAAAGGACTGATGGACTTCAGTGCCATATGGGAAGAACATGCCAAAGCATGTATCTGAATCTGTGTGCCCAAGGCTGCTCTTTCTAACACTGAACCATCTGTGTTACAGCTATTTTGTGTCAGCAGGATTCCCATAGCTAAAAGTTAAAGTCTCCAGACTTTAGAAGAGGAATGGCCTGGGTTACAGACTGGCACAGCAGTGTACCCAATCCACCGACAACACCTGAAGTAGAGAAGATTTATCCCACATGGGGCTCTGTAGCCTGATCCTGGCATATTCTGACCTTACCCTGGCACCCTGGTGACTGGGAACCTGAGTTTCCTTTCATCCCAGAACACGGGGAGGTGCAGGATATGGTGCTGGGTCATGCCCCCCCTTGCCTGGGGACAAGCTGGAAGGGTGAACCTCGAGGACAGGGTTGATGCAGAGCACCCCGAGGGTGCAGCAGCCTGTGCAGGCACAGTGGGAAGCCCAAACCGATGCAGGCAGTAAAGAAAGCTTTGCAGCAATGTGGCTATTTCAGCCTGCACTGAGCCACATGCCAAAGCTAAGAGCTATTACTGAAAGCAGATGGCTTACAGGAGACCTTGAAATGGGATTCTGCCCAAGGCACTTACAAAGTCACCCCTCACAAAAGCGCACAATAGGATGCTTCAAAGTCTTTAAGTAAGAATTTAAACAGGAGTACATTAAAAAGCAGTGCATGGTTTCCATATCACCCCCAGCCAGGCTAGCACAGCCCCCCTTGCACAGTCAGCCATGGCTGCTTTCCCAGACAGCAGTTACACGGGTGATGGATGTGGCCCCAGAATGGGCTGCAGTGTGTAAACTCTTCACGGGTCTCTGGTTGACACTCAGTAGATATATGTATACATAAAAAGTTTAATCAGCCTTATACTTAATTCTCTACTGGACTCCATTAAAAAAATAAACTCTTTATGGGATGGAAGATACGGGAGGACAATGTATTCCTATGTCCCTATGGAAGGGGAAACAGGAGGCAATCCAGAAGGAAAAGACTGACTTCCAGTTGTGTCTCTACTGGAAATGTCACAACAGACTGTGCAGTGATGCTGCAAGCAGGATGTGAGAATTCCTCCAAGAAAATTTTGCATTAACTATTTCTAGTAATGTAAGTTTGATAAAGTTTCAGCAGAACATCCTCAGGAGACCACAAGCAGGGAAAGGCAGCTTGAGGGGGAATAAAAAACCAAAGGGATGGTAATTAGGGGACACAACAGAAATGTAAATGAGGAAAGCCTTGCAAAGAGAGGGGAAGGAGATGACCCAATCCCTTAAAGTACTCTGTATCTCACAAGCACAAGGGAGAAGGTGATCCCCAGGGAGGTACACACGGGGCAAGGGTTTCCACTGAAATGGCAGGGAGGGAGATGAGAGCTCAGGGAGCAGAGGAGAACAAACCAGCCCTGAAGCAAAGGTGCGGGACAAAATCACCACCCTCTAATGAGCTAAATACTGAGACATGGGGGATGATGATGGTTACATACACCTATAATTGCATCTTCCTTCTGCTTTCCTTCTATAACCAACCCTAACAATTAAATGGAATGCTTAGCAATATCCCTGGGAAAATACACGGGATGAAAACTCATCCTCAAGCCTCCCATGGCATCACAGCAACTGCTGAGCATGCTATGGAGTGCCTAAAGTGCTCTCTTTCCTCATCCAGCACAAAGGAATGACCTTCCATGGAATTATTTCTTACCTTCCTGAGGTCCAGCACCAACACGGACACGTCCCTGCTGACAAAGGGGAGGGGGGCACGACTCCAGTCAAACTCAAGGCTGAATCCATATACAAATCCCTGTCCCTGACTCAACATCCATCCAGCAAACCTTCCCAAATATTCCAAATGCAACTCTCTCTGCCCTCCTGAACCTGCTCTCTCAGAGAAGGCAAGGTCAAATGATCCCTTTACTCTGTGTATGTGTATATATAAATAAAAATCTACCCTTAGACTGACCAAACTCAGGGTGTCCCTGGCAGGAAGCAGAGTCAGACTCCCCTCCAACACTTCCAGCAGCTGACTCTTCTTATGCAAACAAAGGACAGATGAGAAATAGTTCCTACTGATCTGCCCCATCTGCTAAAGAAATGAGAAAGATAAAATCTCCAAACCCTCAGGGTATGGAGCAGAGCCACAAAACCTGGATTTACCCTTGTTAGAGCGGAAGAGGAGTCAGTCTCTGCAGCTTGGAGCACTGAGACAGAGATAATCCAGCCCTGATAGAGGGAAAGAAGGATGTCTGGGAGACTAAAGGAGTGTCTGTGCCATTCCTCCTGCTGCCTGGTCTGCTCCAGCCCCATCAAGGCAAAGGGCAGCCCAGGAGAAGAGCTCCCACAAACTCATGGTACCCCAAGGAATGGTGTGCCAGGGCAGGAAACAAGCATCTTTGTTTTATTTTCTCACTCATGCAGAGAGGTATTAATTCGCCTATTTCTTAGGAAAAAGAAAGGAAATTGCTGCAGTGCAACATGTCAAGAGAAACCAGAAGAGCCAGGCTCACTGAGGATGGGTATTAATTACTGCTTGCTATTTTTAACCTGTGTATAACTCCACTCTCATCTGTGACTTAAGAAGATAAAATCCCAGTATTCAAAACCATGTACCTACTCCAATAGGAGAAATATCCTCTACTGGGTACAAAGTCTGGATACAGAAAAAGTATAACATGCCCATCAAAATTACACTCAATTTTAATAACAAAAGAAAGAACAATCTAGACGTAGACAGAAATATTAGCTCAGGAGAATTACTCCCAGAGAGGAAAAATCACTAGCCAGCTCCTGCAGGAAACCTTGAACAGATTGCTGTTAATTATGTAAAGAAAAAGTTGTTAGGCTGCTGTACATTCCTGAAGGGCCAAGAGTTTGGACAACTAAAAAATACACTGTGAGGCCCTTCACTGTACAACACACAGTAGATGCCAATAAAAAAAAAAACCCAAACCATGACCACAAGCAACCAAAAGTCCATCCTGCAGCTCTGCAAGTATGTTCAGTGTCTGCCAAGGAGCTAATGAAAACAAGGCACTCTTACAGACTGTATCTGCTTGACATTTAAGTACCTGCTGGACATTTTGTACAGCTTATAAAGCCATAAAATATCACAGGGCATTTACAGATTTTCCAGCTGACAACAATATAAAATAACTGAGCAGCCCCAGAACACACCGAGTCCTCTGGCCAGGCACAGGATAATGCTGAACAGATACTACCACACATACACATAACTGGAGACTCTGCCAGGAGTGTGCAAGAGGAGACCAAAGCTCATGGTGATGGAAAAGAAGCCAAGATTCAAAAGCCATCCCTCAACCCCAAGGGAAACAAGTTCCTCCTGCCCTCTCCAGGCATGGCAATTCACCATCCAGTGAGCTGCTACCTCCTGCCATGCTGGGGGAGACGTGGCATTGTACAGCCAAGCAAAACCCCCCAGCATGGGGTTTGGAAATGACAACGTGGACTTCACCTCTGGAGGCATGTGATGAGCCAGGTCAGCCAGCTGCCATGGTTTACCCCACCTGTGCTAAGAGTGAAGGGCTCCAGGTGAGCAGCAAGGTGGTGGAACTGATAGCTGCTGCCCATCAGTGGCCAATACCCTCTGGATAATCTCAACTATACACAGCAAGTGATACAGCAGGCATTCAGCTCCAGAAAATAATTGACATTTTACTGAGTAATCTGCACCCAAGGACAAAAATACTACCAGCACCAAAACCTGAAAGATCTAAACTTCTGTCACCTAGGGCACTACATGGGAACCATGCATTACACACTGTTACTGACCTAGGAACCACTCCTGACACAGATGCAAACTAACAACAGTCACACTTGGTGGCTGATGGCCCTGCACCACATCAGCAGGTTACAGGACCCACTTGCAGCTCCAAAGGAGACCACACCTGAAAATATTTTTCAATGATGCTGTACTACCTCATGAGTTACCTTCTGTAAGAGTCTGACTAATAACTTAGGACACCAGATGATGATGATGAGAATGTCCCCCTGGTCTTTTTGGAGGCAGGCACAAAAGCTTTGAGCTGAAATCATTAAATTGTAATCAGCCCAAAGGCAGCATCACACAGCTCCATGAGTCCTGGGTCAGGGCTGCCTCACACTGACCTGCTACCAGCAAAAAAACAGGGAGTTTGGCACCTGCCAAACTTCTCACCAATCTCACAGGTCTGGAGAGCTGGTGTATGCACAATTAGAATCACTAAATGGCCTGGGTTGTGATGGACCTTAAATCTCATCCAGCTCCATCCCCTGCCATGGACAGGGACACCTTCCACCATCCCAGGCTGCTCCAAGCCCGTTTCAACCTGGCCCTGAACACTCTCAGGGATGGGGCAGCCACAGCTGCTCTGGGCAACAAAACATGTTTTGAAATAATGGAACTTTTAATGTCACCTTGTTGATTTTTATAAAACGTATCACTAACCCAAGACTCTTTAAATGTTCAAGACATACATTTTGCTACAGAAGTATAAGACAACTCGGGAATTCATGATATATAATTTTAATAAAGCCCATGTCCCCTCAAGTACCCTATTTTCAGTGTCACCAGTGCAGATCAAGAACTGTTAGTCATGGCCAGCACAACAGGGGGAAGTGGGACTGGGGCTGCCCAGCTGCCACACACGTGTCATTAAACCCACAGCACTGCCCAAGAGCCAGCAGATGCTCTCTGAGCACAGAAGGCAAAGGCAGAAAGGAAGATCAAACCCTACACAATGATTACTTTTACATTTACTGAACTTCTCTTCTCTTTGGTATCTTGCCAGAAGAGAAGGTGAAATGTCAAAATGATGGGGTTAAAGTACAGCAATACCAGCCTGAAATCAAGCAAAGCTCCTAAATCTCAGAATAGTCAGGCACTGGAGTGAATTGCTGAAGGAAATAGGAATCACCATCACTGGAAATCTTAGAACACCTTAGAGAAACCTCTAGGAAACATTATGTGTGGGTGATCCTTCAAGGTCACTCCTAGAAACTGAAACCACAAGACTTTCTCCACAGGTACCTCTCTGATCACACAGCCACTGCACAATTTTAATGGACTGCAGCATCTAAGACTTGCTGTAAAAAGACAAAGAAAAAAATAAAAGCAACCACAGTCAGCATACAGAGAGCAGCAGTCTCTGGGCAGCATGAACAGCCACTCAACTTATTTTTAGAAACTGCTATTGGTACAACTTCCTCCTCTGTCCACATCAGACTCCATCAGCTCTTCTGCCTGCTCTCTATGCCTTCACTTAACTAGCGAGTACAGAGCAGAAATTTCTCCAACCTTATGTGTTGCAGCTGGGCAGGAAAGGCAAAAGTGGGGAGTGAGGGGTGCTGCAGCAGCAACTGCAGGGAGAGAACGCTGGTGGGAGATGCCCAGCATGCTGCAGAGTTCCCCCAGCATGCTCAGCCTGAGCTCAGGTGGGCACCCTCGCCCTGAGCCATCACCTCTGCACACCAGTGGTTCTCAGGGACATTCAGCTGTGGGATTGCTTTGTGCCACCCGGAGCCAGAGCCATGCCAGGGCTCCTGCCCCAAACTGCTGCTCGTCTGTGTCCCCCTTGGTGTGTGTGGCCCAGCCCTGCCCCCTGGCCTGGCCTGGCCTCCCCGGGGAGGGCAGGCAGGCCCTGGCAGCGGCCCAGGGAGGCTCCCACAGCCAGGAGGGAGCGAGGGGGAACAGGGAACACAGGCTGCCCTCCCGCTCACCGCAGACACAGCTGGACGCACATCCCACTGCTGAGGGCTCAGCACGGGGGGAGGAGGCAGGGGCTGCTCCAAACGGGAAGGGAGGGAGGGCCAGGAGCAGGGACACCCTGCAGCAGTGGCCCAGGGGAGGGCAGAGTGGATGAAAGCCGGTCAGGAGCTGCTGGCAGGTGTTCCAGCACTGCCCTGCCCAGGCAGTAACAGGGAGGTGACTGCAAGCAGCAGCCGATGGGACCGTGGCTTGCTTGGGGGAGAACAGATGGGCTTCACCCCGTGCAGCCTCTGCCAACACTGAACTCAAACATTGTAAGCATCACCTCCCCCCAGGCACAAATCCCATTTTTCCTGACAGGACCTCTTCCTGGAGTCAAACACCAGCAGCACCCTGAGGAATCAGAGGGGTGCACCTACTTCCCTCCACCCCCAAGCAAACAGCAGCAGATGTCACTCCAGAAATGGGTGAACCAAACTTGTTCCCTTGCCATGATATCTAGCAGAAAGGACCTGGACCAGTAAAACTTGGAAGGGCCAGGAGAGGGGAGGAATTGCATGAAACTCAATGGGCAAAGATTGAGCTTCACAGATTTCCACTGGCATTTACTCCTACAGTTTCCGTTGCTGAAAACAAACCCGAGCCACGGGGAGGTTTCTGGGCTGTTCCCACTGTGGCAGTCTGGAAAATGTACAAGCTAATTGGAGCTGGGTAACTCTGAGCACATTGTCTGGGAGGAGTTTAGTTTCTGACTGGTGATAACACCATTCAATTTATAATACAAACAGAAAAGCTTCTGAGCAAGAAACGGAGAGTGGCAGAAACACAAGCTTGTCCCAGGGAAAAACAGTCCTGCCCTGAACTCCCACGTCAGCTCCCTTGTGCTGGCAGTGACCACATCCACTCTGCTGTGTTTCCTTATCTCCAGTGACGTGTTACTAACCAGGCCCTGGAGCTGCAGGGGTCACTTCCCTCTGCTGATCAAGTCAGCTCTCAGGAAGCCAAGTGCTTTAGACTCCTCTGCGGCGGCTCAGACATCACCTGTCCATCTGGCCTGTTGGACTGAGGCTGCCACGCAAACAGCAGAGGCAGCAAAACAGACACTCATCTTTTCCTTCAGTTCTCAGCCAAATTCTTGATTTTTTGCTCAGAATGAGACTGCATAAAAGTGTGAGATTCAGCCCAGTAAGAGCACAGGCACAGACACAAACTCTGCTTAAATCCCTGCTAGAGAGGCAGAAACATTTTGAGGGTGCCTGAGTGAACCCTGCAGACTGCAAACTATATCACAGTGTCTAAATCTGCTAGAGGTGGTGTGTGTAAGAAACTTTGGTAAAAGAGGTAAGTATTACTCTGTTTTTTAAGGGAATTGAATGAAGATAGAGATCTCTGGGAATCAGCCAGGCTGCAGTGATGTCCCTGTACTGATCTCTCCTTCTGCTCACAATTGAAACCACTTCTGAAATGTCCTGTTAAGGGAGATTGCCACCCAGGCCAGAGCAGAACTTTGCAAAGAGGAGGAGGTGCTGATCTCCAGGGCTCAGGTGCCCCCAGCAGATACCATTCTGACACTACTGGTTCAGGTCACTGGATTTGTTCACTCCAAGCCCAGTGAGACTTAGTGATACACTGGGAAGTTTTCTTGTGCTTCCTGCTGCTCTCAGACTTGCACTGTCAGGTTAAACATAGTGCAAAAGTTCTATAACAGCTTCCATTGGTAGATATTTAAGCTGGGTAAGAAAGCAGTTTTTTACAACTGTATTAAACCCAGAAAAATCATTTCCTTTGGGATTAGGCTGTGCTATCTTGCAAATAAAGTGGGATGAAACATTCGTGTTCCAGCTTGGAGTGCAGGTGCTACACCAGGATGTAGTGCTGGGGTGAAGGAGGGGTCAGAGTTACAGTTCTGCTACCCTGAGAGTTCAGTTATGGAGATGATTTTTACCTGGCATGTCTCTGAATTGCATATATGCAGGAGATTAACCACCTCACAAGAGAAGCTAGCAGCCAGAGTTGCTGCTCTGTTCTCAATGCATCTTCCCTCACTTCTCAGGGACTCCTCCTTGTCAGGAAAGTTCTCAAACATAAACGGATGCATAAACGAGGCAAAATCTTTTTGTCTCATTGCAAAAACTGTATTTCAGTAGCAGGCAAGGAAAAGGAAAAGAGAAAAGACAGGGTGCTAAACATTACAGCTCAAAGATGAGCCCCAAACATGCCAAGGTTTAACTCAGCACAGCTCACGTTGCTAGCACACTACTCCAGATTTGCAAACAGGAGCTCACCGAGCATGCCAAGTCCTCTGTCACAAACACACAGCTAAAAGCACAAACACACAAACATGTGATCTGAATTCCTCCTCACATAACAGTGCTGAAACATGCCCCAAATGGGGTCATTTGGGCCCAACTTGCTAAAACTGCTCTGCACAAGCCCCACTGACACAGTCCTACCCTGACTGACCACAGCACTTCAGGTGAAGTGTGAACAGAAGCAGAGCCCAAGTCAGAGACAGAGGTCAGCCAGGCTGACATGCCCACGTGAGAGGAACGGAGAAACTGATCTTGCTCAGCTTAGGGAGAGGGAAAAAAAGTCTTCAAATGCTTCTAACTGAGCTGCAGACATGGAGGAAGTGGAGTGATGTGGGGAGTAGGGTGTTCTCCATGAGCTCTGGGCATCAGAAAAAGAGCAGGCTTAAAGGGCAAGACAAAGATTTAGATTAAACACCCCGAAAAAAATCTCTCTAATGATGAGGAGGCCTAAGTGTTGGCATACATCACCTGCACAGCATGTGGAATTACCATCACAAAGAGCCTTAAAAGAACTATTATTCAGACAGGGTTTGGAAGTCTACCTGACCTACCCAGGGTTGGGAAACAACCAGGACATCTCTGGAGGTCCCTGATGTCTGAGACTATAAAACAAAGTTTCAGACATTCCTTTAAATTAGACATAGGGCAGGGGCACAGCTCCCAGAACACTCTTGAAGCACAGCTACTTGATGAATAAGATCATAATTTAATACCCTAACAACATCTTTTACTTATAGACACTATATTATCCTGCAAAATCCATCAGGTTTCTACAGAAGTGCCTCAAGAAAAGCAGATTATCAAAATGCAGAATTGTCGCTTGCTGAGATGTAAATACCAAACCAGGAGGACCAAGACTCAGCATATCTCTCACAAGTAGAACATACTCAAACTTCTAATTAAATAAATACTTTAAATAGCACAGAAATGCCTGTATTTCCCTCGTGCCCATTGTAAGAGACTCCCTGCGTTCCATCTGCATTTTCATACCATCTACTGGGCAGATCCTGAACTACCCACCGGCACAGGCAGGGCTGTATCACCACGGCAGCTTGCCCCAAGCTGAGACCCCCCAGGAGCCACGTTTTGTTCCCCATATTAACACCAAGCCACACGCCAGTGCCTGAGATGAAGCACAAGGAATGAAACCACCATGCCATACCCCAAATATTCCCAGCAAACACATAGGGACAGCACAGTCTGGCCGGCAGAAGCTGAGAGTGAGAGGAGAGGGAGGTGAGAGGAGGAGGCCCAGCCTGCAGCCGGCGCTCAGGCGTTGAACCGAGGTGGGAGAACATTTCCCCCAATATTACTGGCTGCGAACAGCAGCGACCACATGGCTGTTCCCAGCCACTCAGTGCACGCTGTTTACTATAAACAACAACAGTAAACAGAAACTCAGCCAAAAAATCAAAGCCGGGGACCCCAGAGCTGGGTCTCCGCATCCCGACGTTCCCCGTGGAAATAATTAGTTTCACCTTCAGCTGCTGAACCTAAACCATCCGAGGCCCAAGGGAGCCAAGCTGCTCAGTGCATCCCAAACTCAGGCCGCCCGCTCGGATTTGCCAGCTCTACTTTCAGTCATCCAGACTCCAAAGTGCTGCCACAGTTTTTACAGGGAGCTTCAAAGAGCTTGCGGATTAAACCTGCGCGGCAGGAGCCAGCCGTCACCGGGGTTATTTTTAAACATCTCACTGTGCACGAAACGCTCAAATCTTGTCTCACTCCCAGCTCTATCCCGGCACTCGACTCGGGGCGGCTGCGAAGGAGGCGCAGCTTTTCCCCAGGCATGGTGGTTCTGGGATTTCTCCGGCTGCTCCCCGGGGTCACCCCTGCCGCCTCCAGCAGCCGGATCTCGCGGGGACCCGCTCGGGGCACCGGGGATCAGCTCCACACACACACTGGGGTGACAGGAGGGTGGCACCTAGCCCCGTAGGGCTCGTGGGGGAGGAAGGGCACAAACCCCCCCCGGACACAGCCAGCAGCCGGGGCCACCTCCTGCAAACCTCCGGCAGTTCGGTCCCGCTTCCCCTTTCCTGCCAGGAGCGTCCGGCTGATACCGAACGGCGCCGGGCAGGGGGGCGGCTCCGGCCGGCCCAAGAACCGCTCCGAGGCCTCGGGGCGAGGCGGTACCGCGGCTGCCCGAGGCCCTGCCCGGGGACACCCGGCAGAACAACAAAGCCCTGGAAGAGTCTTCCCCGGGAGGCACAGCCCGGCCGGGCAGCCGCGGGGCCGGGGAGCCCCCGGGGCGCTGCCCGGCCGCCGGGAGGGCCGGTCCCGGACGGGCACCAGCAGGTGCGGCCGGTGACAGCCGCCCCGGGCCCGGGCACCGCGCTGAGGCGGCGGCCGGGCCGCGCTGACAGGAGGGATGAGATCCGGGCCGGGCTGCGGGCCCGACCCTCGCCCGACCCCCGCCGCGCCTCCCCGCGCCGGGCCGGACCGAGCCCGGCCGAGCCGCCCGCCCCGGGCCGCCCCTTCACCTGCGCGGCCGCCGAGCGCTGGCGCTGCTCAGTCCCTCGCCGCCGCCGCCGCCGCCATGTTCGCGCTGCGCAGGGAGGCGGGGAGGGAACGGGAGGGAACGGGAGGGAGCGAAGGGGGAGCGGCGGGGGATCGGGGAGGAGGGACGGGCGGCCCGGCCTGGCCCGGCCCCGCGCCGCCCCCGCCGCCGGCACGGCTCCGGCCAGCGCCGGGGCTTTGGCAGCTGATGGGCCGAGGCTCGGGGGGACTCGGCTGGGTCGGTGCGGCTCCACTCGGCTCTGCTTGGTTCGGTTCGGCTCGGCTTGTCTCGGCACAGCTCCTTTCCGGTTCGGCACGGCTCGGCTCTGCTCGGTTTCGGCTGGGTTCGGCCTGGCCCAGCTCGGCTCCGCTCGGCTCCGATCGGTACCGTTCGGCTTGGTTCGGCTCCGCTCGACTCCGCTCAACCCGGTTCGGCTCCGCTCGCTTCTGCTCGGCCCGGCTCGGCTCCTCTCGGCTCGGCCCTCACAAACTCCCCCGGCCATGCCCGCTCGGGACCCTCCTCAGGCGGGACAGAGCCCCGCACTCTGGGCTCGGGGCGGACCCGCAGTGTCCTCACCGTGCCTGCGAGGGAACCCCTGTGCCCTCAAGGGACTCCCCCCCAGGCACGGGGCAGACCCCCACCCATGATCTTCAGCCTGGGGACAGCCCTCCCCATGCCGTCTTTGGGCACGGGGCCAGACCCCACTGTGAGCCCCAGCCTGGGGACAGACTCCCCTGTGCCATTCCAGGACGCCTTAGACAGGACAGATTTGCTGCACCCGTGAGCCACAGCCTTGGGATGGACCTCCCATGCCCACCCAGGACCCCTACCATGGTCTCCACACCGGGGAGTGGGTGCCTCAGTTCCCAGCCAGGACCCTCTGGGCATAGGGCAGAACCCCACTGTGAGCTGCTGGACCCCCTGTTCCCACCAGAGACCCCCTGGGTGCTGCAGAGTGATGTCCATCCTTGTCTGGCTCTCCCTGGAGACAGCCAGGGCTGGGGTGGACTCCATGCAGCACAGCCAGATGCTGGGGACAGGCAATCCCCAGATATTCCCTTTCCTCCCAGCCTGGGCAGGACCTCTCCCTGCAGTGCCATCCCAGCCAGGGACACCACAGATGGACAGATGTATCTGGGGACTCAGTGTCCCCAGATTCTCCCCAGACAGAGTAAGACCCAAGTGAAGAGGAGTCCTAAAACTAAAAGGATCCCTCGTGCCAAAACTAAAAGGATCCCTTGTGCCACTGTTGTACCTCATTACCTTCACACACCATCTCCAGGTTCCATCCAGAGAGAACCCTGTGCAAGCTGACCCCATGAGCATCCTTGGTGCTGTCTCCTGACCAGAGATGGACATTCTCTGTCCTGTAGAACAACCAGAGCCTACACATGGTACCCCAAAACCATGCCCTGTCACCCCTTATCTTGGGAACTCCCAGGTAACAAGCGACAGTACAAGAGGAAACAGCCTCAAGTTGTGCCACAGGAGGTTTAGGTTGGATATTGAAAAAAAATTCTCCATGGAAAGGGTTTTCCATCCCCGGCACAGGCTACCCA
Organism: Phylloscopus whistleri; assembly: GCA_017589585.1. NCBI lineage: Eukaryota > Metazoa > Chordata > Aves > Passeriformes > Phylloscopidae > Phylloscopus > Phylloscopus whistleri. The sequence continues at coordinate 99,246 of JADMLD010000379.1, read as the reverse complement.
GGGCAGTGGTGGGGTCGCTGGACAGATTTAAGACGTGTAGATGTGACACTTGGAGACAACATGGGTTAGTGGTGGCCTTGGCAGTGCCAGGGTAGCTGTTGGATTTGATCTTAGAGGGCTTTTCCAGCCCAAGCAATCAGTGATTCTGTGTGACATGGGCTACTGCAAGAGCCACCTTTGCCCCCACAGACCCCACCACAGTGGTGCCCTCCCCACATCCCTTTAGCCCTTGCACCAACACCCCCACAGCTGCCTCACCCACACAACTGTCTGTAGCAGAGCCCACCCTCTGCTCTCCCCAGGCTCTGCAGCCTCTGCTGGTGCAGCCATCTCCCACCCTTGCCAGTTAGGACACGGTGTTCCAGGTTCCCAGCTGAGGATGCCATTTCCCATTTGCTCTATGCAGTATCCTGCTGAGAGCCCCGCTTCCACTGTAGGCATCACAGCTGTTCATTTGAAATAGCAACCAGCTCACACTACAGCTGGATACAGAGCAGGAGATCCTGTCCTTGCTCTGCTTGCTGGATTGCCCAGAAAAAAAAAAATCCCAAAATTCTTGTGGTCTGGAGATTCTGTTCACAGCTTTTAAGATACTCAAGTGAATGGTCAGTGAGTCTAAAGGACCTCTGGGGGTAGTGGGGCAGTGGAGAAACCATAGGATCACAGAATGGTTTGGGTTGGAAGAGGAAAAGATGATCCAGTTCCATCTGTCTGCCGTTGGCAGGGACACCTTCCACTGTCCCAGGCTGATCCAACCCCTGTCCAACCCGGCCTTGGGCACTTGCAGGGATGAGGTAGTGCCCTTCTGAGCAACTTGTGTCAGGGCCTCACCACCCTCACAGGGAAGAGTTTTTTCCTAATATACTTTCCTATGTTTCCCTACATACCTTTGGAGTGACACAGACGTGTGACAAGTCTTCTCAGGGAGAAAGCACCTGAACAATTTCTAAAGTACTTGTAGTGACATGGCTGATGTAGGAGTCTCCCCCTGAATGATTTCTTGTTCTAGGAGATTACATGGAGGCTTGAGTGGTTTAGGTCAAAAGAAGATCAGAAGGAAACACCAGTCTGGAAAGGTTGTTTCTGGGAAGCTCTGCAATATTTGTGGCTTCCTGCAGTGAGTGGCTTTGCTATCTGTGACAGAGAGAAGGCCAAGCCGTGATTCATCTGCTCACTGCCCGCTGCCAAACCTGGTGCCAGCCAGGGAGGCACAGGGTGGGCGAGGGCTCCAGGGTGGGACCTTCCCACCACTACCCAGCCTTTCAGGAAGGGGTGGAACCACCTCAGCCCATTCCTGTGTTCCTCCCTTTTCCTCTGGGGAAGTGAATGGCATCACTGTGATGGGCTGAAGGCTGCAGTGTTCCCAAGGGACCGGAACTGATGGCTGGACTGAAGGCAAGAGACACCCTGTAGGTGCTCACGCCGTCCTAGTTCAGATGCTGGACTTGGTTCAGCAGGTGCAAGGCTGCAAGTCCTGCCCAAGGCCAGAGGAGCTTCTGCCTGATCAGCAGCTAACTTCTGGGGTCCAGCAATCTGTCCCTTTTCAGTGCTCTCAGAGCAATATAAACCTGTATTTGCCTGTCTCTCACCACAAAAAAAAAAAAAATTATAAAGACATATACTTCATCAAACAGGGAGGGATTTCTAATAGTGGGGGAGAAAACCCTTTGAAACTGTTCCAGAGCTGCTGTTTGGGGGTTTCTCATGTCTTCTTCTAAATGGTGACATTGGCCACTGCTGAGGGCCAGCACTGGCCTGGAAAACCTCTTGTTCTGAAATACTCACATTAGGGATGGACAGTTTGAAATGGTGGTGAGGGCTTCTGTTTCAAGATGTGGAGTACTTGGTTGAGGTAGGACATGGAAGGATGTTTGCTTCAGCCTTGCACCTGAGCACCTTCTCTATAAATTCACAAGCATCACCAACGCTTCTTGTGGGTGTCATCAACTCTGGTATTCCCTCATGTCCACAGTAATCAGGATTTCATTAATGGAATAAATGCACAAGAGCTCAGAGCTGCAAGATGGAGACAGAAGCGAAATTTCTCCATTGGCTTTAATTTGGAGTGAGCAGTGGGATTTACATATGACATCCATATGAGCACCACAGGAATTCAGTTTGATTAATACTGCAATGGAAATGAGCCACAGAAATGGTTTGCCATTTATTCTGAAGCGTTGCCAGCAAAGCTCAGCACATTTGCAGCCTGGTTTGGGCCAGCTCCCGGGGATGAAGGGCTGGGAGGGAACCCCTCAAAGGGCCACTGGTGCCCTGGTGCACGGGGTGTTGGACACACTGGAGCAGGACCTGCAGGAGGAGAGGGTGGAGTGGGATAGAAGGCAACGTGACTGGGAAGAAAACTTCCTGCTGTCTTCCCTCCTCCCCTCCCTTTGCCTCCCTCGTAGTGCCTTGCAGCATCAAATGTCCTCCTAGATCAGTTCCCACTATTAGCAGTGTTCCCATTAATGAACTTTGTTTTCTGCCACGAATTGATCCATAGTCTGGCATGGATGAAAATATAGAGCATGCTCTTCTTGAAAGAAAAAGCCTAATGTCCCCTGGTCCATGACCTTTCTATCCTGAATCTGATACTTCATAAAAAAGGTGAATTAGAGGGCACAGGGATGGATGTAGAGGAGGAAGATCTAAAGGAACATGTGCACCCAGTATTCCTGCTTCTCTCATAGATATGTTCTTTGACATCTTTCTTGGAGAGGGGAGGTGGGAATCTTCTCCCCATGCCTCAAAAAGGCAGAGGAAAAGGTTATTTACAGAGATTAAAGCCCCAACAATCAGCAGATCAGGGCCTGCCATAAGTTTCCTTTCCCAAAGCAATCTCATATTGAGACCAGCTGTTGAATTTACCAGGGTCTGTCTGCTCAAAAGAGTCAATTTTTGTTCTGAAGACTTCATGGCCTGGAAAATCACCTTTGTGAATGCCAGAATGCTCTCTTGGTAGTGGGAAATCTCCTGGCCTCGTGTCCCAGACATTTGCAGGCAGCTCTGCCTTTCCCTGTCCAATTGCACCGTGATCCGCTTACAAAGGCTGCCTGCTGCAAACCCCTATGAGCCCCCAATATCCTCGTGAGGCAAAATAACACATTTCCTCATCACAACACATACTTATTTCTCCTGTTTCTCATGGCTCTTTGCAACTGTTTCTATCTTTTCCACATCCCAGGTGGATGCCAAGCCTGGGTCCAAAGTGCCAGGGTGTCACTGTGCCATGTCCAGGGTTTGCACCCCCTGTCCTGGTTAAATGTACCCATTCCTGTCAGTATATACACCCAAATTTAAGCTAAAACCCCTCTTTTACAGAGTCACCCCTTGCAGTTCAGGTCTGCTTTACTCAATCTGAATTTCTTCCCAGAGCTGCTGCTTTCTTGATCCCACCCCACCTTTGCTGTTTAGCACCTCACCAAACTTGGGTATGTATTTATAATCCTTCTGTTATTCTAATATGAAAATATTATCTAATTATTACTTAATATTAATATACAACCCATAATTACCTGATTTCAGGCTGTCACAATAGCTCAGTCCTCACTCAGCAGTTGTTTGGTATTTCTGAAGCCTGCCATACAGCTCCATCAACACTTTAAGGATAATTGTGTTTGGGTTATCTGGGTGTAGGTGTAAAATATCAGTGTATTTTTAGGTATGCCGTTTAAATTTCTTGGCTAATAACAGTCTTGCAAGTCCTTCATCAGCTTTATGAAAAGAGGTCTGGTTTCTCTGCAAAAGCAGAATTTAGGAAGTTATTGAACACTTGATTTGTTGCCTCTGTTAATAAATTTCCTGTGCCTATTAATAGACTCATATGGGCTTGAATTCCCTTTGTTCCCAGCGCCTTCTAAACATTTCCTACTGCTGCTCTTTGATCCCGCCAGCCACGAATCCTTCCCCTAATAGCTCGTTTCTTCTGTTCGTACCCTTCACAAATTACCGCACGTCTTAATCCGCGCCGACCTCTCATCCTCCCGCAGGGATTCGCGGCTCCAGAGCCCTCTTTGATCCGCACATCGCAGAGAGACGCCGTTCCCCGGGACACGACAGGCTGCTGCCACGGCTCATTAGCACGGGGGGCTGCCGGGGGGCTGCGGGGAAGGGCCGGGGGCACAGGGGACAGGGCACGGCAGAGCCGGGCACTCGCTGCTCCGTGCCCGGTGTCCAAGAGAGCAGAGAGAACCTTCCCAAGGGGTGTGGGAGAGAATAAATCACCTCCCTAAGTCCTGTCCCCTGACAAACAGAGAGGCTGAGCTGGGTGCAAATCTTCATCAGTGTTTGACCTTTTCACTCCCACCCAAACTTCGAAACCGTTTGAGGAATTCAATTTAATTCAATTTAATTTAATTTAGGAGTTCTCATGTTCAGTCCCCCTCGTGCACTTTCTCCCTTCTTTCCTTTTTGCCATTTTTCCCCAACACAGCACCTGCTCGGCTTCTTGAATTACTGTAAAAAATTTCAAGCGAGACATTTTTCGGAATCATAATAAACTATTGGACAGAGGAAATAGCTCAAGGTATTGATTCAATTTGAGTCATCTTTTCTCAAACCTCCCATTGAATTTCTGGCATTGCTTAGATTCAGGGTCATCTTGGACTCACTGATCAATATAAAATGTTATTATTTATGTGTCTTGCTATTTGTTTGCCCTTACAGCTCTTTGACACATACATATCAATTTGGGATCATCAATTTACTACTTCTTCCCCTCCTTTTCCACTGAAATAGGATGGATTCCACTGTTGCTCTCCTTGCAATGATGTGACCATTCTGAGTACCTGAAAACAAAGTTTCACTGGGAAGTCTCCATCTCCATTCCACTTTTCTGACTAAATTTTTCTCCCTAAAAAATACAGCCAAATAGTTTGCAGCTCCTTCATCGACTGCTAGCTGGGCTCACCCTCCAGCAGGTGTGGCAGCTTTCTAGTCCCTTCAGAATAAAATATCCCTTTAGAATGCAAAATAGTATTATTTATTTTAGCTTATTGAAGGAATACATTATCAACAAATCAGGATGTAAAATTCACCTGTGACTGAAAGTTGTATGTGTCTTTCTGGGTAGATTTTCTTTGTGACAGGAGCCAGGGAATGGCTTCCCAGTGCCAGAGGGCAGGGCTGGCTGGGAGATTGGGCAGGAATTGTTCCCTGGGAGGGTGGGCAGGGGCTGGGCTGGAATTGCCAGAGCAGCTGTGGCTGCCCCTGGATCCCTGGCAGTGCCCAAGGACAGGGCTGGACACTGGGGCTGGGAGCACCTGGGACAGGGGGAGGTGTCCCTACCATGGCAGGGGGTGGAACAAGATGGTGTTTAAGGTCTCTTCTAACCCAGCTGATCTGTGGTTCTGTGACTCTATGAAATTCTGCTACAGCTCAGCTGGTTTTCCTTGGAAAATCTGTCATGTTGCACTAAGGAGGGTGCAAGCCAATGACATCCAATATTTTCAGATTGACACTGTGGAAAGTCTAAGCCCGGGATACACAAAGCTGGGAAGCTGTTTGAGTTGAGAACCAAGAGATTTAGCAAGCCTTGAAAACTTGGAAAATCCCAAGGGTCTGGGGATTCACAAAATTGTCATGATGGCTTGAGAAAGGAAGCCATGAACCCAGATCAGATGGCAGGAGGGATAATTGAGTTCCTGCAGCCACACACTGGCAAAATTAATGGCTTTTGGTATGGAAAGTAGCTCTGGCTGGACAAACCCGTGAGGTTTGCTGTGAGAGGCTGGGGCTGGTGGAAACATCCAGGCCATGTCCCAGCAGTTCTAAGCAGCACGCTGGCAGCACTGTGGGGCAGGGAGGCTGGATACAAATCCCAGAGGAGCCAGCACCAGCAAGGACATCATTAATGCTGTGAACTGGGCATGATAAATGTCAGCTGTGCCCAGCTTTGGGACAGAGCCTCTGACCAATGCCAGTGTGCTGAGAGCAGGGAGAGGTGCTGCTCCTGCTGGGACTGGGAATTAGAAAGACAGAGTTGTGAGGTAATTTTAGTAAAGATGGTAACAATCACAAAATCTACAGGAAGGCTTGCAGGTGACAGAAATCCTAAGCAGGGCAGGTTATGGGTGCCAAACCCTTAAATAGCCCCAATCCAGCCACTGTGTTTGAAGAGCCATCCACAAATCCACCCCTGAGAGCCTGGAAAATGCATACTCCAACATGAGAGACTCAGTCTCACAAAGCATCATTCAGGGCAGCTTCAGAGTCATTCTGTGTATCTGCCTGACACTGGGTTTATAAAAAGGGGAATAGCAAAGAGTCAGGAGTGACCTAGATCCTTCACACAGCATTGGAAAAGCTATTCCAGGAACAACACAGCAGCTCTGCTGTCAGTCTCTGACAGGGCCTGTAGGAGCACAAAGAGGGCTGGAAGAAAAGCTACAAAAGTCTTCTGGGGGCTAGAAAACCTCCTTGACTCGAGGTCAAGGAGCTCTTCATGCTTGGCACAGGAAGCTGAAGGATCTCTGCCACAGTGTGTGCCCTGCTCGTGTGGAAGTAGCTGCAAGATGCAATGAGATGGAGGGGCTGGGAATGAAAATGGGGGTAATGCAGAGGGGGCAGAGATGTCAGTGCCAGGGGTGGCCTGGCCAGGGAAGCTGAGCATCTCACTCTGCAGCTCTGCCCCTTCACACTGATCCTGGCTGAAAAGAGGAATTCCTGCCCCAGAGCAGGGATGGCGTTTAAACAGCACATACTGAGCTTCTGTTTGGATCTGCAGAACACTTCTCCTGCCACTCTGGGTGTTCCTTTCTCCAAATTATTTCAGACCTGGAGGTGGAGTATGGTGGACCATGCTTTCAGCTATGACAGAGTCTCCACTGGCCCTGAATTGTCTCTTATGTCTTTTAATGGAGCACGAACCTTGGGAGGAACCTGCTCCTTGGGCTGACAGAGACCTGAGGGCTTCCATCTCACCCAAAGCATGTGGTCCACCATGTTTGCCTGGGTGGGATCGTGGTGGATCCCACCCTCCCCAGTGGCCCTGCTGGTCCCTTTCTCCTGGCAGTGGAGTCTTACAGAATTGAAATATTCAGCTTCACTCCAGTCTTTGGGCTCAGCAGAGAGCATTTGGGTGAGACTTGTGACACATAAAAGTTGTGGTGTTATGTGACACATAAAAGTTATGTGACACATAAAAGTGGTCTCTAACAGTCACTTTGGCTTTAATTTTTGCAGTCCTTCTGTTGTTTTTTTTAGCAGAAATAGCCATACAGCCTATTCATGCCTCCCAAATGAAACAGAATTATTTCCCGTTTGCATGGGATGAGCCTCTCCCAGGTTAAGAGACACCAGCCATTCTCCTTTGCTCTGGGAGGGGTAAATCCTATACCCAGTGGTGGTGGGGAAGCAGGGCCAGCCCCTGGTCATTCCTGTAGGGCTGGAAGGGCTTTGATTCCACTGCAGGCTCCTTGCTGCAGCAGCAGCACTGTGGTGCCACAGGGATGTTCCCACCAAGCTTGCCCACTCCCTGGATCAACAGCTGGCAACCATTTCTGCCTTGCCTTTGCCTTTTCCTCATCACCACTCGCAGCAGATCCTTGACTGCGTGCTCAGCTCGAAGCCAGTCGGAAAATCATTTTGGTGAATTAATTTGTGAGTTGTTCATTAGGATTATTCACGGGTGGCCGGGCTCTGCGGGACACAGCTCCCACACACGCAGGCACCGGGGCCACGGGCACATCCTGGGCTTGGAGCATTTTCCAGGGCATCCTGTGCTTTCCTGCAGATGTGGTGCCCTGGGCTTGGAGCATTTTCCAGGGCATCCTGTGCTTCCCTGCAGATGTGGTGCCCTGGGCTTGGAGCATTTTCCAGGGCATCCTGTGCTTTCCTGCAGTTGTGGTGCCCTGGGCTTGGAGCATTTTCCAGGGCATCCTGTGCTTCCCTGCAGATGTGGTGCCCTGGGCTTGGAGCATTTTCCAGGGCATCCTGTGCTTTCCTGCAGATGTGTCGCTGGGTTATTCATTGCCCATCAACAGAGATAAAAACACAGAGCCTGTGTTGGAGAAAGGGGGAGGTTCCTGTGCAATCCTGCTGGGAAGTGGCTCCTCGGGGCTATTTCAGGACATGAACTCGGAGATGGGGCTGCTCAGTATGGAAATGGAGCTGTTTGCTTTCCAAAGTGCTTTTCCTGAGTAAGTCTTCGCTCTCCTCGGGATGCTGCCAGCGTGCTGAGGAGACTTACATGAGGAGTTTTTGTAATTTCCAGGGCTTTACCTCTGCCCAAGCCATGGAACAGAGGGTCCCACCCTGCCTGCAATGGGTTGTGCTGTGCAGGGGTTTTGAAGGGAAGTGGAGTTGTCCTGTTCCCTACACTTTGGCCTGTGGCACTTCCAAGGATGCTACTAAAACACATCCCCAGGTGCCACATCCACACATTTTTTGAACACTTCCAGGGGTGCTGCCTCCACCAGTGCCCTGGGCAGCCTGTTCTAACGTCCAACCACCTTTTCACCCTTTTTCCTAATATCCAATTTAAACCTCCCCTAGCACAACTCGAGGCAGTGTCCTCAGCAGGATTGGAACGGGCCCTGATTATTTCTTAAGACCAGCTCCTTTGTTGCACTTAAATGAAAATTGCATCATCCTGCTGCTTCTGTGAGCACAAAATCCATCAGATGCATGCACAGCTGAGTGACATCATCTGATCTGATTCTTCCTTTAAAACCTCTAGAGTTCAAGCATGATGCACTTACAAGCAGGCAGATTTACAGGTGAAGTGTCATGCACCCCCAACTACCAATTTCAGGAGGGGTTAAGTGCTGCTTTAGGACATGAAAGGTGTTTCAGAGCATGTCTGAAGCTACCCCCTGGTTATTTAGGGGATCTCTGTGTGTTTGGGGTCCTGCACTGATCAACTCAGAGCCCCTGAGAGAGGCTGTGCCAGACTTTCTCTCTCCATGGGAACTTGCTTTTCTGAAACAGGAGGGACCTGGGGATGCTAATTTGCCTCTCCCAGAACATTAATTGAATTGCAGATATAAATTGATGTTAGGGTAGTCTGGAAATAAGATATAAAAAGATTTCCTGGCATGGTGCTGCAGATTTTTCTCTATTAACATTTTGCAGAGAACAAAACATGGCTCACAAATACCTGCTATTAGTTTCAGTGTTTATTACAGTGTCACCAACTGTGCCAGAGACACGAGATCTGCAGGATGCTGAACACGGAGCTTTGGAGCCTGTGGTGGCCTATGGAAGGCAGGAGAATGGGCACTGCCAGTGCCTGGAGTTCCTGCTCCTGCTGTCCAAAAATTAGGGAAACAAGCTAGAGGAGCAGGAGGTGAGGGGTGCTCCTGATGTGAAGGAAGCAAAAACTCCCCCGGTCCTCAGCAGGTCAGGGAAGGGCAGATCCCTGTTTGACCCAAATTTTGTGGTGGGGAAGACACTGGAGTAGTGTTCATGCAGTGGCTGAAAATTTAAAAAAAAATTGCTCTTTTTTAAAGAGCTCTGTCTCCTCCTTAGGGGAACACCTCTTATTTTAGGGGCAAAATAGTGCTGAGCTGAGCTTGTGGCTGCTCGTGGCATCGTGGAGCTTGTCCAGCAGTGATTTCCCACTGATGATCCAGGAGAATGTGATGTGTCTGTGCAGGGAGGGCAGAATGAGATGAGCTCCAGGAGGGGCTCAGAGATCAGACACTTTCCAAGGGGCTGTGTCTGGCAACAGCTGTGGCAGTTTAAGCACGGGAAGAGAAGCTCTGTGAGCAGTGTGGAGCTAAAAACCTGGGGGAATTTTGGTAAGGGAGTAGCAGCAAGCCCAGAAAAAATATCCTGGACAGAACAATCTGCTGATGTGTGAGTTCAATCAGGATATGGGAAAAACGGAAGAGCCAAAGTGAGGCAAATCATGGGGCAACTCCAGTGGGACTTGTGAGTCTGAAATGGGGAATAAACACACGGTGCTCACGAAAAAGAGAGAGAACAGCAGCTAGGAGATGAACGCCTCACAGGTGCCATGGGCCTCCATCTGCTTCCATAGGTAGGAGACACTGTGAGCAGCCTGGAAGCACAGCTGCTCAGAGGGATGTTCCCCTGCCACAGGGCCTTCAGTTAAATGAGGGGGAAAAATGCCTGGAGAAGCTTCTCTCTTACACTTCCAATTTGTCAAAATTGGCAGGGAAGAAAAGGCAGTTTGGGGGTCTTTCATCCTTCCCAAAATACAGTATTTTGGTGGCAAGGCACAGGATGGTGAAAGGGGGAGAAAAGGGAAACAAAGATTCCACCATAGGGTAGGAAAAACCTCATTTTTTTTGAAACTGATGGAATTGTGATATCAGGATTTTAAAAGGAAGTGCTGTTTTACATTCTGGGCTGGCCAGGAGAGATGGGTGAAGCAAGCCTTGGACCTGACCATATCAGGGAAAAGGAAAGGAAGATGGGTTGGAGAGCTGAGTCCCCATCAAAGGTGTGCTGGCAGGGGCATTGGGGGGGTGGCCTTGGCCCTTGGGGCCAGCCAGGGGCAGGGGGTGACCAGTGCCCAGGGGGTGTGGAAGGTGTGGGCAGTGCCAGCAGTGCAGCAGCTCCCAGAGCCTCAGGAGATGCTGCACAGCAGAGCTGAGGTGACCTGGCTGGAGAGGTGCTTCGTGGATAACTTTGGAATTACAGCCTGGAGAACTGTGATTTCCTGACGGGCAAGGGAGGTTCCTCCCTACGTTGACTTCCTGAAATATGAGAGAGACTCAGAGTGCTGGGGGCTCTCCAGCCCCTGCCAAGCCTGCTGGGACTGCTGGCAGTGGCCTGCAGGATGCTCTCCTGCCTCCCAGCTCCACCCTGCTGGTGCTGGGAGCTGGGGCTCCTCTGCTGCCCGGCACTTGCCAGGCTGGCAGATGGGCACCCGTGGTTTCCAGGCTGGCTGAGCCCCCAGCAGCTTGCCACGCAGGTTGCTGCAGAGTGGGGATTGCCAAGCCTCTCCACAGCGTGCCAGATGGACCACCGGGCTGGCAGGGATCCCCTGCTCCGTGCTGCCTGCTGGCAGGCTCTCAGCATCCCCGGGCTGGCTGCTCCCCGGGGCTCCTGGCCCAGCACCCTGGCAACCTGGGAGTGTGCTCAGCACCTGCAATCATCAGGATTTCCAGGTGCTGCCTGGCCAGGTGCTGTGCAGCAGGAAAGCTGTGAGTGAGCTCGAGGAACCCTGAAACTAAATCCCATCTCTGGCACCACAGCACTTTGGGGTCTGCTGCCAGCAGGGCAGGGACACTGGTGTCCCCACTCACTTGCACCCCTCATCCACTCTCAGAGCCCTCCAGGTGGCTCAGGTCTCCTGGAGAGCTGCTGGAAGGGTCTGGGAGTTGTGGCTATGTGTAAGGGAGCTGCAGGGTGCTGAGCAAGGGGTCCTGGTTCCTCCAGAGCTCAGGGAGGATCCCCTCGGTGCTGTGCTGAGGGGTCACCCCTGTCTGTGCTCGCTCTCTGCCCATTCTCTCTGTCTGTTCACCACTCTCTGGCTCTGATGGTGCAGCCAGCATGGCCTGGGGGCTGCTGTGGGAGATTCGTGGGTCTTTTTCCACATTCCCCCTCGCCCCGAGCACAGTCTGCCAGGCAATTCCATCCAGGAACATAAGCGAGTTATTGAAAGCCTTGCTGGCAGAAACATCAGGATCTAATTTCAGCGTGTGAGTGAAAATATTATTCTCCAGTGTGAGGGGAGAAGTGATGAAAGAACAAGAGGCTTTTTGAGATGAGTCGGGAACACCAAGTTACACCAGGACAAAAACTGAGCAGCGATTTCCCAAACCCCAAACTTCCTGCAGAAAGGATTTGGTTGTGATTAAACCATTGTTAGGAGCTTCCCTTTGGTCCAGGGTGTGATTTCTGGTCCTGGGGAAATGCAGAGGAGTCTGGCCAAGGTTGCTGCAGGGTAATTGCTGGTTTGGGGTCATGCATGGCCTCGGGCAGTCACTGGGAGCCTGGCCTTGGCTGCTGTGGGTCCAGCAGGAGAGCTGTGCTCAGGCACTGCCTGGGGACCAGCAGGAGGAGGTTTCCCCACGCCATGGGAGCGTGGTCAGTGCAGCCAATGCAGGGCAGAGGTTGGGTTAGTGGCTGCATCAGAGCCTCAGGGGTGGGACCTGCACAGCCCCCTGCCAGGGGACAGTCCTCATCTGCTCTGGTGCCAGCCTGACGTGGCAGAGGGTGTCCTGGCTTTGTCTGGGGTGGAGTTAATTTCCTTCCCAGTAATTGGTACAGTTTGGGGTTTGGAATGAGAGTAATGGTGATGAAGTGATGCTTTAGCTGCTGCTGAGTAGTCCTTCCTCTAAATCAAGGTCTTGTCAGTACCCCATTCTCTGCCAGTGAGGGCCAGGAGAGCTGGCCCAAACTGGCCAGAGTCTATCATGCTCAGGATAGAATCTGGGGGGACTCACCTGGGGCCAGGCTGGGCAGTGGTGGTGAGCAATTGTATTGGGCATCACTTGTTTCTCTCGGGTTTCATTCCTCTCTCCTCTTGTTATCTCCTTTTTCATTACTATTATTACTATTACTATTACTATTACTATTACTATTACTATTACTATTACTATTATTACTATTACTTTTACTATAATGTTTTACTTCATTTCAGTTATTAACCTGTTCTTATCTCGACCCATGGGTTGGTCCTTCATTGCAGGGTGGGGTTGAATCCCACCAGAGGGACAGGACCAGCTGTCCTGCCCCAGGCAGGGAGCACAGGAGGAACTGCTCTTTCCACCTGCTGGTCCCTGCCAAAGGCCAGGACAGTGGTGGGGGCCTTGGGACAGTGCTGGGGACTCTGCTCCATGGGCAGGGGACAGCTGTGGCTGGGCATGGAAATGTCACTGCCTTGTACCCTGGTGCCTGGAAGCACCACCCAGCCTGGGAGCACGACATGGGATATCCAGGGAATGTCTGCAAGAACGAGGCTTAGCTCAGTGCTCTTTGCCACTGGAGGGAGGTGATTTTTGGCAGCAGGGAAAGCACAGCACTGCCTTGGCAGTGGCCATGCAGGGCCGTAGCAACTGGAGGAATCCTGGGGCTGGTGCCTGGCTGCCACCGAGAGCATCCAAAGGCTGTACATGCACGGGTGTTCCCAAAACAAGCAGGAACAGCAGAGAAGGACTGATGTCCTGCAGATCAGGGCCTTTCCCCCAAACTAAAGAGGCAAGAGTGCCCCGAGTTTGCCCAGAGAGGCTGTGGCTGGATCCCTGGAAGTGTTCGAGGCCAGGCTGGGCAGGGCTGGAAAGTGTCCCTGCCCGTGTCAGGGGGTGGAATTGGAAGAGCTTTAAGGTCCCTTCCAAGCCAAGCCAAGCCGATTTCTGATCCTGTGCGTCCATGGCAATGGGGGTTTGTGGTGGGATGAGCAGCCGTGCCCTCGCCCCGCTCGGGAACAGCCTCGCACCGGCCCCCGCGCGTTCCCCGTGCCCTGAGGAGCCGGGTGTGCCCCCCGGGCCCCCGCAGCCCCTCGCTGTCCCCGCGGGGCTCGGCGGACGGGGATGGAGCCGATGTCCCGTTTCCGTGGCAACCGCGGGCCCCGGCCGCGGGTCCCCACCAGGGGGCAGTGCCCGCGCGCGGATGGGGGCTGCCCGGGAGGGGCCGGGACAGGGACAGGGACAGGGACAGGGACAGGGACAGGGACAGGGACAGGGACAGGGGGATGGGGACAGGGACAGGGACAGGGACAGGGACAGGGACAGGGACAGGGACAGGGGGATGGGGACAGGGACAGGGACAGGGACAGGGGGATGGGGACAAGGGGATGGGGACAGGGACAGGGGGATGGGGACAGGGACAGGGACAGGGGGATGGGGACAGGGGGATGGGGACAGGGACAGGGGCAGGGACAGGGACAGGGACAGGGGGATAGGGACAGGGATAGGGACAGGGATAGGGACAGGGACAGAGAGACAGGGACAGGGACAGGGATAGGACAGGGACAGGGGGATAGGGACAGGGATAGGGACAGGGGGACTGGGACTGGGACTGAGACAGGGGCAGGGACAGGAACAGGGACAGGGACAGAGGGACAGGGACAGGGACAGGGACAGGGACAGGGACAGGCACAGGGACAGGGACAGGGACACAGGGACAGGGACAGGGACAGGGACAGGGACAGGGGGATGGGGACAGGGACAGGGACAGGGACAGCGACAGGGGGACAGGGATAGGGACAGGGGGACAGGGACAGGGACAGGGACAGGGATAGGGGGACAGGGACAGGGACAGGGACAGGGGGACAGGGACAGGGGCAGACACAGGGACAGGGGGACAGGGACAGAGGGTGCCACTGCAGCCAGCCCGAGACAGGGGGACGGGCTCTGGGGTCGGGCGGTGACAGGAGGGTGTCCCTGCATCTACCCCGGAACGGGGGACCGGAACAGGGGGTATCACTGAGGCCAGGCCAGGACAGGGGGACTGACAGGAGAGTGTCCCCGCAGCCATCCCGGACAGGGGGACTGGGACAGAGGGTGTCACTGCGGCCAGCCCGGGACAGAGGGACCGGCCCCCCAGCCATCCCGGACAGGGTAACCAGCCCTACAACCATTCCGGCACGGAGGCAGACCCTGAGGTCAGCCCAGCACAGGGCAAGCCGGCCCTGTGCCCTCGGCAGCCCGCAGTGGGGACGGGGATCCGGGCCCGGTGCCCTGCGAGGATGGGGAGCTGTCCCTGCTCATCCCCGGGGCACCCGGAGCAACCCCCGCGGCCACCCCAGCGGGGCACACGGACCTGCCGGGGGTGACAGACTGCGGCTGGGCCGGGGCAGGCGCTGTGGTGTCACCTCCGGGGCTGAGCCATTGGCTCCTTGGATCTCCCTCGGATTCCTCCTGGAGTGGGACCCGCACTGCTCTGAGCCCCGCTGCCTCCACGGACCTTCCCTGGAGCCTCCCTGTATCCAAGGTTATCGAACTGTTCTTTCCAGTGAAACCAAAGCAGGTCAGAGTAGGACAGAGCCATAGAATTTTTCAGGTTGAGAGAGACCTTTAGGATCGAGATCAGCAGCGCTGCCACCGCTGCCCCATCACTGACCCACGTCCCCAGCAGCCACATCTGTACTTCCTAAATTCCTCCAGGGGTGGTGACTCCACCACTGTGCCAGGTGTGCAGCTGTGCCAGGGCTTGATCATCCTTTCAGTGAAGAAGTTTTTTGTAATATTCAGTCAAATCCTCACCAGTGGAACTTGAGGCCGTTCCCTCCCCTCCTGTCCCTGTGCCCTGGGAGCAGAGCCCGACCCCCCCGGCTGTCCCCTCCTGGCAGGGAGCTGTGCAGAGCCACAAGGGCCCCCTGAGCCTCCTTTTCTCCAGGCTCAGCCCCTTCCCAGCTCCCTCAGCCCCTCCTGGGGCTCCAGATCCTTCCCAGCTCCGTTCCCTGCCCTGGACTCGCTCCAGCCCCTCAATGTCCTTCTTGTCCTGAGGAGCTCAAAACTGACCCAGGACTGGAGAGGCCTCATCAGTGCCAGCACAGGGATGTGGTCACTGCCCTGGTCCTGCTGTCACCCCATGTCTGGCACAAGCCAGGTGTCACTGGCCTTCTTGGCCACCTGGGCACTCCCTGGGGCTCGTGTTCAGCCACTGCCAGCACCAGCACTGCAGATCCTTTTCTGCCAGGCAGCCTTGCAGCCCCTCTGCCCCGAGCCTGGAGCGCTGCTTGGGGCTCCTGACGATCACCAATGGGCTGGTGCCTCCAAGGGCTGCCCAGGGAGGAGCTCAGGCCATCCCAAGGGAGCCAGGCCATGCTGGGGAGGGGGATGATTCCTCCCATGGTGGGACAAGCCCCCTGCTCAGTTCCCTGAATGCATCTCTGGCTCCATCCTGCCTCGGCAGCGGAGCCAGCTGAACCGGTGCCAGGAGCACATCACCACCATCAGTAACATCGCTAAGACAAGCCTCTATTTGCATATTTTATAGCATTAAACATGCACTGCAGCCCACAGAGCACACCACAGGGGCTTTGTGTCCCCTCAACAGCCTCCTCTCAGCCTGGTGAGGACACCAGCTGCTCTCCCCATGGGTGACCAGCCTTTCTCAAGGAAAACATCAGCAGGATCCCCCATCCCGGGTCCTGCAAGGGAGGATGGTGACTGGTGAAGTCTCCTGTTCTCAGAGAAAAGCTGCTTTGCTCTGGCAGCAGGGTTACCAGGAGCTTTCCCTGACTTCAGTCCTGTGCCCTCATAGATGCTCTGCTCAAAATTTCAACGCCCCACCTGCCTGGCCTGGCTGTGCTTCTCCAGTCCCATCATCTCCCAGAGCCTGGGCCTGGCATGGCTGCACCACTGGGGTGTGGAGAGAAGCTGGGGGGTCCCTGCAGCTCCTGGTGGCCTCTGGCCAGAGGGGACCTGTCTGGACATCACCTGCCTGCATGGGGGAGTGAGGAGATTGGTGATTTAACCAGATCCTGGGGGGATTTGAGAGAATCAGAGGGAAAGTGTGTGTGGATTTCAGCCCTCATTTGAATGCAGCTCAGTGCCACAGCATTCCCAGGCTGAGAAGGAGTTTTCCCTGGTCTCTTGCATGGCTCCGTAGCCTCAGGCACACAAGCACAACTAGAAACATCTGTCCTTCTTTCATGCAATCAGTTTCAATCACTAATAATTATCTCTCCTCTTCCCTTTTCCTCCTCTGCTGGCTGCTGTCCTAGTTCAGCGTGGCACTCCTGGAGACCAGGTACCAGGTACCTGCCCCGTGCCAGGGCTCCTGTGGCACGGGCACACCAAGCTCTGCTGCTTTTGCTGGCCAGATTTGGCCAGGGCTTAGCCCTGCATCCCTGGGGATGAAGAACCCCAGCTCTTGGGTACAGGTGATGGGAGGATCTCAGCTCCCCTTGCTGGATAAAAGCAGTTTCCTTCTTTGGTGGGTAAGAACGCTGTGAGTGCAGACAGACAAGGCAAAGGCACTGAGGTTCCTTACCCTTTTACAAAGAGATTTCTGGGCAGTCTCCTGGGGTTTGGGTGCCTGCACCCCTTGGAGCCCTCATTTGTCTCCCTCTGGAGCAGACAGGAAAGTCAGGATGATTTCTTGATTGCAAGAAAACACAACCCCTGTAACACATTGTTCCTGTGGCAGGAGGGTTTGGGATCAGCACTAGCTGGGGTATCACCCCTTTGTTTGTGGGCAGATTCTGGTGTCAGCTGTGCAGGGAGCTCTGCAGCCTCAGCCTGGGAGCTGGGGGTCAGGTTAGAGCTGGATTTCCAGTCAGTTTATCAAGTTAGCTCTGGGCTTGTTTTAAACATTGGCAAGTGGTGAGCTCCTGGCTCCGAGTACCTGTGAAGATGAGGCATATATGTATTTACACATCTGTTATTAACCTAAAAATATAACCGAGTGGCAAATCACCTGTCTTGGTTTTCCTGCACAGAAATGCAGGGCTTGGAGTCCTTGCAGAGAATAGAAAAGGGCTGATCCACCCTGCAGAGCTGCCTCAGGCCTGGGTTGTTGGTGCCAGGGCACCACTGAACGACCCTGTGGGATGGGCAGTGAGGAGAGACACCCTGAGGGTGCCCAGTCCTTGTGTGGACACAGAGCACTGACCACAGCTCAGCTCTGCCCCCAGAGCAGGACACACAGGGTGGGTGTCCTGTGGGGCTCCCACAGCAGCTGCCAAAGCAGTTTCCCTTGCTGTGGACAGGGATTTTTCCTCACATTCAACCCAAACCACCCCTGGCCCAGCCTGGGGCCGTTCCCTCTCCTCCTGTCCCTGTGCCCTGGGAGCAGAGCCCGACCCCCCCGGCTGTCCCCTCCTGGCAGGAGCTGTGCAGAGCCACAAGGGCCCCCTGAGCCTCCTTTTCTCCAGGCTGAGCCCCTTTCTCAGCTCCCTCAGCCCCTCCTGGGGCTCCAGACCCTTCCCAGCTCCGTTCCCTGCCCTGGACTCGCTCCAGCCCCTCAGTGTCCTTCTTGTCCTGAGGGACCCAAAATTAACCCCAGGACTGGAAGTGCCCCATCAGTGCCAGTCACTGCCCTGGTCCTGCTGTCACCCCGTGGCTGGCACAGGCCAGGTGCCACTGGCCTCCCTTATCTTGGGCGGAGTTTTATGGAGACCAAGGAGAGTGTTTGGCTCAGTGACTCTGCACTGCATTTGGTCACTAAACCAGCACATCTTGTCCCTGACAGCCTTGGCCTGGTGGGGAGAAGCTCCCCACGTGCTGTGAGCTCTGTGGGGGCAGTGGGCACTGAGCTCAGGAGCTGCTGCTCCTCCTGTGTGTGTGGCACCCCTCTGCTCCCATCAGCTCCAGCAGATCACCAGGATGGCTGCAGTTGTGGCACCAACAGGGGAGCTTTGCTCTGTCAGCTGGAAACTCAGCAGACCATGAACTGCAGAGGGGGCTGCACATGAAAGCTGGGCAGGGACCTCGGGGTTGCTCATACTCTGTAGGTTTTTATAGCTGGGATTTTGCACTCATATCCTGAGGGAAGGCCCTGGCTCACACAGCATCCCTGCCCACCCCACCCAGGATGAGCTGCTGGCCCTGCTGCTGCCATGGGGGCAGAGAGCACTGGGTGTCCCTCACCTCTTCAGGGCACAGCAGTCTTCAGGAGGAGAATGGAGGGAACTACTGAACCCTCAGAGCAAGACCTCCTCCAAACCTACTCATCCTTGCCCCCCCTTAAGAGCTCTCATGCAGCGCAGCCTCTCCTGCTCAGAGCCAAGCTGTGCCAAACTGGGGTTCATTCCCACCATCAGCACCTCAGTGGGAGCCAACCTCATGGAGAGCAAAAGGCATCCATGAAGTTCCAGTGGCCTATTTCATCTCAGACACCGTCCTGGCCCTCTCAGAGACCCTGCCTTGCCCTGGGGATGGTGGTGCCCCTCCACTGGGCTGGAATATCTCTGATTTTAGGGGACCACGACGAGATGAATCCCATCCCAATGCACACGCTGAGAACGTCCAGATGGAGAATTAGCGTAGAATATCAGCTGCTCCTCACGTCTTCCCAGAGAAACCTTTGAGTCATTTGCTCTGAGGCTGTGTGGGTGGGTGGGTATTTGTGCTCGTGCACGTGGGCTTGCACCTGGCTACTTGTGCAGCCTGATCCCACGAGAGCCCCCTGGGCAGACCCTGAGCTGTGCCCTGCACACTGGGGCAGCGGTGTCTGCAGGGAGGGAGGGGGTTCTGGAGCACCCCAGGCAGATCCTGAGCTGTGCCCTGCACGCTGGGGCAGCTGGCAGTGGTGTCTGCAGGGAGGGAGGGGGGTTCTGGAGCCCCCTGTGCAGACCCTGAGCTGTGCCCTGCACACTGGGGCAGCAGTGTCTGCAGGCAGGGAGGGGGTTTCTGGAGCCCCCCGTGCAGACCCTGAGCTGTTCCCTGCACACTGGGGCAGCTGGCAGCGGTGTCTGCAGGGAGGGAGGGGTTTCTGGAGCCCCCCGGGCAGAGGGATCTCCTGCAGGCAGCAGCAGGCCAGGGGAGGCTCCGGCGTGGCCACCACGGCTCGGTGCTCTCTCTGGCTGAGCAGAGCAGGCTGGCAGAGACAAGATAACATGCCATGGGGAGCAAAGCTGCTTGGATCACCTCTAAAATGCCTTATGCGATCAGACACTTATCACCTCCAATCCCCGGCTTGTCCCAGGTCACGTACCACAGCCGCTCTATTACTAATATCATTAAGATCCCTTTGCTGGCTTCTAAATAATAAGCATAGGCGGGGACGCTGTGATTAATGGAGGGCTGATGGATGAAACCCCCTGTCACCATTTAATACCTGTAACAATAGATTCATTAACTAGGATTAGTTTCAGACATAAGCTTTCTATACCCATGGCTATTACTCACTCAGTTCATTAACAGGACAGCATTAGTTCTGGTACCTTTGAGCTGCAACACATCCTGCATACCAATGATGCCCCGGTGCCGTAACTTTCAGGAAATCCGAAGACTGTTTATAAAAAAAAAAAAAAAAAAAAAAAAAAAAATGGAATCTCTTAATTCCGACCTGTCAGCGAAGGCATTTCTGCTCTCATTTTTCTGCACGCTTCGTTTCTGAAGGCGAAGGATGGAGGTGATGTGCCAGAACACAGCTCCCCACTGCCCCGGATGCTGCCCTCACTGGAGGTCAGGGGCTGTCCAGGGCCACTTAGGGGTGAGCTCTGTGCCACTGGGCTCATGGTGGCATGGCACTCTCATTCCCAGGAATTAACTCCAGAGAGTTTGACACGCTGGTTGTTTCCCCGTGCCACCAAATGTGCTTCAAGGGACAGGCTGGCCAGCTGGCAGTGGGCTGCTGCGTCCTCAGCATTCATCCCCACGCAGCATCCTCCCAGGTCTGGCCAATCTGTGTGAAGAGGAAAACACTTCTATTCCCTGTCTGGTGTGTCTGTGAGCTTGTTTCTGCCCGTGGCCCCTGGAGAGGGGTGGTTGGACACTGCTGGGTGGGGATGTGATGGATGCAGGTGGTGGTGGATCCCTGGGAGGAATGTGTAACCAGGTGCCTGCAAAGGTAAGGGGGGGAGGTCGAGAGGGGGGAGTGTTTGCTGTCCCCATGGATTGGCACTCAGGGAAATGCTCCAGCTGTAGCTGCCAGATGTTTGCTTAGCTCGGGGTTTTGCCGTGGTGGCTGAGCTGTGGTGGAGCAGTGGGTGAACGGGGCTCCTTGTCTCCTCTTGCTTAGCAAGAGAGCAAAGCCACAGGGATGCACAGCTGGTTTCATCTTCCAGAGGCTTTCCCTGCCTCCTGCCACCAGGAACCCGGGGGACAGCGCTCAGGAGGGGGATGACTCCTGCACTGCTCTTCAGTGGGTGGTAGCACAGGTTGGGTGGGGCATCCTGAAAGTCCCTGTGCCTTGGGTGGCCACAGTGTTGGGGTGGACTTACTCTGGAGTGGCAAGATAAATATTTTCCAGTATGTCCAGATGAGTCCAAGGCAGGGAAATCAATGCCCTGGCACTTCCCAGGGAGCAAGGTCACAGCACCAGCTGCTCCCTCCCAGTGTACAGAAGAGCAGCAGGAGATCCCATTGCCTGGAGATCAGCTGTGCTCACACCAGGGCTGGCTGCAGTCACAATATTCCCCTTGTTGGAAAACCCATGGAAAAATGTATCTGTATCCAAAAATAATTGAGAGTTGCAGTCAATCAATCTGCAGGGATTTTGTCTGCTGTGGGAGGTGCCTTCTCAGTTTATCGTAGTAAGTGTGATAAGTTCATTGTTACAGAAAATGCACAATATGTTTGGCCCAAAAAGCAAAATAAGGCTTTGGAGGAAGCAAAAGCAAAGCTGAGTTCCTGCATTTTGATCCATTTCAATCTCAGCCTCCTCCCCATTAATATGCAGTGACGAGCCGGGGGGTAGGAGCTGCGATTCTGCACATATGGAAAGATAGGAAAAAGAACTCACTTCCTCCAGGGGCAGAAACAAGGGCTGGGAAAAACCACTCTGGGGTTGAGAGAGAGGAACTGGGGCAGGAGAGGGAAGGAGAAGAGGTTGTTACATTTCATAGATAACTATGTGGAAGGTGTAGACAAAACATGAGCCCCATCAGGAAGGTGCAGGGATGTCCCCTGGAGCAGCAGCTGTGGGAAGTGCTCCTGGTCCACCTGTGAGCACTGGGGAGCATTCAGATCTTGGACAATGCTGTGATTTTAATGCCACGTGCTGGTATCCCAGCCTGGGCACAACAGCCAGGGAAGCACCATGTCCCTGGTCTGAGGCTGCTGTGAGCCTCCAGCTCGGCTCTGTGATGCTCCTGCTCTCTCTGGCTCCGAGTAAAGGAGCCCCTGCTCCACCCCATGTGAGGCAACTGCTCAGATCAGCAAAGGATTTTTCTGTATGGAAGATTTCAATAAAAATGGAGAGGAAGGATGGGAAAGGATGGAGGGAAATACTTTTTTTTTTTTTTTACTGCAGATTTCAGCTTTTAATCAAAACCCAGGAAGAGCCTTCGACAATTTTGGCTCCTTCTGATGAAAGACTTTTAATGAAAACTGAAAGTGTCCATAGGGAATAGGAGCTTAAAAAAGTAAACAATGAAGTCAATCAACCGTCCAGCCAAATGTGAGCCACAAACAAGTTTAATAAAGCAGAGGGGAGAGGTGGTGTGGGAGCCATGGGAAGGGTGTTGGGATGCACGGCCAGGATGGAGATAGGCGTGGATGAACCATGCTCAGAAGGTTTGGGACACACGGAATTGCACTGTGGGATGTGGATTCTCCTCTGGGGCTGAAGGGTTTGCTCAGATCCCACCACCACCTGCTGCCCTGTGTGGCACTGGGGGACACTGTGGGGCCACAGCTCCAGGGGCTGTGCTGGATCAGGGTGGCTGCAGTGTGGGATGCTGCACACCCTGCCTGCTGCAGCCCTGCTGGAATGCACGGGGAGTTTCCTGTCACCCACGTGTTCCTGCTGCACACACAGCCCTGCACGTCCCCATGCACTGGAGAAGGGGTGCAGGTCAGCTCAGGGTGGATGGCACAGCCAAGTAAGTTTGAGGTCACCATCCCCTTGGAGAACGGGGATAGAATCATGGAATCACAGAGGTGTTAGGGTTGGAAAAACCTCCAAGATCCTTGAGCCCAACGGTTCCCCCAGCACTGCCCAGGCCACCACTAACCCATGTCCCCAAGTGCCACATCCACATGGATTTGAACACTTCCAGGTGATTCCACCACATCCATGGGCATCCTGTTCCAAGTCTGATCACCCTTTCAGTGAAGAAATTTTCCCAATATCCAACCTGAGCCCAGCCTGAGGCCGTTCCCTCTCCTCCTGTCCCTGTGCCCTGGGAGCAGAGCCCGACCCCCCCGGCTGTCTCCTCCTGGCAGGAGCTGTGCAGAGCCACAAGGGCCCCCTGAGCCTCCTTTTCTCCAGGCTCAGCCCCTTTCCCAGCTCCCTCAGCCTCTCCTGGGGCTCCAGACCCTTTCCCAACCCTGATCCCTTTTCTGGACTCGCTCCAGCCCCTCAGTGTCTTTTTTGTCTCGAGGAGACCAAAACTGACCCCAGGATTGGAAGGAGGCTGGAGAGGCCTCATCAGTGCCAGCACTGGTCCTGCTGTCACCCCATGTCTGGCACAGGCCAGGTGCCATCAGCCCTCTTGGCCACCTGGGCATAGCTGGGCTCATGTTCACCCACTGCCAAGCAGCACTCACAGGTCTTTTCCCACTGGGCAGCTTTCTGACCGCTCTGCCCCCAGTCCAGAGCACTCCCTGGGGCTCTTGTGACCCAGCTTTGGGACCTGGCACGTCAGCCTGTTGAACATCATAGACTTGGCCTGGCCTGTCAAGGCACAGAGACAGTGAAGGAACCTCTCCCATCCCACCCCAGCAGTGCCCAGCATGCACACTTCCATGGAATGAAATGAACCCTTATTTCCGAGCCTTTGCATGAAAAATTCTCGGTCTCAAGCCCTGCCTGGCTCAAACACAGATTCAGTTGGAAATGACAAAGGAAGCAAAGCCCACACCTGACCCTGGTCCCAGTCCCAGAAGAGCTGAGGCAAGTCAGAAAGCAGGTCCCACCCCGGTAAGTGGCAGGTACCCTGTGTTTATGGTAATAACAATAATTTACCCTTCACTATCACCTTCCAGCTGAAGAGCATAAAGCCCTTTGCAGGCATTAATTATCATTAGCCTAATGACATGGTTGATGAAACGGAGGCTGTGAAAGCTGGAGTGATCCACCCAAGGTCCCCAGGCCCCTGCGGTGGCAGAGCCAGGAGTTACAGGCAGGCAGGGGCTCAGGGTGGGCACGGGGAGCTTTGCCTTGCCTTGGGGCAGTGGGAGGTCAGCTGGATGGTTGTGTGTGTTCCACAATCCCAGGACATCCCTGCTGGCTGGGAATGCTCCTGGGCAGTGCAGTGCAGGCAATGCAGGCACTGCAGGCAATGCAGGCAATGCAGGCAGTGCAGTGGGGCTGCTCCATGGGCTGGAGGAGCCCCACAGTGTTGAGGTCACAGTGCTGGGACCCTGCTGGCCGTGCCCAGGGCTGCCCACGACAACAGCACAGACAGCTGAGGAGCTGGGCAGCTTTTCCTGGGCACTGCAGAGGTGTGGGCAGAGCTGCTGGAGCCCCCTTGGCTGCAGAGGCAGCAGGGCTGGGGCAGAGCATCCAAGCTGGGATGCAGAGCCCAGCTGGGCACGGGGCTGGCAGCCAGGGCTGGGGCACAGGAGCCTGTTAACACCAGGCTGACATTTTCTTTGAAGGTGTGGAGTGATTTATGGGTTATTACTGGCTGTGACAGGGTCAGCTGCCAGGCCTGGCTGATTTGGGGTTGGGGGGATCCGGGAGGATAATGGGGACAAATTGGGGCCCGAAGGAATGCGTGCTGGAGGAGCGGGAGGAGGCGGAGGGGGCAGGGGAGGGGCCGCCTTCTCCTCCATTCCCAGACACAACCTGCTCTCATTATCCGGAGCCACCACAGGCGCTAACGCACACAAATATATTCTAATTTATTAGAGCTGGCAAAGATCTCTTTGCAGAGAGCGAACGTTTTATTTTTGAGGCTCAGTGGTTCAAGTGTTTGAAAGGGCAGCATTCTCTGTGCCTCCAATGTGGGGCTAATGATAATCTAAATTAGTTATTGGAAATAATTACCAAGGCTTTATTGTGCCAAACATAGCAGAGCCCTGGAGAGCAGTCGCGCTCAGACACGGCCATGCAGCTAAAAGCTTTGATGCTTCATTAATATTCAAGGGGAGTCTTTGGCTGTTTTCCCTCCTCCCCTCGCGCTGCCGCAGCTCTCTGAATGAACCCGGGGCCTCCGGTGACACCAGCGAGGGGGCTGCCGATTGAAATTAGCGCTGGTGCCGTATCAAAGTTCACTGCACTCCTAATCTCCAGTGGAAAAGGTGGGTTTGGGGAAGACGCTATCGCTCGGCGCGGCGGCGAGCGCTCGGTGCCCAGACAGCTTCTCCTGGCTCCAGGCGCCTGGTTCCAGGCTGAGATAATGCTGGAGAGGAGCATCTCCAAGGTTGTCCTACACAGCTGGGTTTTATGATATAATGGACCAAACCGGCTGCATAATTAATCAGCCTATATTTTATTTCTTTTTTTTTTTTTTTCTCCCCCTAGTAAATCTTCCTGTGATGGGCAAACAGAAGCCCTGGAGCTGTGTTTGCCTGCCAGATCCGTGGTGGTGCATGTGTGTCTTTGCCTTTCTCTTCTCCCCATCTCTCTTCTGGAATAAGTGCTGTGATTTGAAAGTGACTCCAGCCCTGCTCACGAGGCCGGGGGGCTCTCAGGGCCGCTGTTATTTTTTTGCCTGCGAAGCAGCTGCGCTCTCCCTTCCAAAAAAACCTTTGGGCTCGGAGCAGGACAGGCAGCAGGATGTATTTTTGGATGAGGGCTTGGCCTGGCAGGGCTCCAGGGAGAATTTCCTCTCCTTGCTCGGGATTCTGCACTAATCAACCATTCAGTTCCGGCGCCTGCGGGCAGGGCTTGGAGCAGAGGTACCGTCCGTCTCGGAGATGATCTCCATGCTCAGCACATCCCCGCAGAGCCCTGCGGGCCCGACCTGCCGCCGGCAGGAGCAGTGGCAGGATTCCTCTGCTCCGGCGAGGCTCGGCTGGAAAGAGCAAATCCTTCTGGCTGGCGAGGCAGGGGACAGCTGCTGCGCCTGTTTTCCAGGCAAGCAGCACCGCGAATTGGGGCAAGGCAGGAATTTCACCCCCCTCCTAGAATCCGTGGCTAAAAACACCACCAGCCCCACACATTTTTTTTGAGGCGAATCCGCCACACCCCGAGGTTTTTGTGCCACCCCGGGGTGTGGGATGGAGGCTGTGGCTGTCCCGGGTCGGTGGGGGCGGTGGGCACAGCGGAGCTCCGGTGGCACGGCAGGATGCGGGGTGTGGTGAGTCATTCCTGCTTCCATCCCACGCCGTCTCGGTGGGTGAGTTATGGGACTTCTCCTCTGCTGAGCAGGCACAAATCATCGGGGCCTGTCAGGAGTCAGGATGAAGTGGGCTGGCTGGAGAGTCCACACTAGTCCTTTAACAAGATTGATGCTTTGCCGCTTCCCAGGTCTGAGTTCAAGAATCTATATTTTATTCCTTCCCTCCTCTCCCTTCTCCCTGCCCCATTCGCCGCGGCAGAAACGCACTCTTATAATTCCTGGTCAGGTCTGTGTGTGTGAGGTGGTAATGTGTCTCCCTGGGAAGGGGAAAAAAAAAAAAATAAAAATTGTTTCTAGGAAAGATTTATGTGGAATGAATTATTTAACCTCACAATCCTGGCTACCCCCGTGCCTGCCCAGACTCCAGGAGCAGGGAACCTTGTCTAGGGAAGCCCAGGTTGGGATGGGCCAGTGGTGCTCGGGGGTCAGAGGGGACCCAGCTGGGCAGAGACCAAAGCCCACCCAGGGTCTGAGAGCTGCAGGTGCCCCCTGCTCTCCCTGCCCAGCTGCGGCCATCTCTGCCTGCCTGTCCTCCAGAGCTCAGAGAGCGGGGAGAAAACCAGATGTGAACAGCTGGTGAAACATCTGGAGTGGCCTCCTGCCAAGGCAGGACGTCACTGCCCCACCAGGACAGGACACACTGGTGGAGCTCAACCAGCACGACCCCAAAGTCTTGGCAGAACCCCAGAGATGTGTCCACCCCACCACTTGGAGCTGCCTTCCAGGACTTTGACAAATCCAGGGGAGCGATGGGGCAGCCCAGGGAGATGCTTTGCTGGGCTGGGAGAGGGAATGGGACAGGCAGGGCTGGTGTGGGAGCGCAGTGCTGGCTGTTACTGGTGCCTGGTGCCTGACAGGGTCAGCAGCACAAAGCCCAGCCCAAGGCTTTGCAGAGCCGGGGCAAACCAAAAGGGAAAAAACATGTTTGTTAGATATTTTTCCCTTGCAAATTATGATTTCTGCAGGAAGTGCCTGTCTGCAGAGAATTTCCAGAAAGAGAAAAAACACACACACAGAATGGGTTTGTGCAAATTGAAAACAAAAAGCTGCCAGACGTTCCCTGCTCCTCGCTGCCCGCCCCCTCGAAGAAATATTGGCAGAAGATGGGGAAGGGAAGCCAGAAAACTTTTGAAGAAAAATATTAATGAAAACCAAACCCTTTCTGCTTCTTTTTTAATTTCCAAAGGGAAGATGAAGGGCTCCCTGCCCTGCCCTCTGGACTCACTGCTGACCCCGGAGTGAGGACAGGAGTGGTGCTGGTCCAACCCTGCTGCCGTTTGTTCAAGACCCAGCCCAGAGCTCTGGGCCTGGGCACATCTTGCTCCACAGACCCCTCTGCCCTGGGACTGGGGTCCTGGAGCAGCTTCTGATCCCCAAAAGCTTTTGGGAATGGGTCCTGCCTGGGGAACTGGGTGATGTCTCAGGCTGGAGAGGAGCCCCAGAGTGGTCTGTCTGAGTGAAAACCCCAAAAGGGGTCCCAGGTGTTGGCCTGTCTGGGGACATGGTGACCAGCATGGGGACAGAGCCCCTGCCAGGGCATCCCACGGCTCCAGCCCTGCTGCAGAGCAACAACGGGAGAGGTGGGAAGGATTTTCTTTGCAGCCACAAGCTGTGAGCACAGGGAGGAGGTCAGACATGGAGGGTTTGATGGGGACAGTGGAGTTCACAATGTTTTGCTTCCACAACGTGCTGAAGGACTCAACACCTGCTTTCTGAGGGCTCTTCCTCTGCACCCCAGGGCTCTCCCCTCAACCCAGCCCCATGGCAGAGGGGAGGCCACCCTGACTGCCAGCATCAGCTCCCCAAATCCCTGACTTTGGGGATGATGTCACCTCCAGGACCACCAGCTTGGTGTGAGGGATGGGGACAGGAGGGGATGGCAGAGGAGCTGCTGGCACTGCTGCCTGTGGTGTTACAGCAGGACCCTGGGGTCACAGGGCACTGGGGTCCCACAGGGCAGCGGGGTCCAGCAGGGTCCTGCAGTGCAGCAGGGTGTGGGGGCATCCTGGCATCCCACCATGGCACTGGGGGATGCACAGGGGGCTGTGCCCTGGGTTCTGCTGGGTTTCTCTGGAGTGTCCTGGGAGGATGAGCTGTGTGGGAGTCCCTGCTTGTGATGAACACAGCGGTGGTGCTTGGAGGTGAGGATCTTAAAGACCTATTCCAGCCTAAAGAATTCTGTGGTTCTGTGATTCCACGAGCCCTCCAGGTGTCTCTTCCCCTCACTGTCCCTGGAATCCAGGCTTATCCTGGGAGCCCACCCCAGGCACTAACACTGCACTGGGGTGGGACCTGCCTCTGACCTTCCCACACACACTAACCACCCCAGAGCCCAAGGAAATGCCAAAAATACCTCTGCAAGTGCTGGTGTGTGGTGCCAGCCCCACGGCCTCAGCCCCCAGAGCTCCCTGAGCTGCACAAACAGCATTACAAGGTGCTCCAGGAGGATTACACCCCAAACACGTGTGCCGTGTGCAGTCCTGCCTGTGCCTTCTGCATCCACAACAATGCTCAAAGACTCCCACAATAATGCCTCCAGCTTTCAGTTAAAACTAATTTTAACCGGTGAACACCTGCCAAATTGATTTTACGGGTTTGACACCAGTAAATCACTTGAAATTTCAAGCCTCCACAAAATTTGCATTCTGCTATTTTCACGTCTCTTGGAAATTCTCAACTTTGGCTGGTTGCACTGTGGAACTTCTTTAGGAAGCAGCCCAGGGGCCAGGAGGCAAGAGGCAGGAAATGGCAACGTGAGTGACTGCTGGGACACACTGGGAGGTTTGTGCTGCACTTTTTGGGATTGATGCCTGGGCCTTGCTGATGCTGAGTTTGAGATACTGCTTTGCCTACAGGTGAACAAATCCCTCATCTGATGGAATCTGGCTTGTGGATGGGGTTCCTTGTGGTTATCTCCCAGAATAAATGACTCTCCTGTGTGACTGGGTGGCTCAGGAGGGCAGCTCTGCTGAACTCTGTAATGAGCTTGGAGTCTGCACTTCGCGTGTTCTGCTTTGCTCCAGAGACAAATGAAATCAGATGGAATCCACAAGCGACTGTGATTGTCCTGACTGACAAAGCCATCTCACCATGGTGGCTTCTGTGGAGATAGAATCAGAGAATCCCAGAATGGTTTGGGTTGGAGAGACCTTAAACACCATCCAGTGCCACCCCTGCCATGGGCAGGGACACCTTCCACCATCCCAGGCTGCTCCAAGCCTCATCCTGCCTGGCCTTGGGCACTCCCAGGGATCCAGGGACAGCCACAGCTGCTCTGGGCACCCTGTGCCAGGTCCCCACCACCCTCAGAGGGAAGAATTCCTTCCCAATATCCCATCTAACCCTGCCCTTGGCAGTGGAAAACCATTCCTCGTTGTCCTCTCAGTTACATGCCCTTGCAAAAACTCTCTTCTCATCTTTCTTATTGACCTCTTCAGGTGCTAGGAGGTCACAACTGGGTCACCCCAAAGCCTTTTGGTTACACAGCTGGGATATCACTGGGGTTTTGGTGCATTCCTGAGTATCTCAGTGGACTGGGCCTGGAGAACAGCCACAAACCCAGGTTTTATTCCTTCTGCCTGGTGTGTTAAGTAGCTAATGGTGCTCGTGAGCAGAGCTGCTCCTGCTGCTGTTGTATAACAAGGACACAAGAAAAGGGAAATCAAAGCATCTTTAAGGTGTTCCTGGAAATAACAATGCCACTAGAGGAGGATTTTATCTCTGAGCTTTTTAATGGAATGGCTATCTCATCCTGCAGCGTCCCAGCTGTTGTGTGGCTGAACACGTCCTGCAGCTCCTTTCTTTTGTAAGTGGGATGCTCATGGCGAGGGGTCAGAGTGGTGCAGCCTTTGCCACCTTGTCACAGGGGCTGATTCCCCCCTCACTCGCAGCCACACAGGAAAGGAAAGCCAAGGATGAGGCTGAGGGAAGCTTGGAAAGCATTCTCTACTCTGATCCCAGAGCTGCCCAATCTCCCAGCCAGCCCTGCCCTCTGGCACTGGGAAGCCATTCCCTGGCTCCTGTCCCTGCAGCCCTTGTCCCCAGTCCCTCTGCAGCTCTCCTGGAGCCCCTTTGGGCCCTGCCAGGGGCTCGGAGCTCTCCCTGGAGCTTCTCCTCTCCAGCTGAGCACCCCCAGCTCTCCCAGCCTGGCTCCAGAGAGGCTCCAGCCCTGGGATCAGCAGCTGCCTCCTCTGGACTTACAGAAGTAGGACAGCCACGAGGTTGGAGGCAGTTCTTGTGAAGGAGCAGAGCTGGAGCAAGAAATCAGTCCAAGGCACGGCAGCACCACCCTACAAACGCAGGGTAGATAGCCTGGCCTGCGTCACACAATAAGTTTTTTGAGCTTATATTATACTGGACACCAGCTGAAGGCAGCGAGATGTATGGAAAAAGAAAATGCAGCATGGGTTCTCCAAAGGCAGCCTGTCAGGGGCTGAGCAATCCGTGGGGTTTGTGCTCGGCCTTGTGTCTGTCTGGATTTAAGCAACTATCGGATAAAGCCCCCGTGGGAAATTATTAGCTAACCCAGGGAAGATGGGATCACAGAATTAAAGTGGATAAAGAACTTGTGAAGGGTGAGTCTGCAGTGGATAATATTAAAAGGAGGTTATCAGGAGGAAGGCAGATAAGCAGAGATGTTCCCCGTGGATGGGTCTCAGGGCTGTCTCCCGGCGTTTCCTTTCTTGGCCTCAGTTGCACCCTGCCTGGAATCCACGTCCATGGGGAGGGTGACCATGTCAGCAGGAGCAGGGCGACCAAGAAAGGAAGAGCAGAGAGCAGAGAGGAATGGGAGAGCTCCCACCTTGCCAAAAAGCGACGTCAGGCAGCCCTTGCAGCCCGAGAGGGGACGGCACCTCCTCGGCTGAGAGCGCAGATAAGGCCCGGCAGAAACAGTTCAAGTATTTCTGTCCTGATGCCAGGAACATGAGCAATTAAATGGAAGAATTAGAAGGCCTCATCCAGGAGGAATGAGTAATCCTGGGAACTGTGGATAGGGGAGAACTTATCTTGCAGAGCATAGATGGGAGAGCAAGTGTTACAGATACTCCTGATCACAGTCAGGTCGCTCTACCAGGCAGAGACAGGGGAGGTGAGCTCAGAGTTTGTCTTGCTGAGGAGCTGGGGAAGAGAATTTGGTGCTGATGACAACCTGGGCCTGAAGGGCCGTGGCCTGGTGTGAAATGGGCTGGGGTGGACACGAATTGGTCTCTACCCAAGGCTTGGGTGTTGGCCTGCAGGCTTTGAGAGCCGAGGCAGAGCAGATACTGGTGGTGCCTGGCCAGGGGAGCTCGGAGGGTGAGCACAGACACATGGCCAGTGCTGCCTGGAGCCACCTCCCTGCAGGAGGAAAGGGCTGCAGGGAAGGGCTGCAGGTCCCCAGCATGGACAGGCACAGCTGGCAGGAAAGGGCATGGCTGGGAGGGGAGGAAAGGTGGGACACAGGCAGGATGGGCTGATGAAAGGCAGACCTAGATGCAGGAGATCTCTGGGCAAGGGACAGACTCAGGCTGGGGCTGCTGGGTGGCACCAGGAATATTCAGTCCTGCTGCAGAGTGAGATTGCCAGGACTGGAAGTGGCCAGTGCCTGCTCAGTGCTGGTGCACTGGCAGTGCTTGGCTGGTGAGAGTCACTTGCAGGTTCAAGGTTTAGATGTAGCAGACACTTGGGCTTTGCTCTCCTCCTCCTGGTCCCTCTGCTCTTCTGTAGCCCCCAGACTTGCTGTACGTGCTAGAGGTGAGCTCTAGGAGACGAGGGGATGAAGGAAGGAGCTCACCTGGCCCTCATCTCTGCTCTGCAGTTGCTTGCCAAAGTTGTGGACTGGAAAGGATGAGAAGAAATGGCCTCAAGTTGCACCAGGGGAGGTTTAGATTGGATATTAGGGAAAATTGCTTCACTGAAAGGGTGGTCAGGTGTTGGAATGGGCTGCCCAAGTAAGTGATGGAATCACCATCCCTGGAAATATTCAAAAGCTGTGTGGATGTGGCACTTGGGGACAGGAGTTAGTGGTGAATAGAGTGGTGCTGGGTGATCAGTTAGACTCAACAACCTTGGGTTTTTTTCCAGCCTTAGTGACACCACAATTCTGTGGTTCTCTGACTCAGCAGCCCCCCTGTGCCCTCAGGCTGTGAAACAAGGCCAGCCCTGCTGCACCTCCAGGACAGCACCACTCTGCTGAGGCCACGGCTGCAGAAGCTGGCACGTTTCCTGGCACGTTTCCTGGCACATTTCCTGGCACATTTCCTGGGAGCTGTGCCCCAGCCCCTCTGCCCTGAGCCAGGCCAGCTCGGCAGCACCTGCAGCAGCCCCCAGAAGGGCTGGAGAGCAGAGCAGAGCACAGCCTGCATGTCCAAAGCCATTAGTGCTTGGCTCCCTGCTCCCGGGCAAATGAGCCACTTAACCTGATCAGCTGAACATGTGGGCACAGCCACGGGCAGCCAGCAGAGCGTTACCTGCCTTGCGTCCTACACGAGGCTCCTGCTAACCCAGCCCTCCCCTGACGGTGTTGATGGAGCAGCCCCCACGCCCTGGCTGGGCAGGGATGCTCTCAGCAGGCTCCACGCCTTGCCTTCCCTTCCAGCCTGACCTGGGGTACTCCAGCCCCTCCTCCAGAGCACCTGGGGGATGACCAGGTGTGTGCTGCACCATTTCATCATTTGCTTCCTCCTCTCCGCCTCCTCGCCCCGCTGCTGCCGGGCAGCACCTCTGCATGTAGGTCAGCTGGAGGGTTTTGGTTCACCCCCCGACTTCCACCACACCTTAGGTGTGTGGGCAATTACCCAGTAACTCTGCACACGCCCTGTCAGCTCTAATTACCCGGCAGAGGCAGCGCCGGAGCGGAGCAGAGCAGAGCAGCAAACTGTGTCACCCAGCCTGCAGCTGCTCTCTGCCCAGGTGTGGGTGACACACAGCTGTGGGTGCTGCTGGCTCAGCCTCCTGCAGCTGCTGGCGAGCACAGCACCAGCCCTCAGCCCCGTGGGATCCCCACACTCCCGTGGGAGAGCTGCTGGAGCTCAGGAACAAAAGGCCCACGGTGCCAAATGTCCCCTCCAGCAATGGTAATGTGGCCCCAGAGCTGCTGTGTCCTTTCCTCCTGCAGGGACTGAGGATGTTCTGCAGGTCACAGGCTCCTTGTCCTGCCAGAGCTGCACCCTCCTGCCACGCTGAGAGCAGGGCAGCTGGTGGCACTGTGCAGGTCCCCACATTTCATCCACACTTCATTTTCATCCACATGAAAATGCTCTGAGGGCTGCAGCACCTCCAGGCTGAGAGAGCTGGCTGAGCTTGAGGGCTCCCTCCAGCCCAAACCAGCCCGGGATCCTGCAAGGCAAAGCTGCACCACGAGCAAACACATCTCCCCCAAACCCACACAAATCTCCTCTCCAAACCAGTCTCCTCTGCAGCCACTCCCAGAACACGAGGATCCTGGGGTTTGCCCAGCTTGCTGCCCCCCAGCACCTCCACAGGCTGGTGGGCCCTGGATGAGCTGGCTCATCCCCTCTGGGGGTCCTGTCCTGATGCCAGGCCCTCATATCACTGCTCAGTGCCCGGCCTCCTGTGGGTATTGAGAAAGGTTTGGAGGCAGGATCATAACTGGAGAGATTCCAGGCAAAGGGTGCAGTTGTTTTGCTGCTGGTGGCTGGTAAATGAGCCCCCAATGCCATTTTTATTGGGCTGGAGCTGGGTGTGAGGGCTGTGTGCAGCTGCAGGGGGAAAAAGGACAGCTCAAATATTTTCTTTGTGCATTTTATAAATAAAACTTTATTTTTTTTTTCTTTTAATTGTTGTAAGTTCCCCAAAAGAGGGGGGAAGAAGGGAAAATAAATGAGAAAAGGAAAGGCTTGTAAAACATTTCATTTCCTGTAGAACGGATGCCTTGGCATGACCCAAATTCACTCCCCTCATTTCCATTTCTTGCAAGTTAAAATGCTTCTCTTTTGATTTGCCTCAGCCTGTATCTCCCCCCTTCGTGTTCTCTGTTGGCAACTGGACTGAGAAATCCCCACACCCCTGCCCCAACACCGTCCCTCTGCTCCATCCCCCCAGCTCTCAGTGCCCCATTCCCCCTGAGGCTGCCCAGGGCTGGGTGCAGCTGCCTCGTGGTGAGCCCAGAAAATCAAATCCTTCCCTGGGGGGGTCCCAGGAAAGCCAGTGGGGGAATCTCTGTGCCCAGAGATGGGGAATGGAGGGGAGCAGTTCCCAGCCTGGCACACACTGAGCCCCATCAGCGAGGGGCAGCTTTCCTTGGTGGGAGGGGGCACCATGGTGGGTGATGGGGCAAGGGTCCAGCAGGCTCCATTTCCTGTGATTTGGGTGGGACTGAGCCCAGATCCTTGGGTGGGAGCATTTCTATAAATGCAAATAAATAAAGGAAGTAAATGACAGTCGTTTTGGACCTTTTCCTGTATGTAAATGCGTTTCCTTGGTAATCACATCTCTAGTATTTCTGTTTATTTTTATACATCTGTTTGCAGTTAGCCCACAGAGCTCCGAGCTGAAGCAGAGTGATATCCTCAGATGTCCCTCACCTTGACATGGGAGAGGGGACACTCATGCCCGGACACCCAGGTGGGACCCTGGCCACCCCCCACTGCACTGGGCAGGGAGCTGCAACGCCACGGGGTCGCTGAGCTGGGGTTTTGTGACTCTGCCCAGCTGTTTGTGCTGTTCTGTGGCTCCCAATGACACATTTTGAATTGTGCCTGTTCAGTTCCCTGGAGGCTTTTCAAACCCTGGGGCTGGAACCATCCCTCTGGACCTGAAGATGACCAGGACACCGGAGAGTTTCCTGCCCTGCTGTGCCTTGGGCTGAGCAGGGTGAGGGCAGGACACCGTGCCCTGGCTTCAAGCCCAGCTGTGTCAGGGTTTCTGAGCACCCAGCCCCTGGCTGTCCCTGCCCCGTGGCCAGCACAGTGCCCTACTTCTGGTGCTCCACTTCTCCCGGCCCCTGGGCACCACCCTGGGCTCTGCAGGGAGGGTGGGAAGGTGCAGGCAGGGTGGGAAGGTGCAGGGATGGAGGGATGGAGCCTTGCTGTGCCCATCCCTTCATTCCCAGCTTTTCAATAGCACAAAGGGCCCCAGAAACCTGGAAGCCACCGTGACTGTTGACCCCCTTCCCTGGACCAGCACGGGGCTTTGTGGGGACCTGGACCAGCAGGGTGGGGGATGAGGGCTTTTCCCTCAGGCTGACCTGGAGCACAGACACCAGGATGTCCCTCCTCAGACACCACCAGGGACAGCCAGTGGGACCAACGTGTCACAACAGAGTCCAAAGGGTTGGTGTGGCCTTTGTGTGGCAGCCCCCCACACCCTGATCCCCAAAGCCTCCAGAAACCCATCTCAGGGTCCCACCAATCTGTAACACACCAGCTGGCCATGAACTCTTCATGGTCCCCATGATGTCCCCTCAGTGTCAGCCCTGTGACGATGCTGGCACCCTGGGTGCACTGAGCTTGCCCTCCTGGCCTCACTTTGTGCTTGTTGGTGCTTGGATCTCGGTCTGTGAAGGAAGGATCTGGATGAGCACGGGAGACACAGCCTGGGCTCCTCTTGAGGCACTGCTGTTCCACTGGTGCTGATGTTTTCTTTCCCTCCACGTGCTCTTGCAGCCCTCCTGACTCCAGCAGCTCAGGTTTGCCAGCCCTTTCCCTCCCAAAGAGCACAGAAAATGAGGTGTGCCCTGAGGACTTGCCCTGTGCTGGCCTCCCCTGATGGTCTTCCACCACTGAGCTGGGCAGGCTGTGACCCCCTGGGACAATCTGTGCTGCCCTGGGGCACAGTGATGGCCATAAAGCACCAGGACAGTGTCTCACAGAGGGTCAGGGCTCTGCTGCCTTCGGGCTGGCAGCCCCAGCCACTGCAGATCCTGGCTGATGGGCTGAGCAGTGAACGTGGTCCCTGCCCTCTCCCCAGCACACCCACCCTTCCCCAAGGGCTGCCTTTTGGGGGGGGATGAAGAAAAGTGTGAGGGACCATGTTGGGTCAGTGCTCAGAACCCAATCTCACCTCTCTGACACTCCCCTAGGGACACCCCAGTGTTGTTCAGACATTTGTGATGCCTCAAGACAGACTGGGAGCTGAAACACAGCTCAGAGGCTGCTGGCATCTCAGAGAATGACTGGCAAATAAGATGCCCAGTGTCCTGGTCATCTTCAGGTCCAGAGGGATGGTTCCAGCCCCAGGGTTTGAAAAGCCTCCAGGGAACTGAACAGGCACAATTCAAAATGCGTCATTGGGAGCCACAGAACAGCACAAACAGCTGGGCAGAGTCACAAAACCCCAGCTCAGCGACCCCGTGGCGTTGCAGCTCCCTGCCCAGTGCAGTGGGGGGTGGCCAGGGTCCCACCTGTGTGCCCGTGCATGAGTGTCCCCTCTCCCATGTCAAAGTGAGGGACATCTGAGGATATCACTGTGCTTTATGGCTTTGTTAAGGGTTTTGTGCAGGATTCTCCCGGAATTTAAGCTAAAACAGAGCATCCTTAAAGCCATCGGGAGCTCGTGTGCACGCTGCCACTGCGTGCTCTGCCTCCTGACAGCCACAGCGTCGCAGAGAGAACCCGCCTCCCTCCCCCGGCGCGGGATGCGCATCCCGACCAAGGAGGCACCACCTCTGCGTGACAAATGACCCGTGGAACACGTGCCAGGGGAGGTGGCACCCCCCCAGCACGCAGCACCTGGGAGAAGTCACTGCCGCCAGCATCATCCCACCCAGCACACGGCTGGGGCCCAAAAGGAAAAAGCAGCGCTTTCTCATTCACCGAAAATTATCCACCCACTGGAGCAGGTAGCACATCCTGGTGACGAACAGGAGCTGCTGCTGTGAGCACACGTTCTGCAAACCCGGCCCTGCAGCTCGGCATCATCTGCACGGCTCTGCTGGCCTCTGCATCTCCAAATCAGCCGGGAAGGGCCGGGTGGGTGCGGGATGGGAGCTCTGACACCGCCCGCACACACACACACTGAGTGCTCCCATCGTGTCCTGCTCTTCTCATTAACCCTCCGAGCCCGGGTTCACTGTCTGCGCCTTTTGCTGCCTCCCAGCCCTCGGCCCCGGTGTGTCAGACGCGGCACAAGCCCTCGGCGCTGCCTCTGAGAGCTGGCAGACTCATAACCATTTTTGGATAGAAAAATATAACACTGCGAGGAAGAAGGAAAAAAAAAATAAAAAAATAAAAACCTTGGATTGCATGTAAAGAAATAAAGCAAAATGCTATTCCCCCACTCCTGCTGTCTGTGCTTGAGCCTTCCAAGAAGTTCCTGTCCTCATCTGTTCGGGTATCATTTTACAGCTCGATGACAAACACAGAACTTGCCAGTTTAAACATATAGGGCTCGGTTTTGCTCTCTGGTGCTCACACGCATTTACCTTTCCCTGGCAGGGAGGGAGGGTGGGAGGGCACTGCCGGTCCCTGCCCCCTCGCAGTCCCCGGGGAGAGGCACGGTGTGGTGTTGGGGGGTTATCCCCGAGTGCTTTCCGTGTGTCCTCCCCGGTGTCCTCCCCTCCCCTGCAGCGGAGAGCATCCACACCTGCTCACACTCTCTGCTCTCTGTCCCTGTTCGTGGGGCTCCTCGTTTCCTGCTCTGGGGGGTGGGTTTAGGGAGGCAGTTCCCCAGCAATGCCCGGTCCCCTTTCAGCCTCACAGACAGAGAAACCAGCCCAAACCCCTGCGGTGAGCAAGCCCCATTAAATGATGCACTGCCCGTGCAAAGGCACCGGGTGCACGCACAGCCAGCCGGGCTGATGCCAACCACGCTGCGTTTGGCAGCGCCCAGCACTGCCCCAGCCCCGGGATGCTCTGTCCAGGGCACGGGGGAGGCTGCAGCACCCACATTTCCCTGCCCAGCTGCCCCCCACGGCTGCTGCCTGCTGCCCCACGCACGGCTTTGCCTCTGTGACTCAGCCCCTGCTGGCCCAGGGGAGGATGCAGCGGGCAGGACCCGCACCCTGCGGCACCAGGAGCTCTGCCCGGAGCCCTGGTGCTGCCCCACGGCCCCATCTCTGGGGCGCAGAGAGGAGCAGGAGCAGACAGGGCACAGCAAAGCCCATCTAATCCCAGCCATCCCGCAGCAGGATCCCTGCCCGTGGATGGATCAGCCCTCAGGGACTGCAGGGCGTCATTCCAAGATAAGAGGCCTTAAGCTGTGGCTGATTTACGCTCCCTCCCTCCCTCCTTTTTCCTGCCTCTCTTTTTCCAGAAGCTGAAATGTTGAACTGCCTAAACTTTCCCCCAGCGTGTCAGACGGGACGTGCAGGGAGCTGAGCAGGGCTGTGTTTGCTGCAGGGTGACTCCGTGTCCAGCTGTGCTGGAGGTGCAGCTCCCTGGTCCCGGTGTTCCCGTGGGACCCAGCATGGCCTCAGGGCACTGGACAACACGAACAGCCCAGATCTCCTGCCAAAAAAACCCAGCAAGCTCATTTTTCCCATTAATTTAAATTTCAGTGCCCAGTACAAGCCTGCTGTGTCACATTTGCATCACCGCAGTCACAGCACTGACAAGTGGATGATTTCAGTACATTTGTACTTAAAAAAGAAAAGGAATAATTAATAGTCCCAGGTCTAATGACAGGGCAGAGAGAGCTGTGGGTGGCAGCGAGGTGAGGTCCTGGCTGTTTTAGAGGGGCTGTGCCTATTTTTGTGCTCTGACTGTAGAATCAGGGGCTGTGCTGGCAGGATCTGTGTGATCCATGAGCGCTGGGCGATGGATCCCAGCCCCACAGGCTGCACAAGGATGCTCCTGGACAGCAAAGGCAGCAGTAGTTAGAGGAGGGAGCTCATCCCTTTCCTCATCCATCCTGCTCTTCAGTGCCAGAAGAAAGTCAGACTTTCTCGGATCCTCCCCTGAGTCACTTCATGGGGAAGGAATGAGCTGGCCCTCACAGGGTTCAGGGTGAGGGTTTTGCTGAGAATTAGGGGCTCAGAGAGCATTTTTGGGACAGGTCTCATTGCCGTGCTTAAAGTGGAGCTACACAAAGGCACTCCTATTTCCCCTCCTTCCTCTGCTGGGCAGCAGCTGGCTGGGTATCCTGCCTGCTCCTGGCTTTGTGCAGCAGGACCTGCCGCGGTTCTGGAGCGATCCCTGCAGCACAACCCCTCCAGGCTCCTCTCAAAGCCCGCACCGGTGCCACAGCTCCCCTGGGGGCAGCGTGGGCAGGGCAGGGAGTGTGCCCAGCACCAGGGGCAGCACGGCCAGCAGGGCACAGTGCCCCACGCTGCTCCTGGAGCTTGCAGGGCTGAGCTTGGCCCCTGCAGAGGGTGAGGCAAGGCCACCACCCTCCCTTCTGGGAGACAGATCCATCCTGGGCTGGATGCTGAGGGTGCACCGGGCTCCAGATCCTCTCCACCTGTGCCTTGAGCTGTCCCAGTCTGCTTTGGTTCCCTCACCCCTGAGTGCCCTGCCAGGCTGGCACTGAATCCTCAGAGGGGAAACTGAGGCCAGGACCAAGACAAAAGACAAAAGTTGCTCTCAGTCCCAGGAACAGCCCCACAGTTGAATGCAGAACCTGCACCTTGGAGCCCTGAGCAGAGTGAGAGGCCGAGCAGGTGGCTGGGAGTGGTTTTGTGTCCTTTGGGAAGGGCAGGGGGAGGTGAGGGGTCAATGGGGGCTGAGCCAGGGGGAGGTGAGGCACAGGTGGTGTCAGGTGAGGGGCGTGCAGGGGTTCCTGGGGAAGGTATTGAAATACAACATTTTGTGTGGATTTATATATAACCAAATATAACAAAATATAACAAATATAACAAAACCACTCAGTGCAATGCAACACTGGTGTCACCCACAGCCCAGATCTGTGAGCTGGGCAAGCAGGAGGTGAGCAGGGGCTCTGCAGGCTCTGGTTCCTGGCTCTGGCTGTCCCTCAGCTCCCAGAGGGGACCCACTCTCCCTCTTACAGAGGAATTTGTCCCCCTGGTGGGCTGTGAGGGATGGAGAGCCGGGCCTGGCAGCGCCGTCCGGGCAGGTTGTGCTGCGGAGCCGCAGGAATCCAGCCCTGCCAGGCAGCACTCCAGGTTCCCAGCCCGCTGCAGCAGCCAAGCACTCGGCTCGCTGGCACCACGCTCTCTCCTCGGATTACTCATCTTTTCCATTACGAGGCCTCCCATACTCCAGCAATCCATCTGTTTGGTGGTGCAATTTCAGGATCGTGCCTTTTGTCAGTGATGTTAATTTTGGCAGGCAGCAGCAGACGCGGCGCTGAAGCTCCCCTGCTGAGGCCTCGCTGCCTTTTCCTGGGCATCTGGCAACGAGCTGGGAGGTGCCGGTGGCGACGGCAGCCTCCTCCCCGGTGTGTCCGGGGTTCTGTGCTGCCGGTGGCTCCCGGGGCCGCCGGGGGGCCTGGCAGTGTCACTGCTGCTTGCTGGTAGCACACACATGTCAGAGGCGGCCGTGGGGAGCCTCGGTGCCCTGCGCACGTCCAGGAGCTGCTGTCAAGCTGCTCACGTTGGGCTCTCCAGCTGCAGCCCTTTGACGACCTGCCAGATCTTCTCCCATCTCCCCAGGATTTAACGTGCCTGGTGGCCAGCTTGGTCCTGGCTGGTGCTGGGAGCTCCTGGAGCAGCTGCAGGCACGGGGCTGAGGAGGCACTGCCGCTGCAGCTGCTCAGCACCTCAGGGGGGCCGTACACAACCAGAGCCCACAGATGTGTGGTTGCACCTGAATCATCTTCAGGAGCTTTGTGAACACCACGTCAGCTGCTTCCTCCCCCTGGTTTTCCTCATCCACTCTGGGGTTCTCCCTCCTCTGTCCCGTCAGCTCTTGGCTGCTCCCAAGCTGCATTTCATTGCTCCAGTGCAGCCTGTCCACAGGACCCACAGGCAGACTGTGCCCAGGACAGGGGGACAGTCCCAGACACTGAGGCCAGGGAGCAGCATGGACAGAGGCTGAGAAGCTCTGGAGAACCACATCCCACCCTGAGACCATGGCACAAAGACAATGGCTCAGCAGGGACCACGGGGACAACTGAGAGCAGCAAGCTTGGCTTTGGTGCAGGGGTTGGCACCTGCAGTGGAGATGTCCACTCCTGTCTCACTGGTGTCCCTCAGGACATTGGTGCTTTTCCCCTGGCAAGGCCCTCAGCTTTAAACCTGACCTCTCAATCAAGAGCTTTGGGAGGCTTGCACCCAAAGTTATTACAGGCTTGCACCCGAAATCGTGCTCCTGTGAGGCTCATTGAACTCTCAGAACTGAACTCAGCAGGGAAACTGCTCCTGGAGCATCCCCCGTGGGGCTTGGCCACGGGCCCCAGGGTGTCCCCAGGATGCTGCTCTGTAGCACCAGTTCAGTGATTCACCAGGTGTCTGGGGAGCCTGGCCTGCACTCAGCCCCCACCTGCCTAGGTGCCTCCCTGGGGAAGGTCTTTGTGCTTGTGTCACCACAAGGGAATGGTTGTTCTGGGCATCACAAAAGCTGATAAATGCTGAAAACCCTTTTTCTTACCATCTGAAACCCTCCTGGCAAGGCAAGGAGGAGAACCTGGCTGTCCTGCCCCAGCTGTGCCCCACAGAGGGGTCACCTCGAGCCCTTCCCATCTCCCCAGCTCCCTCCCCACTCTCCCCTCACTGGGGCCAGCCCAGCTCTGCTGCTGCCTGTGGAGCCTCCCAGGGCTGGGTGCTCCTGTGCTGCCTGCCCTGTGCAGCTGATGGCCAGCCCAGGGTGGACTCCTGCCAGCCCTGCCTGCCCCCCAGCCCAGAGCAGGCAGGCAGAGCCAGAGTAGAGACAGAACCAGAGCCACAGAATCAGTAAAGTTGGAAAATCCCTCCAAAAGATCATCAAATCCAACCTTTGTCCAAATCCCCCTGTGCCCACCAAACCATACCACAAAGTGCTACCTCCAGTTGTGTTTTGAACACTCCCAGTGCCCTGGTGATGTGACAGTGCAGTGCTGAGCCTGGGCTGAGCCTGCCTGCAGCTCGTCCAGCTTTTGCTTTGCCCTGTGCCAGCACAGAGCAGTGTTTCTTCTACTCCTCACCCGACTCTGGCCTTTCTCTGGGGCTCCCCATCAGGGCAGCTCTCCTCAGTGGGTTCCTCTCTCCTTGTTGCACAAGCCCTGTGGAAGCCCAGCAGCAGCTGTCCAGCACTGGGGGCAGCAGGGGAACAGTGGGTGGTGGGTGCAAGACCTCGATGTGGCTGTTCCCTCAGTCTCTGCTGCTCCCCAGCCCTCTCCCCCTTGCCAGGGGGGCTTTTCACTCCCTGGGCCTATTCCCTGCTGCAGCCAGAGGCACTTTTGTCATCACCAGTGCCCATCTGCTCTTCCTGGCTGCTGCTTCCAAACCCTGAGGAAGAAATGTGGGTGAGCAGGGGGAGGAAGAGGCCAGCAGAGCTCGGGGCAGCGATGCATCCACAGGGATGGGGAGTGACTGGGGTGAACCAGCCTGTGATCCCCAGCTCCTGCAGCACCAGCCCTCCCCAGTGGGGAAGGTGCAAGAGCCCACAGTGGCCAGGGCAGATCGATTTACCCTCGAGTGTGCCTTTGGTAAACAGAAATGAGACTGAGCTGGCCACAGGTGGGATATCCCAGCTGGTTATGCTGTCAGCCCCTGTCAGGCTGCATGCTGCTGGTGTTTGTCTCAGCCTGGACCAGGGTCTAACAGTTAGCAGTGTGCATCTGGAGAGGCTCACTCGTGCTGTTCTGAGCCCTGGGGAAGCAGTGAGATGGGGACAGGCTGTGTGAGTGAAAGATACCCCAGGAAGACCCCCACCATCAGCAGCTTGCAGCCCCCCAGCCTCTAAGCCATGGCTGTGGAGGAGCCCACGGCTCATTTGGGGCTCAGCAGGGTGTGCCCACAGCCCCCCAGCATGGCCAGAGCCCTGTCTGGCACGGCAGGAGATGGGCCCTGGCTCAGAGCTCTGGTCCTGCCTGCCCATGCTCCTGCTCTGCAGCCTGCAGCACTCCTGGCAAAGGCTGGGCTGGCACTGCCAGGGTGGTTGGAAACTGCACCAGCCCCTCACCATCCCCATGGGTTTGTTCCCTTCCCACTGGGATGCCAGAGCAGAGCCTGGCACTTGGCTGCTGCCCTGGGGTCGTGCTCCAGGTGGTGTCTCCAGCTTTAGGGAAGGGATCAAACACTCACTGGTGGACAACACAGCCGTGGAGAGCCCTCACAGGCATTGCAGGAGGGCATTTCCATCCTCTGTGCATCCAGTACCTCCAGCACGGCCCCACCAGGGCTCTGCCTGTGCTCTCTGGTAGCTCCAACACCTCCAAACACCCCTGTCCATCTGTCTGACCTCCCAGTCAGGCTGTCCTGCATCCCAGGTGCCTGACCCTCCTCCCCTCCTGCACCCCCAGCCTGTCTGCCCTCCCTTCCTGGCTGCACCTCAGGCCACGGCTGTCCCTGCTGGGGGAGAGGGTCAGACAACCCCGGAGGGGCTGGGCTGGGAGCTGAGCTGGGGACGGGGCTCAGAATCCCCGGGGTGCCCCGTTGAAGCACTCCTCGCCTGCTGCCCCCCTGGGTTTTGTGCCAGCTCAGTTTCTGGGGAGCTTTTGGGGGGAATACCTCACGGAATGGGGTAAAAGATTCAAAAGAGGCCCCTTACCTCTGGTAATATCCCAAGGCTTTATTCTGAAGGGATACCAGAGGTCCAAGAGAGCAAACAAGGAAGAACATGGGGTTTTTTTTTTTCCTGAAGGGTGGTTGTAGTCAGCTGGGGGTTGGTCTCTTTCTCCAGGCAACACTGACAGAACAAGAGGACACAGTTTTAAGCTGCATCAAGGGAAGTATAGGTTGGATATCAGGAAAAAGTTTTTCACAGAAAGAGTGATAAAGTATTGGAATGGCCTGCCTGGGGAGGTGGTGGAGTCACCACCCCTGGATGTGTTTAAGAAGAGACTGGATATGGCACTTGGTGCCATGGTCTGGTTGAGGTGTTAGAGTATGGGTTGGACTTGATGATCTTGAAGGTTTCTTCCAACCTGGAAATTCTGTGATTCTGTGATTTATCTGGTCTCTGTCCCAGGACAGATAGCTGGCACTGAGCCATGGGTCAGAGATAAGGGGGGAACAGGGTCAAACTGATAGGTACAGACAGCAGGGGGTTTCTGGGGGGGGAAATCATTCTCCCCAGAGGAATACAACACCCTGTGTGTGTGTGCACCCACCCGTGTGGGGTGTGTGGGGTGTGTGGGGCTGCTCCCACGGGCACTGGGAAGCCCTGGAGGAGCCGGGCCGAGCCCGGGGGGCCGGGGCACACACACACACAGCAGCCGCTGCAGTGTCCGTGTCACCGCGTGTGTGACAG
The DNA here is from genome assembly GCA_017589585.1 of Phylloscopus whistleri. Lineage (NCBI taxonomy): Eukaryota > Metazoa > Chordata > Aves > Passeriformes > Phylloscopidae > Phylloscopus > Phylloscopus whistleri. The sequence goes on along the minus strand of JADMLD010000379.1, from coordinate 55,263 downwards.
CGCTGGTGTCCCCGCGCGTGTCCTGCCCCCTGCGTGTCCTGCCGCGGGCACGGCGTGGGTGAGGCACCGCGTGAGAGGGGGAAACGGCTGGAAAAAAGCTCTCCCCGCTCCCATTTTAATCAGAGAAATGAAGCAGCTGTTGGAGTGAATAGACCCTGCACTAAAGCAGACGTCTTAATATCTTTTGCAGAGGAGGTGCATTGTGATTCATTCTGTGCATCTCTATTACTCAGCTTTTGATAGGGGCTTACTTGTCTCAAGTGCTTTTCATTATTGCCCTAATGCTATCTATTAACATACTGGATGGAGGCTCTTTTCTCATCTGGAGCATGCATCACTGTGCTTTTAAAGATTATGGGGCTTGCAAATACATAACACTTTACTGCCTCCCCGACATAATTCACTGGGAAAAGAAATACATGTAAATAGATAGGTAAATAGATAAGCGAGTCAGGGGGCTGGGGGAGACAGGGAGGCAGACAGACAGACGGACAGAGCCCAGCACAGGGCCTGGCACATGGCTGGTTCCTTTGTAATAAACGAGAAAAGAGCTGATCTCGGGGTTTATTTAAGAATTCTTGGCCGGTGTTCTGATGTCACTTGGAAAGTCCTTGTTTCCTCATTCCCAGCCCTTCTGGCTGCAGGGTGAGGGGGCTGTGCCTGGGAACATCCTGGGGAGATGGGAAGGGAGAGGGCTGTGATGGAGAGGGGAGCACGCTGTGGAGATGTCACCTGTGGGGTGGAGACCCCAGAGAGCCACAGGGGAGCGGCCACCACGGGGCTGCTCTGACCCGGGGCCCCCCAGCAACCTCGGCAACACCATCTCATCCCAGCCGGGTCAATCGGCTGCTTTAGAGACCAGCGAGGCATTTAACCCCCCGGCTGGGGCTGATGCAGGCAGAGCTCGTCAGGGGAAGATTACAGGTGTGGTTTTCTGGGTCAGGGTTGTTACACACTTATCAATCACGGCTCTGTTGCACGGCAGCTGATGCTGCATTTCCTGACATGCACGATACCAACACACACACAGGGGGGATGCAGAGCTGGGATCAGACACTGGGGCTTCCCCCCCACCTCTTTTTTTAATTCTGCAAATGTCCATGCCTCAAAAAGAAAACTTTCTGCGATAAAGGAATAAATGGGGATTATAATTTAACAGCAGCACAAGTGCTTCGCTCCTCAGCTCAGGATGACTTCTTCCTTCAGATTCTGTTGAACTGTGGTAAAGCAATGCAATGGCACAAAAGCAAAATTAAACAGCCAGAGCTTGGCAGGACTGCAGGGTTCAGCTCAGACTGTGCATCTGCTTTCCTCCTCGATTTCTGATTTGCTTTCCTCCTTGATTTCTGATTTTTTGGAAGCCCATTTCTCTGCCCTGTGCCCGTGTTACAGACACCTGCAGGCCTGCAGAGAGCACAGACCCCACACTGCCTGAAAACCTGGGAGGGTTGACTGGCAGGTGATGGTCACACTGACCTTCCCCAGCAAATCAGCCAGGACAGGGCACATTGCTCTGCATCCCAGCCCTGCTGGCATATTTAGGGCAGGGTACTTTGGGGCACATGGATGGGGCATCCTGGGGACAGCTCAGCACCCTGCCCCTCTCACAGCTGCCTTGCCCAGCAGCATCAGGAAACCCATTCAAACCCATCAGTTTAAACAGCAGCTCAGCCACTGGGGCCAAAGGCAGCTCTTCATCTGGGCAGAGGGATCCATAGCAGCCTGCAAGTTGGGATCCATGGGAGGCTCCAATCCGGGGTCTGTGGTGGCCCCATAGAGCCAGGGGGATGAGCAGGAGCCCACGGAGGTGCAGTAGGAGGTGTCAGGAGGACATGAGACATTGTGCCACCCCCAGAGCAGGGCTGCAGCTTTGGGAAGTGCTTCTCCCTGCTCAGGACTGGGGCTTGGGCTGTCCCCTGCTGTCACACCAAGCCAAGGCAGAGAATCACAGCAAGGTTTGGGTTGGAAGGGACCTTAAAGCTCATCCAGTGCCACCCCTGCCAGGGCAGGGACACCTCCCACTGTCCCAGGCTGCTCCCAGCCCCAGTGTCCAGCCTGGCCTTGGGCACTGCCAGGGATCCAGGGGCAGCCACAGCTGCTCTGGGCACCCTGTGCCAGGGCCTGCCCACCCTCCCAGGGAAGAATTGCTCCCTGATATCTCATCTAACCCTGGCCTCTTTCTGTTCCCTGGGTTTATCATCCTCTGGGCTAAACAAGCTGGGGATGTGGGAGGACACTGCCCAGGCACTGAGCTATGAGGTGGGGATGAAGGATGTGCATCCTGAGGTCACTCTGGTGACCAGATTCCCAATTCCCGTGTGGCTCAGGCAGGGGCTGAGAGACAGCCAGCCTGTGCCACCACCCTCCCCTGCTCTGCAGCATCACGGCTTTTGGCTCCTCCCAGCCTCAGGGCTGCCAGAGCCCCCTCAGGAAGCCGTGTCAGCATCCCCCAAAGGTGTGTTTCCCTGGGTTCTCTCGACCTGTGAAAGCAGCTTTGGCCTCTCTGATAAAAAAAAAAAACCCTCCAGGATCCACCACAGCCCCTCACAAAGTGAGACCCATGCTGGCTCCCAGCTATGATTAATCATATAAACTTGCCTAATTTTATTCTATCAGCCATCTTGTTGCTACATGCCAGATGCTTGCCCTAAATGAATAGTGTTGGAACAGCCAAGCATCAAGTTAACAGAATACCAGCAAACATTCCCGACAGCATGAGCAGTCTATAAAACCTGGCACTAAACTGTATTAGAGGAAGAGATAAGCTCTCAGAGAGGAGCTGGGAAGACTGTAGGCTTGTTTCTTTTTGGTTTTTTTTTCCAAATGGCTCCATGTAGCATGTGGTGCAGGTGTCACAGGAGAAATCCATCCAGCTATGGAAGTATCTCTCTATCTGAAGCTGGCTATGCTATGAATCTTCTAATGGGATTAAGGCTTAATGCCCTAAATAGAATATGAAATAGTGCTTCCTCTCACAGAGCTGCCAGCTGTCTTTGCAAACAGGGCACAGAAACTTCCACTTTTTGCAGATCAGATCAGTCACTCTCTGAATTGATGGCAAGAGCCTCATCAACAAGATATAATGTTTTAATGATGTTGTGACATGACCTGACACGCAGTGTCATTTGATGGATTCTCTCGTGTCACGGCGCATTTCTGACACAGAAAAATGTAACCTCTTTCCCCTTCCAAAAAAAAAAAACCACCAAAAAAAAACCACCAAAAAAAAAATAACACCACACCAAAAAAAAAAAAACAAAAACCAAAAAACCCAAAAAACAAACCAACAAAAAACAAAAAAAAAACCAGAGAAGAAAGGAAGGGGAATGAAAAAAAAAAAATGTTCATTTCTCCAGTGCTCAGATCTCTGCTGGCTCACGGTGCTCAGCAGTGCCCCAGCTCAGCCCTGCAATTGCCTCGTGCTGGAGGAGATGAATTTCCACCGTGCATTTCTGTATCTGCTTTTCACCTCTGCATGGCACGTTATCGCCTGCTAATAACATGGGACAAACAGCACGGCATTAATAACCAGCAGAAACCATTTCACCCCTATTTTCAGCTGTGAATCCTCTTCAAGTCACTTTGGACATTTTGAATTTTTATTTTATTTTTTTTTTCTCGGCCATGATTCCCTGCCAGCCTCCCTGAATGCTCCCAGGTCTGTGTCTGCTTCTCCCCTAAATCAGTGCAAGGCCTCAGCATCAGGGGTTTGGGCAGGATGGGCTCTGCACAGGGAGATCAGAGAATCCCAGAATGGTTTGGGTTGGAAGGGCCCCTAAACCCATCCAGTTCCAACCCCCTGCCATGGGCAGGGGCACCAGATGCAGCTCCCCTTACCCAAGCAAGGTCTTCTGGGGTATATCTGCTTCTGTGTGCCCCAAAAGGGAGTGGGAGACCCACCCAGCAGCCAGATGGATGAAGAGAGCAGGGATCCGAGAGGGTGTTGAGCTGGCAGAGGTTCCTGCACGCCTGTGAGGGCTGGGTGCACTCAGGGTGCTCCCTGGCAGAAGCAGAGATGCTGATGGACACCTGGGAATGCCAACATCCCTGCTGGGAGGGGCTGCCAGCATGGAGGAGCTGGGCAGGCAGCACAGGAAAGTCACAGTGTGTGGAACAGAGAGAGCCTTGGCTCCCCTTTGGTGACCCCAGCCTGGCAGCAGCTTTCCTGCACTGGAAAGTTCTGGAATGGCCTGCCCGGGGTGGTAGTGGAGTCACCATCCCTGGAGGTGGCACTGAGTGCTGTGGTTTAGTTGGGGTGTTTGGGCTGGGTTGGACTCGATGATCTTGGAGGTCTCTTCCACCCCTGTGATTCTGTGAGTTCTGTGAACTCCCTCAGGCTGTTTGGTGCCTGGGGTTGGGCAGAACTGGGCCCTGACCCCTTGGGCCCCTCGTGCCCAGAGGAGAAGCACATTCCTGCCTGTGCTCATCCCCAGGGACTGGGGGGCACATGGGGCTGCTGCTCCCTCAGCATCATGGCCAGTGACCCCCCGAGACACCTGCAGGAAAGGTGCTGGCTGTGAATCCTCTGGGGGTGAGGGGTGCTGTGGGGTGTTCAGGGGTGCCCTGACCTGTCAGCCAAAACTCTGCTGTGTATTGGAGCCTCAGAGTTCTGTGGGGTGTGACAGCAGGGGCACAGGGGCTGCAGGGACACAGCCAGAACCTGGGGGGATGGATTTGGGGAAAGGGAGCTGCATACTCCCCTAGCTGACCCCATATATCCCAGCTGACCCCATCTCAGGGTCCAGCCAGCCCCCAGGGCAGCTGCTGCACCCCCAGGAGCTGGGGGAGGGATTTCAGCACCTGCACACAGCCCCAATGCCTGGGGAGGTAGCGTGGATTTGGGAGGGGGACGAGGTGGCAGAGGACATCTGTCCCCAGGGCCACGTGGGTGGGGGTCCTCCCGCCACCCAGGCTGCCCCAGCAGGCTCTGGGATGCCCCTCTGCTCTCCCTTCCCCAGAGCTGGTGATTGCAGTTGGGGCAGTAAATCTGAACCGTCCAACCCTGTTAAATCATTTTCCAAATGACAAGATTTCCCCGGCGCACGTAAATGATCAATTTCATGTTTTATTCCTAGCGCTATTTTAGTGAGGGGAAAAAAAAAAAAATCTCATTAAACTATCTTGATTAGAGAAAAGGGGCTTGTCATCACGGCGTGGACAAATGGTGTGAGGGCACTCAGCTATTTCCCCAAACGCGCTGACACCTGCAGGAGAGGCCTTCAAAGACCTGAAGGTTATCTGCCCCACATTACAAAAGGAGGTGAAGGTTAAAAAAGGTGATTAAAAGCATCTGGAAACCCAAATGTGACAGAGCCTTGCAGTAACCTCCAAGCAGGTTGATTTATGACAGGCCGGTCCCACCCGTAACAAGATTATAGCTTCTCCCCATCAGCCATTGTGATAAATACCAATTACCTACTTGAGGATTGCCATTCAAATTTGCCTAAGTAAGGAGCAGAATCACACATCTGTGTTGATTACATATCAATGATGCCGTGGAAGCCTTTGCAACTTTTAGATCTGCTTAAGATATGCCGCCCTGATTTAGACAGCGATTTGCATACAATTTACCCATAAAGCTTCACTTGGAAAAGTATAATTACTTTTTTAATATTCTTCCTTCTGATTTGAATGTTAGAGAGGCCATATAATGAATTACTGCACTAATGAAGACAAACGTGCTCTCGGGGTGTACAATGGGAGCATTGTTAAATAAACTTCCCGCGTGCCACACATTTGTTGTGGTTAATCTTTAAATGGAGGCTCCGATTAATGCCGGCACTTTTCTCCCCATAATTATTTTCCCAGGGATGTAAATCCCTGCCAAGGCTGCTCCAACGGTTCCATCCCCAGCAGGTGCTGCAGGGAGGCAGGAGGGCACACGGTGACCAGGGTCCAGCAGAGTGAAGGAGCCCCCAGGTCCTGGCAGGGAGCAATCCCTGTCCAGGCTTTCCCTGGGAATCAGGGGTGGCTTCCATCAGACAGGATGGGGACAGCACGAGTGGCACCTGCACCTCAGCATCAGCACAGCTCTGCTGCTCCCTCAGCTTCAATGCAGAGCAGCAGCTCAGCCTCCCTTGCTTTTCTTCTGATATGTAAATGGACCAAACTTATAATTGTGTGAAAAACTCGTGACCATTGTCCATCCTGGGTGCAGCCCTTGGGAGGCTCTGACTGCCGAAAGTGCATCTATTGATTTTCTTTTTAATAAATACCTACTTCATTCTTTTATCTCTAGCCTCTTCTAACTCTTCTCTTTCACCTCTTATATTCTTTTATGTCTGGCCTCTATTCTCGGTAGCCTGGTGTTACCTTGTCCCTGCCCATCCTGGGAGGTGACACTCGGTGACACTCAGTGACACTCAGTGCTACTCACCTTTCCCACCTCCAGAGCCTCCCCTGGGCCCTCCCACCCTGCCAGCACTGGCCCAGCCTCCAGCCCAGCCCCAGCCCTGCTCTGCTTTGCATCTCAGGCCATTCAAACCCATTTTTTTGGACGGGGCCCAGCGAGGGAAGCGCTCCAGCTCCGTGTGACAGCCTCATTATTCACCGCTCTGCCAATCTCTGTGTCATCGACAAATTCCATCCGGGGAGATTTGGGATCGACTGCCAACTTATTGATGGGCTGGTGAACAGCATCTGGCCAAAGGCTGAGGCCCCCCCAGCGCTCAGATGGCTCAGCCTGGGATTGTTTCCTGGCTGGCAGGCAGTCCTGCTGCTCTCCTCAGTGACCTTCAGGACGTCACTGAGCTCCGTGAGCAGAGGTGTTTAACCACACAGAGCTGCACACCAGTGACAGTCAGCGCTGAGCTTCTGGTGCACCTGATCTCCCGGTGCTCCTGTGTGTGTTCTGGGAGCTGCAGCAAAGTCCACTGGGAAGCGCTTGGCCTTCTGCAGGAGCAGCTTCAGAGCCGTCAGATGTCGTTTTTCTTCTCCCAGATGAGGCGCAGACCTCTCTGAACACAAGTTGCTGTCCTTGAGAGGGCAGAAACTGTCCTTCCTGCCTCAAGGGAGCTTCCAGGAGAGCCCTGAGAAGGCGGGGCGAGGTGGGCAGGGTGCTGGGGACCTGCAGCATCAGAGACACCGGGGGACACTGCCACTGTGTGAGCACCAGCAGTGGCTCCCAGCCAGCTCTGCGCTGTGGCAGAGCATTCCCTGAACCCTGAGATGTCACCCTTGCTCCTGTCCACCACCTGGGGTCTTTTCAGCTGCCTTCAGAGGTAGCAGGAGGTTCCCTGAGGAGTTCACTGCCCACTGCAGAGCCACGCTGACCCTCACCCTGGTCACCACCTGCTCTGCCACGTGCTCCAGCACGACTGTTCCACCAGCACTGGGGCAGTGCCTGGGTGCCCACCAGCAACTCCCAGTGCCCTCTGCCTGTCCTGGGCAGGGTCAGGGGGTCAGGCTGGGCAGTGGGGGTCCCTGGAATGGCAGCTCCTGCCTGCACGGGCTGGTTTATGAGGGATGGGAAAGCATCGGGGTTGCAGAGCCCTTCCCAGTCTCGTCAGGGCAGAGGAGGGGCAGGGGAGGAGCAGGTCAGATAATGACCTTGCCCAGCTTGTTAACCTCCAGCTCTCCCTGTAAGGTCCTTGACTCCTTTTTAATTAAAGCCCAGTTGTTTAACAATTAACAGGTCTGAAGGAAGTGCTTTCCAGCACAGACCCACCCGGAGCTGCAGGGACTGTCCAAGGCTTGCTGAAGCCAGAGCTGCCCTTGAGAAGGAGAACCAGGTCATGCCACCCCCCTGCACTCCCTGCCAGCTCCTCCTGCATCACCAGGGCTGTGGGCACTGGGTTGGAGAGGCTGGAGCTGGAGGGCAGCAGGAAACCCAGCAAGCTCCACGAAATGTCCCAGCTGCTCATGCCCCTGTGGGACCATAAGGATCTGGCAGGAATGAAGCAGCTCTGGGCTTCCAGGGAGCACGGTGAGATGGAGATGGCTGCAGCCTCGTCTCAAGGAAGCCCAAACCAGGCACCCTCCAGCAGGAGAAAGGCCCAGATGGTTCATGGTGTGAGGACAGAGCAGCTGAGCACATGCCCTGGCAGCACTGCATTCTCATCCCCACCAGGACCCGAGGGAGGTCTGGGCATCCCATCAGCCCTAAGAGCTGCTGGGGCCAGCCCATGGCTGAGGGGTCACACTTGGCCCTCCCAGGGTCACTCCTGGCCCTCTGCTCCTGAGCAAAGATCCCTGGAGATCTGCAGCCCCGTGGGCACCCCAGTGACCCGGTGGATGTGACATCTCCAGCAGTTTGTGATGGACTGTGCCACCTCCCGGGCTCCTCCCGACAGGAGAGCCCTGGCTGTGGGCTGTGCCTGGCCAAGCACGGGGTATCTGCAGCTTGAACCCCCTCTGGGGCTTGCAGAGCTCATGAACCCTCAGCCTGCCCCAGAGGTGAGGAGGTCAGATGGGATCTGCTCCCCTGGGGCTGAGGGACTCTGCTGGGGGCACTGGGAGGCTGATCCTGCTGGAGGTGCCAGTGGACAGGTGACACCTCCAGCCAGGCAGATCCCCCCTGCAGACCCTGCAGGCAGCTGAGCTCTCCTGAGCAGGGGGATATCCCAGTGCCCTGCACCAGGAGCCAGCCTGTGCTGGCATGGCTGAAAGAGGGCTGGGGGAGGCTGGCTCTCTGCTTAGAGGGCTTCTGCAGGGCAGAGATGTGCACGACAGTGATCCAAGAGGCCTCCCACCTCGCTGCCCAGCCCCAGGACTGGGGTTTGTCACACGCCACCTGCACAGGGATCTGAGGGAGCAGCCCCGTGAGGGTTAACCTGGGAATCAGCCAGGCAGCTGCCAAGGCACTATAGATTTTGGAGCAGTAACTCTTCAGCTGGAGAGTGAAAAGAGGACAGCTAATGAGGCTCATGAGATCTGTTAATACTTAACCCAATGCAACACCTACCAGCCCTGCCAATAAATCAGCGATGAGCACCAGCAGCTCGCTCTGGTGTGCCAGCACAGCCCCAGCAGCCACGGGGGATCCCTCCCTCTCACCACCACTCAGGGGCCTGAGCTCCCCTCTCCCCTCTCGTGTCACGGCAGGGCAGGGAAAGCCAACGTGTTCAAACCCCTGTGGTTGGGACAAAACCCTCTGGAGATGTCTGGAGGCTGACCCCCATCTCAGAGGGAGCAGGGGCTCAGCCCTAGGAAGCCAAGGAGCCTGTGAAGGTTCAGCCTCGTGGTCTGAGGGTGGGGGGCGTGGGGGAGTGCAGCTTGGAATCCAGGATTTTAGAGCCTCTCTGGGAAAATGCAGCCTTGGTTTAATCAGCACTGATGAACGTGTGCTGCCGTGAGCAGAGGTGGCTGCCCGCAGCCCTGCACGCCCAGGGTTTGATTTCCAGCCCTTGCTCTGATTCCTGAGATGCTCAGAGATGTCTGTGCTCCTGCACGGTGCCAGGACTTGTTTCTCAGGAGGAAAACATGACTGAAGAACAGGGCAAGGCCCACTCAGAAGAGCTGGGTTAAAGAGGAGCCCTCTCCCGTGAGAACACCGAGTGCTCCTCCGTGGGAGGTGAAAGATGTTTCAGTGCAGAGTTACCCCTGTCTGAACTTTTCTGCTGTCCCTGTAACAGCAGAACACAGTTTGGGCTTGTTAAAGCACTCTGGAAAGTCTTCAGTGGGAAGGGAAGGGAAGGGAAGGGAAGGGAAGGGAAGGGAAGGGAAGGGAAGGGAAGGGAAGGGAAGGGAAGGGAAGGGAAGGGAAGGGAAGGGAAGGGAAGGGAAGGGAAGGGAAGGGAAGGGAAGGGAAGGGAAGGGAAGGAAAGGAAAGGAAAGGAAGGGAAGGAAGGAAGGAAAGGAAGGAAGGAAAGGAAGGAAAGGAAAGGAAAGGAAGGAAGGAAAGGAAAGGAAAGGAAAGGAAAGGAAAGGAAAGGAAGGAAAGGAAAGGAAAGGAAAGGAAAGGAAAGGAAAGGAAAGGAAAGGAAAGGAAAGGAAATCATCTCCCATCCTGTCATGGACACATTTCCAGCCTCGTGGCCTGATGCTCGGGAGAGATCTGTCTTTATTTCCTGGTGCTGCTGCCACCACAGACATCCCAGGCCCCAGGAAATGCCAGAGCTCCAAACATACCTGTGCTGGGTGAGGGTGGCACAGCTGGATTCCTGCTCAGAAGATGTGGCACCACCTTGGCAGGATGTGGATGGTTCCCTGCTTAGGGCCTGGCTGTGCCTGCCTCGGGCATCTCTGCTCATTTGCTTGCTCGTGGAACAAGTTTGGATCAGCTGGTGGGACCCAAAATACTCACAGGCTCTGGGATCTGCTCTGGGCACATTCAGGTATCAGAGGTGTCTCCACAATCAGGTATCAGAGGTGTCTCCAGTGGGGCTCTCTGAAACCTGCTGTGGTCAGAGATGAGTGAAACATTGCAACGTTAGAGCAGCAAAAATGATATCAAATTCCTGTCCTTTAAAAGAAAAGTAATGTTTTGGAATGATCTCGGTTTTAATGACCTAAAAATTTCCACTGGTTTCATTTCCTCCTTCACCAAAAAGGAAAAAAGAGGTAAGACTGGAAAGAAGAAAAGAGAATTAAAAAAAAAAAAGGGGGAAGAGACAAAGCCTCAGCTCTGAAAACTGCTGAATTTTGGGAGGAGCACGAGGACACCTGGAATAAACAAGAAGAAAATATTTCAGAGAAAAGTTTGTGACTGGCCTATTTCTGCTGGGCCCCATAATGTCCCTGCAGTGTGTCTTTGTCACACACCAGGGCACGGAGCTCCAGAGGGGCCCTGTGGGCAGCACCTGCCCTTGCTGGTTGGGATTTTACTGGGATCTGGCACTTTCCTTCCATCCCACTGGATGGTTCCTCACCTGCCTGTGAGCTCCAGCTGACACACCAAGAAGGAGTTACTGAGCTGAGCCTCCAAAATCTCGGATGCTGCCCTGCTGTCCTCAGCACCTCTAGAAATCCAGAGAGGAAACTCCAAGGGAGAATTGCATTTCTGCTCCATGTGCCAATCCCCAGCACTCCATGGAATCTGGGTCACATTCCTCTAAGAAGAAGCAGCTTTCCTCTGTGAAGTCCAGCAGGCCTGGGCTGACCTTGTGCCAGAGATGCTCTGAGACTCTGTGGGTTTGCCTGGGGCTTCTGTGCTCTGTCCCTGACTTTGAGTGCAGAGGTCCCACGTGCTGGGTTGTCCCTGTGCTGTCAGGGATCTTGTCTGGCCAAGGTGTGTGGCCCTGGTTGGTGCCTGAGATGTTTTGGTTTCTCTGAAACTCTGTCCAGAGAGTTTTCTGCCAACAAGAGACACGTTTTCCTGACTGTGACCTTTGTTTACATTCCTTTCCCTGGGAGGGACTTCTCAATGTCCCTCTGCTCTGACCAATGTGATGGAAGAAGTTTGTCTTTGTTTCACCCATTGGGTTGTTCTCTGTAGAACAGCATCAAAGGGAAGAAATTCCCAGAAATAAACAGAGTCGCTGTCAGCCTGCTGAGTCGGGGTCTGTGTTGTTGTGATCTTTAACAGTGTCAAAGGTGGGACAGCAGAGCTGACCTCAGGTGGTGCACACACATCTGGGCACGGGGTGGGGCAGCTCCAGGGTCATTAAGGTGGGAAAAGACCTTTAAGATCAACCCAGCACCAACACCACCAAAAGGTGTTTTGAAGCACAGAGTTCTGAATTCCTTCCACTCGGTGCATTTGCATCATCTTCTGTGCCCGGCCTTTGCTGACCTTGAGAGATGTTTTGCAGAGAGAACTTTCTTCAAGATGAAGACATTTTCTTTTGGCATGGTCATGGCATGTACCCCAAATATCTCTGTCTGCTGCTCCACTTTGTCAGCCTCTTCAGGAACTCTGAAGCCAGTGCTGGAGCAGCTCCCCAGCAGCCAATATTTCACATTCATCCAGGGTTTTTTCCTTATCAGGACCCTTGGGTGCTCCCTCTCAGGTGCTCTGGACCTGTTGGCTGATGGCTTCTAGGTAAGGGAAAATGCAAATTGGCCTTGCCCAGAATTGGAAGTCAAGCTCAAAAATTAGATTTCAACACAATTGATGGAGCATGTCCTGCCTTTTTGGGCTGCTTTTATCCATTGTGGCTACCCAGAGAAGCTGTGGCTGCCTCTGGATCCCTGGCAGTGCCCAAGGCCAGGCTGGACGGGGCTTGGAGCAGCCTGGGGACAGTGGAAGCTGTCCCTGCCCATGGCAGGGGGTGACACTGGATGATTTTCCAGGTCCAATCCAAGCCATTCTGTGAGCCTGTGATTCCATCATCATCCCATTCCCAGTCAGTCCTCACACCATGTGAAACAGGCACAGCACCAGGGCTCACGTGGTGCCAGGAGCAGGGGCTGTGTGAGTTAAAAACATCACGAGATGCACATGGATCACGAGGTCTGGTCGCTCTGCAAGGGCTCAGGGCTTGTCCCTGTCCTGCCCAGCCTCCAGCAGGGCATCCCCACGGGCTGGTGGCTCTGTCCCCCACCAGGTCACTGCCTCAGGCTCCCATCTGCTCCTGGAGCAGCACAGGGGGGTGGCTGTGGCAGGACCCTGTCAGAGCCACCAGGGACGGGTGATCCTTCCCTAATCACCCAGGCACACGGTGACACGAGTTTCATTTCACACTTGTCAGGTGCTGACCCTTCTCCTGGGACCGGAGTGGCCTCCTGTCCTGGCAGGGAGGCAGAGCTAAGCAGGCTCAGGGGACACGGCCTGGCAGAGCGAGGGACCGTGACCGAGGGCCTGCCAGTGCATTTCCCTGGTGGCTTTCTGCCTGTGACAAGTTAGAAAACAAAAACAAAAAGAAGGCAAGCAGTCAGCCAGCCCACTTAACTGCAGTTTTCCTCCATCAGGATCTACTCGGTTTTATTCAACCTGACATCTCTCAGAGAGAAGAAGAAACTCTGGGAGCCTGAAGCCAGAGGGAGACCACACAGTGTGTGCTGGCTGTGCTGGGGGAGCTCATCTCCCTTATTGCATCTGACACCAGGCAGGACGAGCCAGGGTCTGCAGCTGTGGGTGTGAGGAGGCTTTCCAGGGCTGCAGGCAGCCTCCCCCCTGCCTGCTGCCTCTGCACACAGCAGCATCCTGATCTCCCTGGCCCGCAGGAGCAGCTCCCCAGAGCCTGCTGGACCCTGCACTGCCCTAGACCCCGAGCCCCTGGGTCTCCAGCACGCAGGAGGAGCTGGCTTTGGGCACAGCCCTGCTCCAGGATGCTCCAGCTGCCAGCTGGCGAGGATGAGGTTAAGCTGATGGCGCTGGAATCCACAGCTGGATGTTGTGAGCAGCAGCACATCTGTATCTCTGCTTTCCAGGAAAGCCCGAATGGAGAGGATCTGGCAGTCTGGAGCAGAGAGAAGGGGAAGGAGCAGAGCCACTGGGACCCACTGCTCCCCACAGCACTGCCCCTGACGGTGGGGTTTGTCACACAGCAGAGCATGGGGGACGTGGTGACACACAGGGCAGGGGGAGGCACTGAAGGCTGCCAGCCTGTGGGAAGCAGGCAGTTCCCAGCCTGTGGGCAGCCTGCACAGCTTGCAATGTTCCCATCAGATTCCAGCATCTTGGGCAAAGCTCCTGCCAAGGCTGGCTCAGGTGACCCCAAGGACACAGTGCTGACCCAGGAGAAGGTGCCCACTGGCTCAGGTGACCCCAAGGACACAGTGCTGACCCAGGAGAAGGTGCCCACTGGCTCAGGTGACCCCAAGGACACCATTCTGACCCAGGAGAAGGTGCCCACTGGCTCAGGTGACCCCAAGGACACCGTGCTGACCCAGAGAAGGTGCCCACTGGCTCAGGTGACCCCAAGGACACCGTGCTGACCCAAGAGAAGGTGCCCACTGGCTCAGGTGACCCCAAGGACACCGTGCTGACCCAAGAGAAGGTGCCCACTGGCTCAGGTGACCCCAAGGACACCGTGCTGACCCAAGAGAAGGTGCCCACTGGCTCAGATGACCCCAAGGACACCATTCTGACCCAGAGAAGGTGCCCACTGGCTCAGGTGACCCCAAGGACACAGTGCTGACCCAGGAGGAGGTGCCCACTGGCTCAGGTGACCCCAAGGACACCGTGCTGACCCAGAGAAGGTGCCCACTGGCTCAGGTGACCCCAAGGACACAGTACTGACCCAGGGGAAGGTGCCCAGCAGTGAGGGAGAAGCGAAGGCACTGCCAAGGCCACGTTGTGGAGGGCATGTGTCTGTTTGGCATCTGTCTGTCCATGATGATGATGCCATGGCATCTGCCCATCCTGCCCCACTCCCAGCCAGGTCTGATCAGGCTCCAGGGCTGGAGCAGCCCTGTGAAGGAGACACTCATCACCCAAGGGCCTCTCTTTGCCTTGGAAGGAAGCTCAGCCTGTGCTTGTCAACACGACTGCAGGGCAAGCAGCTGGCTGAAGAGATGTCTGCACCACTGATGCCAAATTGTCCCAGACAGGACAGTCCTGGGGGAGCTTGTCACACCTCTGGCAGCAGCACAGACCCAAATGACAGAGATTTCCCAGCTCAGCTCCTCCAGGTGCTCCCATCCTCACTCAGGTGAGGTCTGCACCATTTCCCAGGCTGCACCTTCTGAGAGGGGCACAGATGACCCTGAACCTGAGCTGACCCTCTGGGAGAGCTGCCAGAGCCCCCAGACCTGTCCCCACGGGTCACCCCGAGCTCCCTCCCTGCTGCCTGCACAGATGCACTTGCCCAGCTCTCCTTGCTGAGAGGTTTTGGTGCAGCAGCCTCACCCCCAGCTGACTTTGCACTGGTGGTGCTGCAGGTCCTGCTCCCAAAATGCTGCTGCCCAGCTGATGTTCTCCCTGCATCACACCTCTCTTCTCCTGGTTTCCCCCCTACCAGCATGTCCATCCTCAGATTCTGGGGTCAGTTTTGTGCCCCTCATGATAGAACAGACATTGAAATGCTGGAGAGCATCCAGAGAAGGGAACGGAGCTGGGAAGGGTCTGGAGCCCCAGGAGGGGCTGAGGGAGCTGGGAAAGGGGCTGAGCCTGGAGAAAAGGAGGCTCAGGGGGCCCTTGTGGCTCTGCACAGCTCCTGCCAGGAGGGGACAGCCGGGGGGGTCGGGCTCTGCTCCCAGGGCACAGGGACAGGAGGAGAGGGAACAGCCCCAAGTGGCACCTCAGGAGATTCAGGTTGGATATCAGGAAATGTTTATTTACTGAGAGAGTGGTCAAACATTGGAAGGGGCTGCCCAGGGCAGTGGTGGAGTCCCCATCCCTGGATGTGTTCATAAACCAAGCAGCTGTGGCACTTCATGGTGTGGTTCAGCGGGCACGGTGGGATTCACTTGAAGGTTGGACTTGATGTTCCTGCAGGTCTTTTCCAACCCCAATGATTCCATGATTCCTCACTGTTTATCTCCACCCCTCTGCATTCCCTGATTCCATAATTCTTCACTGATTATCTCCATCCCTCTGCATTCCCTGATTCCATGATCCCTCACTGTTTATCTCCATCCCTCTGCATTCCCTGATTCCATGATCCCTCACTGTTTATCTCCATCCCTCTGCATTCCCTGATTCCATAATTCTTCACTGCTTATCTCCATCCCTCTGCATTCCATGATCCCTCACTGATTATCTCCATCCCTCTGCATCCCCTGATTCCCTGATCCCTCACTGCTTATCTCCATCTCTCTGCATTCCCTGATTCCATGATCCCTCACTGCTTATCTCCATTCCTCTGCATTCCATGATCCCTCACTGTTTATCTCCATCCCTCTGCATTCCCTGATTCCATGATCCCTGACTGTTTATCTCCATCCCTCTGCATCCCCTGTGGGATCTCCTCTCTGCTGGCACCACCCCCAGCACAGAGTGCCTCTTCCCCACACCAAGCCCTCCCGCAGCAGCCCCGTGGCACAGCCAGCCTCCCTGCTCCTCTGCCACTTGTCAGAGGCCAGGAGAGCACCTCCTCAGCTGCCCTGACCCAGGATTTTGGCCCAGGGTGGTGCAGGGAGGGCTCAGGGAAGAGCAGGAATGGGTGGAGGTGTGCAGGGCCTGGCTGACTGGGAGAGATGCAGTGGCTCAGCCTATTTCCTTTATCAAGGGGAGGTTAAGAGGCAACTTGATCACAGTCTATAAATACTTATGGAGGGAGGAGATTTCTGATAATGGAGGGGTTTTTAATCTAGCAGATAAAAAATGTAATGAGATTCATTGGCTGGAAGCTGAAGCTAGAAAAACCTAAATTGGAAATAAGATGCATCTTTTAAGCAGGGAGTATAATTAACCATTGGAGCAATTTGCTAAGAGATGTGGCGGATTCTCCATCATTCGTGGTCTTTAAATCAAGACTTCCTGAAAGAGATGCTCCCCCTCATCAGCTGGGTGTCACTGGGTTCCACGGTGCCACTGCTGGGGGACAGCAGTGTCCTGCCCTGCAGAGGTCACAGGGGGTGTCCTCAGGGCCCTGTGGGGGCACCCAAAATCCCTGCTGCCCTGCCAGGCCGTGCTCTCCATCCCTCACAGCCCACAGGGGGAACAAATTCCTCTGTGAGAGTGAGAGTGGGTCCCTTCTGGGGAATGGGGGACAGCCAGAGCCAGGAACCAGACCCTGCAGAGCCCTGCTCACCTCCTGCTTGCCCAGCTCACAGCTCTGGGCTGTGGGTGAGACCAGTGTTGTATTGCACTGAGTGGTTTTGTTATATTTGCACTGGGTGGTTTGATTATATATAAATCCACACAAAATGTTGTATTTCAATCCCTTCCCCAGGAACCCCTGCACGCCCCTCACCTGACACCACCTGTGCCTCACCTCCCCCTGGCTCAGCCCCCACTGACCCCTCACCTCCCCCTGCCCTTCCCAAAGGACACAAAACCACTCCCAGCCACCTGCTCGGCCTCTCACTCTGCTCAGGGCTCCAAGGTGCAGGTTCTGCATTCAACTGTGGGGCTGTTCCTGGGGCTGAGAGCAACTTTTGTCTTTTGTCTTGGTCCTGGCCTCAGTTTCCCCTCTGAGGGTTCAGTGCCAGCCTGGCAGGGCACTCAGGGGTGAGGGAACCAAAGCAGACCGGGACAGCTCAAGGCACAGGTGGAGAGGATCTGAGCCCGGTGCACCCTCAGCATCCATCCCAGGATGGATCTGTCTCCCAGAAGGGAGGGTGGTGGCCTTGCCTCACCCTCTGCAGGGGCCAAGCTCAGCCCTGCAAGCTCCTGCTGCAGCTGGAAAGCCTGGGCTAGGCACAGCTGCCATCACTTCCTCCTCTCGTGGAGCCATCCCATGGCCACGCCTGGGATGAGCTCAGTGACCTGGAGAGGGTTGGGAGGAGCAGTCCCAGCCAAACTGGAGCTGTCTGCAGACCCTTCCCTGGACCCCCAAGGCAGGGGCATCCCCCCTCGGCGTCCATCCCGGGCAGGAGGGCAGGATCCCTGCTCAGGCCCCTGCACAAGGCTCTGTGCACCCACCCACCTCGTCACCAGCCCCACTCCTGACCCACAAACCACCTGAGCTCTCCAGGCCACAGCACCCAGTCCTGCCCTTGCTCCTGGTGCTCAGGGTGCCTTTCCCAGAAGCCTGGCAGCCTCACACAACTCCCTCACTGCTGCTGTTACTTCCCTGCCTCTTTCTTATCCCCTTGGTTTCTTTCTTGATATTTTTTTTCCATGCTGCCCTAATTTTTTTTTTTTTTTCCCCCTATAATTTTCTCCATTGACTTTAATTAAGCTCTCCCCAGGCTCGCTCTGTAGGCAGGCTTCCCCGGGTCTAATTAGACTCTCATCATAAGTAATCTACATGGAAAGCAAACATGTGTGTGTGTGAGAGAGCCAGTGAGATTTATAGAGAGCATGCAGGGAGCAGATGGGTGCATAAAACACTACAAATAATTCTGGTACAGATGCAGAAAAGGCAGGCGCTGTGGTGAGGACTGGAGCCTTCCCCACACGCTCACATAAGTCAAATCTCTGCCTCACTCTCTCTCTAGGTATCACCACATTTCCCACAATAAAATCAATAGTGCAGATCAGAGTAAATCATCTCTGACTGGGGGGAGCAGGGCTCGGTGATAGCAGCGATTCCCAGATGAGGCTTAAGGAGATGTCTCACACTGATCTGTTCCTAACCATGTGCTTAAGGCCCAAGGTGTGTGCTGAGGTAATTACCAGGGGGAGGCTGCCCGTGCTGGGAGCTCCGAGCTCTTTGCTCGGGGATGGAGGGAGGTTCATGGTTTAGGGAGCTGCTGCCCTCACAGCTCCCCGCTGCCGGGAGAGGAAATTGCCCTGAGGGGAAAGAGCTGGGAAACAGGCTGGTTGGAGACAGGAAAAGGAGAGAAAAATACCCACAGGCTGGGAGGCTGAGAGTTGCTCCCTGCCCCGATCCTGCCCCAGGCTGCTTGCTGCCCTGGAGCCCGTTGTGCCCTGGAATGGGGCTGTGCTGGGGGGCAGGAGGGGTCTTGGCATCCCCTGGGCAGCTTGTGGGAGAGGGAAGCCAAGGTCCAGCTCCATCTCTGACCCTTCAGCTCTCCCTGCTGTGTCCGAGGTGGGGAGGGCACCCAGCACCCACCATGAGGCTCTGAGCCCCTTGCCTTGGAGCTCCTGGTGCTTCTCTGGCCAGGAGAAAGGGGTCTGAGAAGGGGTCTGTCCTCTGCCCACTCCACAGCCTCAGGGATGTTGTGCCCCTTCCCCTCTCCTGGGTCAGCAAGGGCAACCAAGTGGTGCAGAGGGGAAGCCACCAGAGCTGCCTGAGATGCTCCTGCCAGCTGAGTTTGTCAGGGCCTGGCACTGCCCTGGGATGTGGTTTGTGCCCCGTGGGCTGGACTCACCCTTTCCCCCTCTCACTGTGACCCTCACTCCTTTCCTGACATGCTCATCCTCTTTGTCACTGCTGTGGGATAGGGCTGGCAGCTGATCATCCCCAGCAGAGCCCCAACACTGTGTCCCTGGGGCTGTCTGGGAGTGCTCTGGTGCCTCTGTCCCTCACAGGCACTGTCCCATGGCTTCCCAGAGCGTGTGCCCAGCACAGGGTGACACCCAGAGTGTCACACACCAGAGCCCTGCTGGGCTCTGCCTGGATGTGGGGTCACCTCTGCCCTTGGGTGGCAGAGCCCAAAGTCCCCCAGGTGTGGTGTGCTGGGGAGGCTGTGTGCACTGTCCAGAAAGGCATGGACAGCACCCCCAGCACAGGCTGGGACTGATGGGACTGTCCTGGGCCAGGGGCTGGGCTCAGTGGTCCTCATCCAACTCAGGATATCCCGTTATTCCCCAGTTCCATGGCCTGGGTGTTGTTTCCAAAGAGGAGATGATGGGAGAGGCTGAGATGGGCGAGTCCAGGGGTCACACGTGGCAAAGGTGTCTGCCCACCACTGGTCTCACAGGGTTTGGATGTGTCCCATGTTGGTCTCACCCCAGGATATTTTTGGCAGGAGTCCCAGCCCTGGTGTGGGTACAGGAGGTGCCTGGTGGCAGCTCCCTGCCCCCTGGTCCTGGAGTGTCCCCCTGCCCCTCCCTAGACCCCTGCATGGATGTGGGAATGGGGTGTCCTGATGGAGGTACAGAGAAGGGTCTGCTCTGCCATACCACGGGGACAAACTCTCCTCCTGGGTGCTCTGTGCTCACCCCCCTCTCACAGGGTGCAGGGTTACCCAGCAGCAGGTTTTGGGGTGGGTGCCCAGCAGGAGGTTGCAGGCAAGACCACTGGAGCAGAGGTTTGGGCTGAGCCTGGCACTTGGGTCTTGGCCAGGGTGTGCACAAAAATGGCTTCAGCTCCTGGGGACAGTGACAGCCTGGGCCCCGGGTGGCTCTGGGGACACTGTACTGATGGGACAGCTCTGAGGGACAAAGGAAGGGCTGCTGGCCATGGGGCAGGGCCTGGGATTCACTGAAGTTAAAGACAGGAGGAACCTTTGGGCCACTGAAGTGGCCAGAAGGGAGGGTGGTGGCCTTGCCTCACCCTCTGCAGGGGCCAAGCTCAGCCCTGCAGCTCCTGCTGCAGCTGGAAAGCCTGGGCTAGGCACAGCTCCCACCACTTCCTCCTCTCGTGGAGCATCCCATGGCCACGCCTGGGATGAGCTCAGTGACCTGGAGAGGGTTGGGAGGAGCAGTCCCAGCCAAACTGGGGCTGTCTGCAGACCTTCCCTGGACCCCCAAGGGCATGAACATCCCCCAGAGAGCTCCTCCAGTTGTCTGCAGGGTCTGAAACCACCAAATCCAGCATCAGAGCCCTGTTTGAAGGTGCCTGTGGAGGAATGGTGGGTGGGTGGAGGACACTGGCATCTGCTCAGGCTGTTCACTCCAGTCTCAGCAGCTCATCACTCCTGCAGCTCACGAACCTCACCTGTGCTCTTGTGATGCTTGTGGGGTCCGAGCTCTAGACCTGCCCAGTATGCTGCACCTCATTTCTCTGGTCATAAAATCATTGAGCACTAACGGTGCAGGGCTGCAGAAACCCTCAGCCAGCTCTTTTCAGACCCTTGACATGTGAAATTAGACTGATTATTGAGATTACTATTATTTTTAGGGTGATTTGAAAATATTTGTCCCATGTAGACGTTGTTTGACATTCTCCTTAGGCACCAAGAGCCTGAAGAGCACTTCATTGTCCTTGGGTGTCGGAAGTGCTTCCTCCCAAACACACAGAACAGAAATGCTCCCAGCTCACGTCTGCCTCTCCTGCCTTGTTGTGAGCAATTTCACCACCTCTCTGCAGCAGCACCCTTTGCCCTTGCTGGGGTTTCTGTTATTCCTGAGAGACTTCTGAAAAACCTCTTCACTTCCCCAGCTTCGCTTTGTCCTTTTGCCACTTGTGATTTGAGGAGTGTCACCCTCTGCCAGGGGAGCACGGGGGTGTGAGAGGATGGAGAGCGTGGGGAGAGGGGTGGAAGGATGGGGTGAATTCCAGGAAGGGTATATTCACCTGGTGAATACCAGGAGGGTCTGGGAAGGAGCAGGGTGGTGATCACAGGTCTGAGCTCCTCCTGGAGGGCAGCAGGAGCCTGCTGAGGTGAGGCTGTGACAAACCCCACACTGGTGGCACTGGCAGGCTGAACAGAGAGGGACGAGGCTGGGGACTGACAATCCAGGGGAGATGGAGCTGTGCTGGAGGGGTCACACCCCACTTTGTGCTGAGGGTGTCTCAGAGCAGCAGAGTGCAGCAGGAAGGGCACAGCTGCAGCATCCCCACATCACAGCCCCTGCCACCCTTCTCCTTCTCCCTTGGTGGCACCTGCAGGCTGGAGATTCACACCTGACTGCCAGGGTGGGGGGCAGGGAGACATCACCCCCCTCCAGCACACACTCTGTCCCCTCTTTGGGGTAAATACAATCTCCTTTACAAACAGCCCCCGCTCTGGGGGATGGAGAGAGTTGGGGTTGAGAGAATTGGGATTGTTCAGCCTGGTTCAGAAGGTTCTGGGCTGAGCTTGTTGTGACCTTGCAGTAGAACCATAGAATCATAGCAGGGTCTGGGCTGGAAAGGATCTTTAAATATCATCTCATCCCTGCTGCATGGCAGGGACACCTCCCACTGTCCCAGCCCCAGTGTCCAGCCTGGCCTTGGGCACTGCCAGGGATCCAGGGGCAGCCACAGCTGCTCTGGGCACCCTGCCAGGGCCTCACCACCTCCCTGTAGAAAA
Source organism: Phylloscopus whistleri (assembly GCA_017589585.1). NCBI lineage: Eukaryota > Metazoa > Chordata > Aves > Passeriformes > Phylloscopidae > Phylloscopus > Phylloscopus whistleri. The sequence continues at coordinate 33,750 of JADMLD010000379.1, read as the reverse complement.
CTTCTCCCTTATACCTGATCCAACCTGACCTCTCTGCACTTCAAACCCATTCCCCACTGCCCTGCTGCAACAGGCCCTGGTAAACAGTAAAGGAATTTTCTCATTTGATTTAGGACTAATAAATTATCTGCAGTTTTGCCTTTCAGCCCCCCCAGTGAAAAGGCACAGGGGCTCTGCCTGACCATGTGATGACTTTCTTCAGGAGCCTGAGAATTCCCAAATTTCTGGCACTGCCCAGAGACACCTGTCAGAGGAGGAGCATTCCCATTTGCAGCCTCTCTGGGCTCTCAGCCTTTGCTGCCTCCAGTCCCAGCCCCTGCCTGGTCCACAGGAGATGTGGAAGGCTGTAGAGGGGAGGACACAATCCCAAGGCAGTGTGCTGCTGGTCCCCTTGTCCTGCTGTGGGGTCCCTCCATCCCATCCAGCCCCCACCCACCGCCTGGGCCTGACAAACCACTCCCTGAGTGTTTGTTCCAGATATTTAAATACATCTCAGGGTTCAGATCGCAGCTTCTCAACAGCAGTTAAATAAGTAACACATTCATATTTTGTAAACTGTTTCTCACAGCTTGTTTATTTAGGGTTATAACTCGATTTGGGCTCCTTATGGAAGTGTGACTCATTGTTTAATGTGTCAGCTCATTAGCAATACTTGTTTTTGCCTTATATTTCTGTGCTACCACTAATTGCTGAGCCCACTGTGAGCTTCAGCTTCCAATGACACTGTGGAAAATGCAAGAAAATAGATCAGTTACTAGATAAAAGGCAACAGAAATAAACAAACTCATGAACCTGCAGAGGAAGCTTTTTAGCTGCTGTGATTTTACTTCACAAGGAGACCTCCCTCGTTTGGGAAATTGATACCACGAGCTCCCGGGATCTCGTGTCAGGAGGATCTGAGCAAGACCAAGCTAAGGAAACCCACAGGCAAGGCAAACGTCTCAGGGTCACTCCTGCACATCAGCACAGGTGGGAGGAACACCTGCAGCTGGAAAGCCACCAGCCTGCCCTCTCTGAGGAGCTGGTGCCCGGCAGAGGAGAAATGGAGGGGCTGGATTTGAGCATCTTCGTGGTGCAATCTATCTCCTTGATGCACAGTGCCTGAGGGCTGGGCCAGAGGTGCTCAAACCCTTTGGGTGAGGAGGCACATCCCAAGCAATGTCTATCAAGGACTCTCTAAGGAGCAAACCTGACCAAAGCCTCCTCTTTGCAGAGTCTGCAGCTTCAGCCTCCTGCCACCCAACTGCTGCAAAGGGCACCGTGGCTCCCCTGGGGCTGCAGCTTTGGGGTCAGCACCTCCTCCTCCACCCTGATGCCTCAGCCTGAAGCAGTTGGTAGGAGAAGTGTCCTGCCCACAGGAGAGGTGGTTGCTCAGAGCATACTTCTCCTAGGAATTGGCAGCTGGAGGTGGAAGAGCCCATTTTTTGTCATTTAGATTTCATGGGCTGTCTGGAACAAGCCTTGAAAATGCTGATGTTCATGGTCACAGTCTTTGGCAAAGCAATTGTTCTGGCCATGTGAAAATCAACCTTCCTTGCCTGTGTCCCTGCTTGCTTCCTGGCTTCCTTTATTCCTTCCTTTTCTCTGCATCACTCCAGCAAGGTTTTATTTATTTTTTTTTTTCTGCTTTGCTGGCATAAGCTTCTTTCTAAGAAGAAAACGGCTGCTTGTTTCCACATAGTTTTATGAGTTTTCATAAGTATTTAAAGGAACAACAGCCACCAAATGAAAAGCATTTCATGGCAGAGAGAATGAAGGAAAAACCCACAGAACTGGAAGGGTCGGTGATGACGAGGGGGAAAGGGGAAGAGAGCCAGACCTGCCTGATTAATGTGTTTAAGTTTTCCTCCTTGCAGAGCCCCCGGGGAGCACTGCTGGGAAGGGGTTGCTGGCAGAGGCTGTTGGGGTCTGTGAAGGAGTCAGGCCGGGAGCGACGAGTTCTGCTCCATCCTCCCACTCCATCCTCTGGCCCCAGCACCTCTGCTCCCTGCCAGGAGGATGGAGCCCCTGCAGGCAGCTCCTTCCCCCTGCCCACAGCACGGCAAGAGTGCCAAAACCCTGCCAGTGCCTTCCCTGCCAGGTGCTGCCAGCCCTCAGGTGTGTGACACCGGGACACGTCAGGCCAGGCTGGCCCTGGGATGTGGGAGCAGCAGAGGAGACACCAGCACAACGTGAGCAGCCTCAGGAGCAGCGTTTCAATCAGGAACAGGAAGGCCAGGGAAGGCTAAGCAAACTCAAGCTGTCCAAAGGAGGCTGCAGGAGCCAACACTCCAGGGTTGCATTTCTGGCCAGAAGTGCTGCAGATTTGGAAAACATCTCCACTGGAGAGGGGGGAACATCCAGCCTGGGTATGAAACTGTTAGAGAGTGTCCAAAGAGGGACAAGGAGATGGTGAAGGGTCTGGAGGGGCCACAGGAGGGGCAGCTGAGGGCTCTGGGTGTGTCCAGCTGGAGCAGAGCACACCGAGGGCAGAGCTCAGGGATCTGCAGCTCCTCCCGAGGGGCAGCTCCCATCCCTGCTCTGGGACAGGGACAGCACCCAGGGCAGGGCTGGGGCTGGGCCAGGGCAGGCTGAGGCTGCAGAGCAGGGAAAGGTTCTTCCCCCAGAGGGTGCTGGGCACTGCCCAGGCTCCCCAGGGAATGGGCACGGCCCCGAGGCTGCCAGAGCTCCAGGAGCCTTTGGACAGCGCTCCAGGGGTGCCCAGGGTGGGAGTGTTGGGGGTCTGGGCAGGGACAGGGGTGGGACTGGATGGTCCTGGTGGGTCCCTTCCAGCTCAGGGTGTTCTGTGATTCCATGGCTGATAAGAGGTGCTCCTGGTGGAATCAGATAAAACAGAGCCTCCCCAGAGCTGTGCCCAGGTCACTCCCCAGCCTTCCTCACCTGCTCAGTTCTCCAAGGCAGCCTCTGGGGCATGCCAGGGCTACATGGGATTTCTCAACACTGCTGAAAAAAAAAAAAAAAACTTTAAAATACATTAAAGCTCTCTGTTACCTTCCCACAGAGAGATCCAGCACAGGGAGATCCATCACATCAGATGCCTGTCCTAAAATCTGACTGTCCCTCCATGGGGAGCCACTGCAGCAGGTCCAGGGACCCCACCTACCCCAGCCCAGTCAGAGCCCAAGACACTCTACCTCCCTCCCTGCTCACCACTGCAGAGAGAAAGCAAAATTCCTTGTCTGGGAGATGTAACAGGGCAGAATTGCGTTTTCCAGCACTGAGGAGGGCTCTGCAAACAATGGAGATTAAAAAATAAATAAAAGCCATAAAAACTGCTCGGCAATGTCCTTTTAAATTATATTTTTTTTCCTGAAAATACGCAATAAATCCCATGCAAGAGTCATAAAAGTACCTGAAATGCTCCTAGAAAGATTTATGGGCACCTTACCACTATTCTCAATAAAGTGAATATGCTGGTTCCAAAATAATTTCTCATCACCCATACTTCAAATTCCTGAACTCCTTTCAGCGAGCCTATCCCAAGAATTACTGTAACGTCAGGATGGCTGTATTACATCCCCTCAGAAATAACCCTCCTGTCTGATTTACACACCCTGGGATCCTTCTCCTTTGTCCACGTTGCTGAATCCAGAGATTCTCAGCTCTGACCCCGTGCCAAGGAACTGTCCCTGTAACTTTTCCAGGGAGCCTTGTCAGCCCGAAATAATCTCATCATTGCCTCGGAGTAGTTTGGAAACTTGGCTTTGGAGATGAATATTCCTGATAGGGAGAAGGAGGGTGACCCTGTTAAAGATCACAGCGACACAGACTCGACTCAGCAGGCTGACAGTGACTCCGTTTATTTTTGGGAATTTCGTCCCTTTGATGCTGTTCTACAGAGAACAACCCAATGGGTGAAACAAAGACAAACTTCTTCAATCACATTGGTCAGAGCAGAGGGACATCAAGAAGAAGTCCCTCCTAGGGCAAGGAATGCAAACAAAGGTCACAGTCAGGAAAACGTGTCTCTTGTTGGCAGAAAACTCTCTGGGAAAAGAGTTTCAGAGAAACCAAAACATCTCAGGCACCAACCAGGGCTGCAGGAGGGGAGTCCTGACACCTGGAATGAGCTGATGTTGGTTGAGGGAGGTGCTCAGGAGGAGGTGGGGGACAACCTCCCTGTCGTGATGGAAATGGAGGCAAAGGTCTGGATTTGTGCTGGATGGGTACAGAAAGAGATCCTGATCCCAGGGCCACCTCCTGAGATCCTGTGAGCTGAGCAGCCTCTGTGGCTGGATTCTGTGTTTGCCACAGCCACCACTGCCCTTCCCTCCTGCAGGTGAGCGTGTGCCTGGCTCTGCTGCACCTGGACTCCACCTGATGCCTTGGAGTGGCTCCCTGGAACAGAGGGTGGACAAGATGAAGAGAATAAAGTGGGGATTTATTAAATTATTATTCAATGGATACACCTTGGGCAGTCAGAGCCTCCCAGGGGCTGCACCCAGGATGGACAATGGTCACGAGTTTTTCAGACAATTATAAGTTTGGTCCATTTGCATATCAAGGGTTAATCCTCCAATTACAGCTTCAGGTAATGAAGTCATTTACCCCCAGTTTACTCCTCCTCTCAGTTCATTTTTGTTTATACTTTTTGGGGCCTGAGGCTGTGGGGTATCCTTGAGTGTCAGGCCCAGAGAGGAATTGTTCTGTCTCTCAAAACGGGAGAACAGCAGCTGACAGGCCATGGAGTTTTGGAGTTATACCCTAAAGCAGTACAGGATCTGAGAAATACAAAAGCTAAAATCCTAAGGCATCACCCCAGCCAAGGTTTTCCTGGCTTTGCATCATTCTTGGGACTGCTCCTAACCGGTGCTGTGTGCCCCACAAACACCTCCTCACTGCTGCCAGCACAGGGACAGGCTGTGGGGTGGCTTTGTGCCCTCCTGCCCCTCTGTGCCTCCACAGAGCCACAGAACAGCTTGGGCTGGAAGGGCCTTTAAAGGTCAGGTGGTCCAGCCCTCGTTCTTCTCCAGCACTTGCAGCTTCCCACCCCAAATCACCACCCTGAGCAAAGCAATGCAGCCTCTGGGACCTTCTGAGACAGCTGCCAGAACCTGGCAGCACCGAGCTCACTCAGGGGTGAAATTTATTGAGGAGAAAGCAATAGCATTGGGGAAGAAATGCCCCAAATGTCTGTGGTTTATGTTCTTTCCCCAGCAGGAAGAATGTCTTTTAATTATTTGATTAAACCAGCCATGACATGGAAGAGATTTGGGCTGCTCATCCTCCTTCCCACCTTCCCCATTTCTTTCCTTTCACCACTGGTAACCCCAAAAGTGTGATGCCCAGATTTAGCAAGGACTCTGGGTTTATTTTAGATTTTCATCTTCATTCTTCGCAGTCCTTTTTGCCGCTTTTCTAATGTGGTGAGGTTTGCAAAATTGGACATTAGCAAAGGGAAAATTACAAAAAAACCCAAACCCTGAGGACCAAGGCTGATGCCCTTCATCCTGTGGTAACCAGGGTCTGACAAAAAGATGTGGAAAATAGCAATCTGCTAAAACACCCTGAAAATGGGGAAAGAAAAAAGGAAAACAACAACAATGGAAAATTAAAGAAAATCACATCCACGGGGGTTTTGGTGAAAAGATGGATTTTTGATAAGGGGGAATTGTTGTCAATTTCTTGGGATAGAAGTGTCCTGGGTGGGTTGTGCTGGGAAAGCAGCAGAGCCTTTTTGGGAAGCTCCTCCCTGTGAGTCTCCATCCCCACCAGGGCTGTGTGAGCCTCGCTGCTGCCTTTGCTGGGGGATTTGCTGGGGACACAGCTCAAGGGTGGCAACACAGGGCAGGGAGGGAACCTCAGGAGGGCATCAAATCCATCACTCACCACTCAACAGGTTCTGCACTGGGTGGTGAACGACCTCCCTGCCTTGCAAGGTGCTGCTCTCTCACCTCAAGTGCTGGGGGCAGTTTTGGGTGCCAGAATATGAGAAGCACTTAGAGCTATTAAAGAGTGTCCAAAGCAGAGACACAGAGCTGCTGAAGGGAAATCAGCACCCACCAAGAGGATGAATTTCCATGAAATTAAAAAAAAAGACAACCCTACAAAACCCCAACAACAAAATAAAACGACGCCGAAAACCTCATTGCAGTTTTGGATGTCTCAGTGCTTTTCTCTGATTTTTGGAATGGTAACTGCAAAGTTGGAAGCTTTGATCTCGAGCCAGGGAAGGATCTGAGGCCTGGGGAAGGGAGAAGGTCCCAGCTGGGACAGAATCTGCACCTGTGTCCCTGCAGTGCCTGAGCAGGGGGCGAGGGACACTCGGGGCACAGGGTGGAGTGGCACAAGGGATGCAGAATCCATCAGCCTTTGGCTGCCAAAGGCACAGAGATCCTCCTTGCCCCCACAAAGCTGATGACAAGCTCAGAAATTAGCCTTTCCAGCCCTAACCAAACGTCTCTGTGTTGTGAGCACTGAGAAACGCAGCATCCCACCTGGGGCCATGCTCAGATGTCCAGCCATGCATTTCAGTGCTGAGATTTGGGGCGTTCGCTTCTCCATTTTTTCTTTTTGCATTGGCAAATAAATCCTTCCCTCCAAACACGCTCGTTCATCTCCACTGGTGCCTTTGTGAGAGCCCCAGATCTGTCTCTCAGACGCTGCAGGAACCCCCTCGAGTGCCCTGGGCTGTCCAGTCCTGCCCAGGGTGATCTGCATTTGAACCACTCCACCCTCTGCTCCCCAGATGTGTCCTGAGGGGCTGCAGCCACCCCAGAGCCCCAGCCTGACGTGGACAGGGCTGCCTTGACCTTGAAGCAGTGGTGCCTGATCCAGGGAGTGATTTTCCAGCTGGTTGCCCTCGGCTGCTCCAGTCAGGGCTGGAGTTGAGTGCCCTGTGCTGCGGGAGGTGCCAGGCTCATGCCTGGCTGGTGCTGGGAGAGCACAAACACAGAAAGAAGCAGGGAGGGGAAATCCAGCGTGGAGATGAGGGGAAGGACAGCAGCACACGGCCTCTGTGCTGGCGAGGTGGAGAGAAACCCCAGCATTCAAATACTTCAGCAATTAATTGGGAGTGTGACAGGAAACATGCACTGACTGCAAAGCGTTCCTGAGCTGGATGGTGTGTCTGGAAGCACAGATATCTGAGGCACTGCACAGCACTGGGGATGTGATGCTTTCCTGGCATTCCTTGACACTGTGGGGTTTTTTGATTGTTTGTTTGTGGGTTTTTCTTGTTGGGGTTTTTTTTTATTTATTTATTTTTATTTTTTTTATTTTGTGTGTGTGTGTTTTTTGTTTTGTGGGGTTTTTTTCTTTTTTTTGGGGGGGGTTGGTTTGGTTCTTTTTGGGGTTTTTTTTGGTGTTTTTTTGGGTTTTTTTAATTTTTTTTAAAAATATAATTATTTTTTTATTTTGGGGGTTTTTTTTTAATTTTCTTTTTCTGCCACACTGACCTGCCTTAAGGGAGCTCAGCTGCCCCTCCTTGTCCTCCCTACTTGCCCTCCCAGAGCCAAGAGCATCCTGCGGGCCCTGCCCAGCCCTCAGGGGACTGGCACCTGCTGGCCTCACACCCCATCCCTCTGATGCCTTTTTGGGACTACATAAAAACAGAGGCCAGGCAAAATAAAGGGAATAAAAAGCAGTTCTGTTTATTGAAGGGCCTGCAGGCACATTTAGGGCAGGTGAAGGTCCTGAAGGTCCCAGTTAGGACCTAAAACCATCACACCCCTCCGAGGGGCTGTACCCAAAAATGGACAACAGGTCCCAGGTTTCCACACTTTGATCAGTTTGGGCCATTTGCAGACTGGGGGTTCATCTTCCAATTACAGCTTCAAGTAATGAACTCATTTACCCCCAGTTTGCTTCCCCCCCAACTCACTTTTGTTTTAGGGCCTGAGGCAGTGAGGTGTCCTTGGTTCCCAGGCCTGGAGAGGAATTGTTGTGCCTGACCAAAGTGGGGAAGCAGCAGCTCACACCCTGTGTGGGGTTTGGAGTTACACACTAAGGAATTGCAGGGTTACAAATAGATGAAAAATATAAAAGCTGAAATCCCTAAGGCATCACCTCCCAAGGGCAAGTTCTGCCCTCCAGGGCGGAGGGAAGAGCCAGGAAAGTTATTTGGGATGTCTGAGGCTGAACAAACGGGTGGGTGAGGGCTCAGTGCCCCCTTCCCTGCATCCCTGCTCACTCCCCCAGCGAGGGGACACAGGACAGGGAGGATGTGAGTGCTGCAGAGAGGCTCCTGTGTCTGCCCAGCTCCCTCTGGGCCCCGTGTCTCTAAGAATAAGTGTCTGTGTCTCCATGGCCTCCGGAAAGCCAATCAACAGCACTCCTTAGCTGCCATTTGGGCTCCCAGTGTCTCCAGCCTATAATTCAGTGGCTTGCACGCATTAATTGTCAAGCTTGGAGTGCTACAAAGAAGCCCAGCCTGGCTTTCTTGTGGTTTGCACTGGCGCCTCGCAGCACAGCTCTCCATCCTTCAGCTCAGGGACTTGGCACAGCAGCCTGGGCCCAGGGCTCTGCTCTCTGAGCTGCAGCCCCGCTCCGAGCTCTGGGCCCAGACAGCTGGGCTGCCCCTGGGCTGCCTGGGGGCTCTTCTCACCCTCCTCACCCCTTTCTCACCCTCCTCACCCCTTTCCTCACCCTTCCAGGCAGTTCTGCAGGGATTCAGCCATGAGCCCATCCCCACCCAGGCCCCTCTGAGAGCCCCCAAAGCCTTCACCCCTCCAATGTCCCCAGGGCTGGGCGCTCCCAGCCGGCGCCTCTGCCCTGGGGACCACGAGCTGCCCTCAGCCAGGTGCCATCTCTGGGGGTTTTACTGCAAGTTGCACCATTTTCTGATGGAAAGGCAGGATCATGGAATTGCTTAGGTTGGAAGAGATCATCAGTTCCAAATATTTCCCTAACGCTGACAACTGCACCACTAAACCATGTCCCCAGGCACCACATCTCCACGTCTTTCAGGATCCCTCCAGGGATGGGGACTCCACCACTGCCTTGGGCAGCTGTGCCAGGGACTGACAGCCCCTTCAGTGAAGAAATTTTTGTCCTAATATTGAACCTAAAGCTCCCCTGGCCCAGCCTGAGGCCGTTTCCTCTTGTCCTGTCCCTGTTCCCTGGGAGCAGCGTCCCCCGGCTGCCCCCTCCTTTTATTGTGGAGAACAAAAGGTTCCCCTGAGCCTCCTCCTTTCCAGGCTTTTCTCTTCTCGTGGCCAGAGATATCAAAGGGTTGTGAGAAGGAAAGGGATTGCACTGCCAGGCTTGCAGGGGTGAGGACAGGCAGAGCCTCGTGCTGGCTCCAAACCCACCGGGTGTTTGCAGAGCTCAGACCATGCCTGTGGAGTTCCCCACCTGAGGAGCTGTGTGGCTGCTGTTGGCACAGCACAAATCCACCCCCAGCACCCCCAGAGCACAGGGCTCTGCTCCAGGCTGCACCCAAGCTCTCGGGGCAGGGCTTGAACTTCTCAGGGCCCTTTGAAAAGGCTGAAGAACAAAGAACTCAAGTGGTTTGTTAATTCACTCCTGGGTCTCTGTGCCTCCAGAGTGGCCAGTGTGACAGGAGATCCTGGATATCCCCCTGCTGTGGGCAGATGTTTGATGTCTCTGTGCTTGGCAGGAGCTGTGACCTGCAGGAACACAGCCACGGGTGGGTGCCTGGCAGGGGAACGGGGCTGTGAAGACAGAAACCTGTGCTGTTGTGCTCCTGGAGCAGCAGCTGCTGGGCTTTCTGAGACTGTGGTCACACCTGGGCCACCCTGTGGCATGGACCTGTCATCCCCAGGGTGTCACTGCAGTGGTCAAGGCTGAGGTCCTGTTGGGCTGCACCAGCAGGAGCAAAGCCAGAACGCTGGGGTGAGGTCCTGTTCCCCTGCCTGGCCCTGGGGTGACATTTCTGGAGCCCTGCTTTGGACCCTCAGTACAGGAGAGGTGGAGAGAGTGATCATGGTGCTCAGGGGGCTTCAGAACATAACCCAGGGTGGGGGAACCAGGCTGGGCCCCCTGGCAGGGACAGAAGTTGAAAGGAGTGACCATCTACCTCTGCTGGCCAGGCCCAGTTTAGGGAAGGTGGAGCCAGGCCCCCATCAGAGGTGTGCAGGACAGGGCCAGAGGCAAGGGACACATATGGCACAAAGGGGAATCCCACCTGGATGTGAGGAACGTGTTCCTCACCACAAGGGCAGCACAGAGCTGCAGCAGGAGCCCCAGGGAGATGGTGTCTCCATTACAGAGATCTTTGAAGCCTGAGTGGGCCAGGCCCCAACCAACCTTCAGCTGCTACTGGGAACTGGGGCTGGGCCAGAGACCTCCAGTCTCCCTTCCAACTGAAATCTGCCTGTGATCCTGTGTTTCCCTGGTTCCTTACACCAGTCTGAGCCCAAAGGCCATTCTCAATTCCAGGAATTGTGGCCATGAATTGCACAGGTGATTACAGGTGGGTGGGTTTGGCCCCATCTGTCCATGGGGCAATCTCAGCTCCTGCAGTGTGAGAAACCCCAGTGCTCCCCTCCTGGGGCTGTGATGGGCTTACAGGCTGGTGCCAAACCTCTCCTTCACACCTTCCCCAGCCACAGGGAACTTAATTTCCTTCCAGCTGGGTGGAGGTCATCCATCCCCCAGTCCCCAGCTCTGCCTCTTGGTGCCCTCCCCATTTTTGTTTCCCTTCCTGAGGGCAGGGGTGGCTGTGTGTATCAGCTGCAGGAAGATGTGCTGGGTTCTGTTCTCTGCTCCTCTCCTTCTCTTTGCCAGCTGGGCCATGGCTGGGTTTTGCACTGATGGCTTTGTTGCACTCTCTGCCTGCTTCCCTCAGAAACAGGAGGCAATTTAGACCCATCAGAGAATCGTGGGGTGGTTTGGGTTGGAAGGGAACCTCAAAGCTCCTGTTGTTCCACCCCCTGCCACGGGCAGGGACACCTTCCACTATCCCACCCTACTCCAAGCCCCATCCAGCCTGGCCTGGGACACTTCCAGGGATCCAAGGGCAGTCACAACTCCTCCATCCTTGCATGCATTTCTATCCTTGTTCCTTCCCATGTGCATTCCTTGTATTGGCTGGTGCTGAATTGAACCTGCAGTTTTATTTCCCAGCAGCTCATGGCTGGGTTCATCCTACAACCCCCAGCAGCTCTGTGATCTCTGGCCATCCAGGTTTGCCCACGAGGAGTGGGAGAGCAGCACACCCAAGGCACAGCTCACCTCATCCAAGGGGAAAGTGCCTCAGGCAGGGCAGCTGTGCCACCCCAGGGGCTGAAGGGTCATGACCAGCTCAGGCAGGGGCTGCTCTGGCTGAGGAGCTGGCAAGGGGGCTGGCAGCACCTCCTCCTCCTCCTCCTCTGCCAGCAAGGCACGAGGCTCGGGGTGGGTGTGATGGGAGCACAAGTGCTGCAGTGCTGAGAGCAGATTTCCAGCTTTGTGTGCTGAAAACTCACTCTAAGAAACTGATACTGCAAATCCCCCAAACCTTGCATTCCCCACCAGCACAGGCCCTGCTCTGCCTGCCTGGGTCACCTCCCTGGCCTTTCTCAGGAGCTGCCACCTCTGCCCTCCCCACTCCTCTGGCACCAGGGGCAGCCAGGGCTCAGCAGTTCAGCGCTTTCACCGCTGGGTTCCTCAGATCTCCAGAGCCAAATCCACCTGGTTCTGGTGATTGGCTCCTGCTTCTGATGGATGTTTCAGCTTGAAGTGCTTCCCAGATCCCCATCCCCAAAGAACTGCTCTGGCACTGGGACCTCATGCAGCTCTCCCTGTGATGCAGATAATTCATCTGTGTGACCTTTTCCTCACCGAGCGTTTCTCTTACATCTTCACCATCTCTTGGCCCTGCAGACTTTTTGGCAGGCTCTTTGCTTCTGATGTATTTGAAAAAGCTTTTATTACCAGCTTTTACACCATTAGCAAGCTGCTCCTCCAAGTCGTTCCTGGCAGGATCTGCCAGGCTTTAATTTTTAGCTCAACTTGCCTTGGTGCCATCCCATTACGTGCACGTGGAGGGGGAGCTGGTCCCAGCCAAGCTGCCTCCTGGGCCTGCTCTCTCCCCACATCCCCCTGCCACTGGTGCTCCTGGAGTGAAAAAAACCCCCATGGATGAAACCTTTTTATTCTGTTGCAACATTTGGTGCCTGTCTTGAAGATTCCATTTCTGGGATCAGGTAACTCCCTGGAAAATTCAGCTTTTGTGGCCGCTTTTCCCCAGCCCAGAAACAAGGAAACAGGGAGAGCTGAAGGGTAACAGGAGCTGCCTGGAAGCTGGTGTGGGGTCCTGGGAGCAGGGGAGACAGGGATGCTCATGTGTCCCAGATCAGAGATCAGCAGGATTCAGCAGTGGAGGTCCCTGGCAGGGGAGCTGGGATGTGGTATGGGGTCACAGGTGTCGTGGGACCAACTGCAGCTTCACAGCAGTGGGTAAAATCCAACTGCTGTGGGATCCCCTCTTCTCTCCAGGCAGGTGATCCCTGCTGTGTGTGTAGCTGAGGGATTTTTCGTGATAAATCCCCTATTTTGTGCAGCTTTCCTGTTCACAGGTCCAGGGCGGAGTCCTGGTAGCTTTGGCCCTGCACTCACAGCTTTGGGAAGCAGCTCGTGGTGGTGGTGGTGTCCAGAGGACATTTCCCCTCCCTGGCTGTGGGTGAGGAGCACGGGGTGCCTGTCCCACGCTCCCACCACCTCCCTGGTGTTACTTGGATGCGTGTCAGGGCTTCACAGGGACATATCTGTCACACAGGACACAAGGAAATGACACCCACACACTGTGATGTCCAAAGCGGAAAAGAGGAGGTTTATTTACAACTTCAACATTTATAGAATTCCAGCAGTGACCATGGACTGGAGGAAGAAAATCTTCCTCTCCAACCACACTGGGCAACCCAACAGTCCATCAACAGTCTCCTCCTTATGAGAAGAATGTAAACATGGTTAGATGATTACAATAACAAAAGGTTGTTTATGTAAAATTGTATCTGACTCTATTGTAAAAGGTGAACACAGAAGGCTAAAAATGAAACTTCAGAAAACTCCTTAAAGAGACAGAGGAGAACAGCAAAAACCCAGACAACACATATCCAGCAAGATGAAGCCTTCACCTCAGTGCTCTCCAAGGGGAGCTGCTGATTTGGGGCAGTGTTGTGAGCATTCTTCATCTGGACAATTGAAATAAGGGATGCTAAATCCCAGAGTTCCTGATCCATGTGAGGTTGAGTGAGCTGCTGTACCTGGGCTGCCTGCACATCAGGCATCTCAGTGAGATGTCCAAAGCATAAAGGGGCAGTTTATTCACAGACCTCGACATTTATAGAATTCCAGCAGTGACCATGGATTGGAGGATGAAAATTGTCCTCTCCAACCACACTGGGCAACCCAACAGCCCATCAATTCTCTGCTCCTCCAGAAAGGAATGCACAACAATAATTTTTACATGGAAAGTGCATGAGAAACTCCATTGCAGAAGGTAAACACAGAAGGCTGAAGGAACTTTAGAAAAACTTTAGAAAAACAAAAAAAAAAACAACCCAGAGAAAAACAAGGTAACAGCCTGCAGCACATCACCGTGGCCTGGAGCCCCTCAGCCCACCTCAGAGGAGAGCCCCAGACAGCACCACTGCCTGAAGCCCTGCAACATTTCACCCCTGAGGGCTGAGCCAGTGGCCGTGGCTCCACAATCAGCAGGGAGGGACCACTCCCCATCCCCTGGGACCCACTCCTGGTTTAGTGTGCCAGTGCCACCCTCCCTGCCCTGCATCCTCCCCCACAGCCCCCGTGGGTGCAGTTTGTCTGGATGGCTGTGGGATGCAGATGGCTGATGACAAGATGCTGGAGGCAGGCGCTGGCAGGAGCTGCCACCGGCGTTTGGCAGCACTCGTGTGACACTGCACAGAGCCACGGATTACCTGAGTCCTCTGGGGTGCTGGGGGGAGCACACTGCAGTCAATAAGCAGCTCTGGATATTATTTATATATATACTTATATATTTATATATTTATATATTTATATATTTATATATTTATATATATATAAATATATATAATATATATTTATATATATAATAATATATATAATTAATATATTAATATATATAATATATATTTATATATTTTTTATATATATAAATATATATTTATATATATTTATATAATTATATATAAATATATAATATATGTAATAATATATAAATATATATATTTATATATATAAATATATAAATATATAAATATATAAATATATAATATATAATATATAATACATTATATATTATATATTATATATTATATATTATATATTATATATAAATATATATAATATTATATAAAATTTATTATATATTTTATATAATATATATTATATATTATATATTTATATAAAATATATTTATAATATATAAATATATAATATTTATATATTTATAAAATATATATATATTTATATATATATTTAAGAAGTCAACAGGAGCAATTTGGGGAGTTCAGGACCCTCTGGGTGGCTGGGGGAAGTGCAGGGGACAGGCAGGTGACAAGGCTCCCAGCAGCACAGCTCTGTGTTATCTGCTGTTATCTGCTGTTATCTGCTGAGCTGCTACCAGGCATCCCTGTCGGTGTCTGAAGATTTTAACGACACAGCCTGTGAATGAAAATGACCTCTTCCACCCAAAATCTGCTGCCCTTTCCAGTCCTAGGATTGAACTCTCCAGCACTGGCAAGGCACGGATCAATTTTTCACACAAATGTAAAAATCTGGACTGGCTTGTGCTGGGATGTGGCTGCACCCTCAGCCTGCCAGGGCCTTTATGTAACATTCAGCCTTGGGCTGGCAGCAGCAGAGATGTCTTGGAGAGAGCTGGCACTGGATCCATTGGACATGGTGGAAGCTTCTGGCAGCTTCCACCAGAAGCCTCCTGCTACCCCATGGAGCACACAGACCCTGTGGAGCAGGGGAGAGCCCAGGGGTGCTGGCTGAGCTGGTGGCACGGGATGGTGATGTTGGGATTGTTTTCTCTGAGCCTGTCCAGAGCTGGGGCAGCCCTGGTTTGCTCACAGACACAGGGCAAGTGCTGAGAGAGCAGGTGGGAGCCTCAGGACGCAGCTCACACTAATCTCCTCCACCCAGCCCTTGCCTTTGCTCTGTCCCTTTTGCCACTCTGCATCCCTGCCTGTGCCTCTGCCTTTCTCAGCTCCCCCTCCTCATCCCAAACTCTGCCTTCCATCCCACCACCTCCCTGGGGTTATTTGCGTGTCAGGGGTTCATAGGGACATATCCATCAAGATGAAGACTCCACCTCAGTGCTCTCCAAGGGGAGCTGCTGATTTTGGGCAGTGTTGTGAGCATTCTTCATCTGGACAATTGAAATAAGGAATGTTAAATTCCAGAGTTCCTGATCCATGTGAGGTTGAGTGAGCAATCACACACACACACGTAATTTCTCCTTCTTTGGTCTTTTAGACCAATTTCCTCCAGAAAACACCAAATTCTGTCCCCTGACTGACACAGACTCTAAAGCCACCTGCTCTGTAATCCCTGGTGAACTTTTTTCTGTGTCCTTGGTGCTGAAGAAGGCAGTGAGTCCCCACACACCCACTGTGTCCATCCCAATCACCCTGCCCACCTGCATCCTCCTCTGCACTGCACTGCAGGTCTCCAGGGCTCCCAGGGCTGAGGTGACCACACCTGGAGCTGCCCTCTGGGGTCTGCTGCTCTTGGATACTGAACGCTCTGCTCCAGCTTTGGCTGTCAGCTCTCAGGGAGCAGTTGTTGTCTGGGTTTTTGCAGTTCTCTTCTGTCCCCTTGAAGGAGTTTGTAAAAGTCTTATTTTCAGCCTTCTGTGTTTTGGAGTCAGATACACTTTTGTATAAACAAGCTACTTGTTACTGTAAGGAGGAGACTGTAGATGGACTGTTGGGTTGTCCACTGTGGTTGGAGAAGAAGATTTTCTTCCTCCAATCCATGATCACTGCTGGAGTTGGATAAATGTTGATTCTGTAAATAAACCTCTCTCCTTTTTGCCTCGGACATGGCAAGGTGTGGGTGTGAGTTCTTTATGTCGACTGCGACAAGCAGTGGATGAACAGGATATTCCCAGGAGGAGGAGGAGGAGGGGATGAACCTTCAGCATCTCCTCTCTTTTCCCAGCTTGCTTCCCCACCTCCTGCTGCTCAGCACCTTTGGGTGAGATCCCAGAGCCCGAATCCCTTCCCACCAGCTGTCCCCTCAGGGGAGCCAGCACGTGCAGTGTGGTAATAACGTGTTTTATACTTGAGCAGGTGTTTCTATGTGGGGAAAGGTTTAGGACTTTAATTTGCTGTTCTAATAAGCTAAAGGACTTAGAAATTTCTTTGCTCTCCTGGTAGTAATTGGCTCAGTGCTAAGACAAAAACACTGATAGATCTCTTTACCTGTTCTTTAGAAAGATAGCTATTCTTTATTGGGCTCTTCGCCAAAAAATCCACCCAATTGTTCAATACTTAAGGGAGAGCAGGAGGCTTCTCAGTGCATTTTTGGGGTGTTGTAGCAGGTGTGTGGGACCTGTCCCTACTATCCTTCTCTTCTCTTCTCTTCTCTTCTCTTCTCTTCTCTTCTCTTCTCTTCTCTTCTCTTCTCTTCTCTTCTCTTCTCTTCTCTTCTCTTCTCTTCTCTTCTCTTCTCTTCTCTTCTCTTCTCTTCTCTTCTCTTCTCTTCTCTTCTCTTCTCTTCTCTTCTCTTCTCTTCTCTTCTCTCCTCTCCTCTCCTCTCCTCTCCTCTCCTCTCCTCTCCTCTCCTCTCCTCTCCTCTCCTCTCCTCTCCTCTCCTCTCCTCTCCTCTCCTCTCCTCTCCTCTCCTCTCCTCTCCTCTCCTCTCCTCTCCTCTCCTCTCCTCTTTTTTTTTTTGTATTATTTTCTTCTTTTCTTAAAACCTTTTTGCTTTCTCAAGCCATGCTCGATCACGCCATCTCTCTCGTTATTTTAAGCCATTTTCTGCACCCCCAGAGGTATTGAAGCCTCCCAGAGCTAAATACTCCTGGTTCTTTGAGAAATTCAGTAGTGCAGGGCTGGGAGAGGAGGGGCTGGGATGGGGGGATTTGAGACAGGACAGCACAGTCCAGCTGGGGGACCCCCGACCATGGCAGGACCCCCACCTTGTTTTCATCCAGGCTGAGCCCCGCTGGGCCCAGGCAGCAGGGAGAGCCACGATCTGCAGGGCTGGAGGTGCTTCCCCAGCTCCATGAGCCCTCCAAGGAAGGGGCAGGGGAGCTGTGCAGCCCCCACTGCCTGGCAGCACAGGTTGGGTTCAGCCCCGTCACTGAGAACACAGAATCACAGAATCACAGAATCACAGAATCACAGAATTTCTAATTTGGAAGAGACCTTCAGGATCATCGAGTTCAACCCATGCTCTAACACCTCAACCAGACCATGGCACCCAGTGCCACATCCAGGTTTTTTTAAACACATCCAGGGATGGTGATGCTACCACCTCCCCGGGCAGGCCATTCCAGAACTTTATCACTTTCTGTGAAAAACTTTTTCCTGATGTCCAACCTGTACTTCCCTTGATGCAGCTTGAGACTGTGTCCTCTCCTTCTGTCAGTGCTGCCTGGACAAAGAGACCAACCCCCAGCTGACCACAACCACCATTCAGGGAGTTGTAGAGAGTGATAAGATCACCTCTAAGTCTCCTTTTCTCAGCTCCAAGATACACAGTTTGGATCTCCCTGGGTAAGAACACACGACCTTGAGCATTTCAGTTTGATCTGGGGAAGGAGGAAGGGAAGAAACAGCCTCAGAGCCAGCAGCAGGGTGAGCCTCCCGTGGGAAG
This sequence comes from Phylloscopus whistleri, assembly GCA_017589585.1. Classification (NCBI taxonomy): domain Eukaryota; kingdom Metazoa; phylum Chordata; class Aves; order Passeriformes; family Phylloscopidae; genus Phylloscopus; species Phylloscopus whistleri. Next base: position 16,032 of record JADMLD010000379.1, on the reverse strand, counting down.
GCAGGTGTGGAATTAACTCTCACCTTGCTGCCAGGTGTTCCTGCCTGCTTGGGGTGCGGGGCGGTGACAGAGCCCTCGGTTCAGAAAGGAGAACAATTAACAAGAAATAAAATACCAGCGAGCCCTGGAAATCACCTGCAAGATAATAAAGAGAAAACAAATCTACCCTTTTTCATGGAGAGCTCTTCTTAGCTCAGCAGATTTATCGTTGCCTTTTTAAATTTTAACAACTCGCAAGGCCACTGCGCTGGCTTCCATCACATTAAAACTTTTGCTTTTTATTCCCTAATTCGGAGCAGAAGGGAAGCTAAATCACCAGGCAGTGAAAGGTTTGCAGTTGACAGGTGCTGCTGTGAGAGGAAATGGGTTTCTCTTGCAAGGTGTCCCACTGGGCAGCAGGCAATGAGAGGGGGGCTGCCTTCCTCTGCTCCTCGTTGGGGGAGCAGGTTCCTGCAGATTTTGGGGTCCCTGGAGTGAGACTTTGCTCTGAGGATCAGCTCCAGAATTCCCACATCAGACAATGAGCATTTCCCAGGGCACACGCTGCTCTTGGGGATGCAGCTGCTGAGTGCCTGTGGCTGGGTTTTTGGGCAGTGTTAGGTGTTTCCTGTGGGTGTGCTGAGATTTTGGGCAGTGTTGAGTGTTTCCTGTGGGTGTGCTGGGTTTTTGGGCAGTGTTGAGTGTTTCCTGTGGGTGTGCTGGGGTGGTTCTGCACGAGACACCAGCATTGCTCTCTGCTCCCATGGCTGGGGGCTCTGATCCCTCCCAGGGAGGATGAGGCCTCGGTCCAGCAAACACAAGGTGATGGAAGATGTGCTTGGCCACTCACCTTGGCCACAAAACACTCCTGTCAAGCTCCATCTTCAAGATGGACCAGCAAAAATCCTTTTCCTGGAGTGTCTTGCAAGCTTTCCTCACATGCCACTCTTTGGGAATGACCTGGGTGGCCTCAGAAGGACGCTCGTGGTAGTTCCCACACCCTGCAGCAAGCACAGGGATCCACACTCCATTCCCACTGCGTGACACTGCAGTCACCTGGATGTCCCTTACACACAGCAGTGACCCAGGGCCCCGTGGGCATGAGCAGCACCTTCTGTGGCCTTCAGAAGGCCTAGGCCATGGCAGTGCAAAGAGATACACAGACAGCTGTTGTATTCCTCTGGGGAGAATGGTTTCTCCCCCCGAAACCCCCAGATGTCTGTACCTATCAGTTTGACCCTGTTCCCCCCTTATCTCTGACCTGTGGCTCAGTGCCAGCTATCTGTCCTGGGACAGAGACCAGATAAAAACCCCTGCTCCTCCATGTTCTCCCTCTTTGCCTCTTTGCCCCTGGGATTCCTTCATGGAATAAAGCCTTGGAACACATCCTGAGGTAAGGAGCCTCTTTTGGATTTCTTTTCCCTGTCCTGAAGACTCTCCCCACACAAAGCTCCTCAAATCTGAGTTAGCATCGCGGCCAGGGGGGTGGAGGGGGCCAAAACTTCAGACAGCTGGAGCAGGATGAGCTTTAAGGTCCCTCCTCACCCAACCCACCCAGTGATTCTGCAGTTCAGTGCTCCAAGGGGCACGGGCAGAGCCACACTGGGGCTGTGAGCCCTGTGCCTCTGTGCTGCTGGCTCTGTGGTTTCCTGTGGGTAATTCGTGCAGTTTGCTGATCCTGGTGGGCAACACAGTGACTTCTCCGTTAATGAGGGACTAGGACCTGTCAGTCTGTGCCAGTCTTACAGGCAGGAGGCATCAGCTCAGCAGCCTGGGGCTGGCAGATGTCCCTGCACACAGACAGGGGGCTGGCAGGGCTGTGCCCCCCAGCCTGTCCCTGGGGCTGCCTCTCCCCACTGCCCATCTGACCAGGACACCTTGCTCCTGCCAGCTCTTTGCTTTGCAGGCCAGTCAGAAGTGCCCAAAGCAAGCAGAGATGTTCTCACCTCTGGCACCAAGCAGGCTAATTCCTGTGGGATTATATTTGGCCAGGGTTCAGGGGAAACTCCCAGCGGGGCAGGTTCTCCATCCTCCTACACCCCCCCCACACTTTTTCCATGTGCCAGGCACCAATGTGCATCCTGACACTGCCTTGTCCTCCTCCAGGCTCTCCTCCCCTTCCCCACAACCAACCTGCAGCCAAACAGCTCCAGGGCTCATCTGTGGGCTCTGCTGAGGAGTGTTCAGAGGCAGCTCCTCTCTCTTTACAAAGTCAGGATACTTCACCTGGAAAACAGGTTTTCCTGACCTGGCAAAACAAGTGGCCCCAGTCCTGCAGGTGTCTTGAGTCTGGCACTGCCCAGATGCCACGGGGAGCTGGCAGCACCAGCCCAGGGTGATGCCTGGGCTTGGGGTTTCATCAGGGTGGAAAGGGAAGCGAGATGGCACAGGCAGGGGTTGTGCAAGCACGTGGAGTTACTCATGGTCAGATGCAGCATGGGGAACCTGCTTTTCACGAGGAACTTGACTTGCTAATGAGGCCCGAATCTGGGTCAGGCATTTCCCACACTGGGGATGGGTGGACGTGGGCACGGGCAGAGCACCCGGGCACCCGGAGACACGGGCACAGCACCCGGATCGGCCCTGGCTGCCACAGCCACGGGAGAAGTTCTGCAAGGAGCCTCTTGGCTTCTGCCTCCTGCCAGTTTCAGCAGGCTGGGGTGTGTGTCTCTGCTGCTGCTGTGAATCTGGCCCTGAGATCATCACAGAAACTTGGCTTGCAGCTGAAGGTGTCTGATGGGGACAAGTCCCTTCAGGCCCTGGCTCCTCCTGGCGACCACGGCCGCCTTTCTCCTGGGAGCAAAGCAAAGTTGCTTTGGAGATGATACATTATTTTCTTCAGCACAGATCAGCCAGACTGGGTGCTGCCCTTCCCGAGGTCATCCTGGGGTGGGGAGGTGGTTGACACCAACCAGACCACGGTCCACGCCCCAGAGGTCCTGCCAAGAGCAGGTCCTGCCCCAGGAGATCAGAGCTGACACCTCCGAGGTGGCTGCCTGGGTCACCCCAGCACTTGTGGGTGAGGAATCTTCCCCTGACACCTACAGATGGCTGCTTTCCACGTGCTCCAGAGGATCCTGCCATCCTGGTGAGATGCTCCAGCACCCAGCAGATTTGCTGAGTCCCCAGTGCTGCACCACGGGGCAAACACCCTGCTGGAGGCTCCTATGGTTTGGGTGTTTTATTCCAGTGTCGCTCTGTTCTTTGACCAAAATTTCCAAGATTGGGCCCAGCAGCCTGTTTCATTTGTATGCATGCTTGGGCTCTGGATGTGAATATGAAAATGGTGCAGCAAACAGAGGTTAAAGCCCAGGCAAGTGGTAATCAGATCTCACATCCCGTGTGCCGACTGGGATGCCCTCGCCTGATTTGCAGGTTACCCTCGCCTTGTAGTCCTTTAATTCCTTGATCCAAGCAGCACATTCCATGAAAATCAATGTAAATAAGACTCCTGTGGTTCTGCCTCTCGCCATCAGAGCCCAGCACTTGAGTCAGATGGTCCAAAAACCGCTCTCAGCCACTTATTTATTTTTTAAAATGAATCCAGCCTAGAGCAGGATTACGTGGATTAGCAGCTGAGCATTCCCCTGCCTACAGAACATGCCCAGCCAGACGGAGACTCGCTGATGGGAATCCTGTCCTGCAAAATGGGACGTGTATTTCCACGGCCTCTTGGCTGCTGGCATCTGAGCCCATCTGCTTGGCTGATCCAGGGCCTGCCCAGCTGGCTTGGCCCGTGGCCCCAGGCAGGGGTGCCAGGCTGGGGCAGGGGGTGCTCCAAGCTCCTGCCTGCAGGGGGGTTGTCCTTGCTGATGGTGTGGATGCTGATGGGGGTCATGGAGCAGAGAGGGAAACCTCCTTGGAGCTGGGGGTGCAGGGAGGTGAGGGCTCTGGCCAGCAGCCAGAGCCTTTACTGGTCAAGCAGGTGGGCTTTGTTAGCAGGGAGGCTCTCCCCGGTGAAAGCTCTGCAGGTTTGGGGTGTGGGATGAAGCAGGAAGCTACCAGGACAAATCCCAGGGCAGGAATGATGGACTGGGCTACAGAACTGGGCTACACAATCTGCATATAAAATTGGGCTGCAAAACTGGGCTGCCAAAACTACACTGGTGTTTTTCTAGGCCTCAGAAGACCCCTGAGCACCTTGTGTGGGAGCACGCCCAGGACACGGTGTCCAGCACGAGGGACTGTGGGAATGGGTAGGAGACCCTCCCCACACACACAAAAACCCCAGTGGGTCCTGCAGGGAGGGACAGACCCCAGCTGCTGTTGGTACCACCCAGTGACAACCAGTATTCTCAATCCTGAGCAGCCTGAAGGGCTGGGCTGGCTCTGAGCCCCACAGAACAGAAACAGAGCTGGAGCCCTCCTTGTATTGATCCCATTCTGGATAACCCCCAGGTTCAGAACCAAGTCCTCTGGAAAGGACCTGTCATGCAGCCAGGTTTTGGGGGGTGTGGGACTCTGGGGGCCCAGCAGTGAGTGCCCTGGTGGTGCTGGGAGCCCCTCACTGAGCTGGGCAGGCGGGCAGGGCAGGGTGGGCACACAGGGCACTGCAGGGTGGGCACGCAGGACAGAGCAGGGTGGGCACACAGAGCACTGCAGGCAGCACAGGCAGCGTGTGCACAGAGAGGGAGAAGCTCTTGGGAAGGGCTTTCCCCTTCCTCCACCTCTACTCTCAGGGCGATGCTGAGCACTAGGAAACACTTGCACTTCACAACAAATAAATAAAACCCAGTAAGTGGCAGAGCAGGCTGTCCTGTGCCCTCTGCCCCTGCTGTAGGACGCTGCCTGGCCTCCAGTGTGGATCCCACAGCTCCTCCAGTGCCAGCTCCCTCTGCTTCCTGCCTGTGCCTGCCCACCTGGCTGAGAACCACGGCAAAGCGGGGAGGTGCCCAGCCCCAGCCTCGTGCCAGGGAAGCCCGTTTGGCTAAACAAGTTTTCACTGACACCTTTTTTTTTTTATTATTTTTTTTTCTTTCTCCCCTTCCGTGGAAGCCTTCCAGCGATTTTTCAATCGCTCTCCGCCGAGTGGAGCGCGGCCAGCTCCCTGCCCGCCCCTGGCTGGGAGCAGACAGCTGCCTCCTGCCCTGGGCTGGCCTGCCAGGCGCGGTGCCAGGCGGGCAGGACGTGTGTCCCACGCTCCCACGCATGCCCGCATGGCCGGCGGGTGCCAGGCAGCTGCAGGGCTCTGGCATCGCTGCCAGCCCCAGCCCCAGGAAGGGCACTGCAGGGTCTGGCCCAGACCCTTGGCTACAGCTGCCCTGAGTCCCCTCTGTGAGCCCAGAGGGCAAGGAGATGCCAGTGCCAGGCTGTGCAGGTGCTGGGCACCTCCCTGCTCTGCAGGGCTGACCCAGCACTGGGGGTCTGTAGCCCTGGTTGGTGCCTGAGATGTTTTGGTTTCTCTGAAACTCTTTCCCAAAGACTGTTCTGCCAACAAGAGACACGTTTTCCTGACTGTAACCTTTGTTTGCATTCCTTTCCCTAGGAGGGACTTCTCCTTGCTGTCCCTCTGCTCTGACCAATGTGGTTGAAGAAGTTCGTCTTTGTTTCACCCATTGGGTTGTTCTCTGTAGAACAGCATAAAAGGGAAGAGATTCCCAGAAATAAACGGAGTCACTGTCAGCCTGCTGAGTCAGAGTCTGTGTCGTTGTGGTCTTTACCAGGGTCAGGGGTCTGCATCCCTCTGCCCACACAGCCACAGCCCAGCACTGCCCTACAGCCCTGCCCCTCTCTGCAAAGGAGCTGTCCAGGACCTACCCCTGGGATTAAAGACTCATTTTCTAGAGGAAGATGGGTGGGTGGAGCAGAGGTGAGATGAGCAGAGGCTGCGTGGAGGAAAGCAGGAATAACTCTGACATGTCTGATGGTTTCCCTTGTCAGCACAGAGCTGGGGGTTCCTGTATTGCTCACGCCAAGAGTGACACAGGATCCCTCTGCCTGGCTCAGCACAAGGATGGAATAGAACTGGACAGAAGGAACGGAACATCCTGAGCTGGAAGGGTCCCACCAGGATCATCCAGCCCTGTCCAGGCCCTGCCCAGAGCCCCAACACTCCCACCCTGGGCATCCCTGGAGCGCTGTCCAAAGGCTCCTGGAGCTCTGGCAGCCTCGGGGCCGTGCCCATTCCCTGGGGAGCCTGGGCAGTGCCAGCACCCTCTGGGGGAAGAACCTTTCCCTGCTCTGCAGCCTGAGCCTGCCCTGGCCCAGCTTGGGTCCTATCAAGGTTTGGACACGCAGGATCCTGTGATTCACTGGAGGAGCACCAAGGAAAAGAAAGTGTTGAGCAGCTTTGTCATTCCAGACACATCACTGCTCCTCCATCGAGCCAGGCAGGAGCGCGTGCTGATAATCTGGGATCTCGTAATTAAACACCCCGCAGCCTGAATATGGATAAGAAGGCACAGTTATGGTTTTGTGGACTGTGTCACTTGTGGCATTTCTGTGGGTTGGAGTTGCTTTGCTGTGCAACTCAAGTGCTCGTGTAGCTGCTGCATGTGGCACGCTATCAATCACGGGTGTGAAAAATCCCCCAAGCCACCAGAAAATGGAAACAATCTCGAATGCTCCTGAAGTGAAAGCACAAAGCCATTCCCAAGACATTCCTTCAACAGTGAAATGGCTTTTTAAGGAATTCAGACAGAAGATATAATAAGGGAAAAACTGTACAGAGAAAGAAAACCACCCCACCTGCAGCAGCACAGGATGACAGGAAAATTGAGGGTGGAAGGACTCTGAAGGTCTCTCGTTCAACCTTCTGCTCCAAGCAGCATCGGACCAGCTGCTCAGGGAGTTTTTTCCATGATCAGTCAGGTCCTGAAGGCCTCCAAGGACAGAGGCTGCACAGGCTCTCTGGGCAACCTGCTGCCAGGTTTGACCTTCCCCATGGTGAAATATTCCCCCCATGTCCAGTCCAAAGTCGTTCTGGTTTATGTCTGCTGCCTTCATCCTCCTACTGTGGACAGTTGTGGAGACCCTGGGTCTGTCTTCTTGGTGAGCTCCTTGTAGATGGTTGTGGAAATTCCCCCCACAAACCTCATGGCCTCAGCCTCTCCACACAGTGGGTCACTCTCCAGCCCAGGGACCACCTCAGCAGCCTCCTCTGGATTCCCTCTGCTCTGCTGAAAGACCCCGACCCAGATGAGGTATCCAGCTGTAGCCAAGGAGTGTGAGTGGAGGGAGGTTTGAACTCTCCTGAGCACCTCCAGCCCTGTGGTCTGGGTCTCCAGGAATGCCCTCTCACCCTGTGCAGGTGAGGATGTGGCCACAGGGAGCCAAATGGGAGATCCTGAGGACAACTGATGAAACTCCTGGTAAGAGAGAGCTAAAAGCACCATCCCAGAGGCTGGATGGACAGAGGGTATCAATGCCACCTCCAAAGGAGGTGACAGATTTCTTAGAGCTCCTCCTGAGGGGCATTGGAGCTCCCATCCCTGCTCTGGGACAGGGACAGCACCCAGGGCAGGGCTGGAGCTGGGCCAGGGCAGGCTGAGGCTGCAGAGCAGGGAAAGGTTCTTCCCCCAGAGGGTGCTGGCACTGCCCAGGCTCCCCAGGGAATGGGCACAGCCCCGAGGCTGCCAGAGCTCCAGGAGCCTTTGGGCAGCGCTCCAGGGGTGCCCAGGGTGGGAGTGTTGGGGGGTCTGGGCAGGGACAGGAGCTGGAATCCCTGATCTCTGTAGGTCCCTTCCATCTCAGGGCGTTCTGTGATTCTCTGACAGTCCAGGGAGATCATTTGTCCTCTCTGGGACAGCACCAAAACCTCAGCACCTGCCACCCCCCTGAAAAAAAAAAAACAACAAACACCCTGGAGAAGTGGGAGGAGGCAACACCATCCAGGGTGGAGATGCTCAGTGTGGGGAAATCAGCTTGGGGAAATCAGCTTGGCTGCAGCTGCTCCGTGGCAGAGAAAGTGCAGCACCACCCTCCATCCCCGGGCGCGGGGCCAGCACGGCCCAGCACGAACAGGCAGCTCCTGCACAGGGCTGGGGTGTGCACTGGGGGACACTGCCCAAAGCACTTGGAGAGCTTCCCAACCCTCTCGTGCCTCCTTAGAGGTGTCTGCCACTGCTGATGGTGCACCCAAGGGACCGTGCCCGCTGTGGTGGCCGGGGACTCAAACTGCAGTAAAAGTGCTTTGGGCGGCGTTTGCTCCCTGGTCCTGCAGGTGCTGCCAGGACTCTGCTTGTAGGGATGGTCCAGGGGGTCAATGAACAGCCCTTGGCACCAGTTTAGAGCTGATTTAGAGCTCATGCTGGGATTTCAGCAGCACTGTAGGGGTGATGTGCATGTCCCCCTCCTCACTGTGCCATCCCCATCGCTGTTGTGGGGGCCCCAGTGACAGTGACCCCCTGAACCAGCACAGACTGGGCTCCTGTAACTTGGGGATGCTGAAATCAGGCAGCAGCACAGCGTCTGTGTGAAACTGAGTCACAGAACTTTCTCACACAGGCCTGAGAAAGTGGCCTGGGACGTTATGAGGAGGAATTCAAACAGTCCTTGGAGAAGGGAAACAATCCTTGCAGGTGGTGTTTGTCTCCTGTTGTTTTACTTGCAAAGGAACAGTCGAGGGGTGTCGTTTCTGATTGTCCAGTGATAGTCTTGTATTGGTCTGTTAACCAGAGGAACTTCACCTTTTCAGAGCTGTCTATAAAAGAGGATTTGGGAGAGTAAAGTTTGCTCTCACTTTGCTGACAAGCTGGAGAGTCTGGTGTTGTTATTCTGCTGTCCCTAATACAACAGTGACAGTAACGCTGCTGAGGCTGTGAGCAAACCCCTGGGAGTCTGAGGGCAGCTGTGCTGCTGTGAGGGGGCTTGGGGGGTCTGTGCAGAGCTCTGCAGGGTGGGACACAGTACACAACTGCTGCCCTTCCTGTCTGGGGGTTTGGATGCCACCTGCAGCAGGGACAACCCCTTGGTGTCCTACTGTGGTCCTCTACCCTGCAGAGATTCCCTGCAGAGATTCCCACTCCTCTCCCTCAGAACCCTGCATGTCTCTGTGCTCCCTGTAACCCTCACATGATGAAGCAGGTGATCTGCAGGAACTCTTGTTCCAAGTGCTCTCTGTTTGGACCCATCAAATGGTTCTGGCCACGTGCTGGGACCTCCTGGAGTGGGGCAGGTCCTGCTGTGTAGGGATATCACGTAGGTGTGAGGTGGATTGGAAGGGAAGAGGACAGTGCCTGTGCTGTGGGGTTCCTCCTCAGCTGTGCCAGTAACCCTAAAAAAGGCTGCACTGGCTCTGTCAGATCCATCCTATTGTGAGAAACAGGGAAATGAATGGGGTTTTTGCTTTGCCTGTTGTGAGGAAAACGTGGCAATTCCCAGGTTGTGCCAGAGGACATCCAGGTTGGATATTAGGAAACGTTTCTCCACTGAAAGAGTGGTCAGGAGCTGGCACAGGATGACCAAGGTGGAGTCACCATCCCTGGAAGAGTTCAAAAACCCAGCAGATGTGGCACTTTGTGACATGGTTCAGTGGGCTTGGTGGGATTTGGTTGAAGGATGGACTTGAGGGTCTTGGAGATCTTTTCCAACCTTAATGGTTCTGTGGTTCTCCCCTGACAGGATGGGTGACCTCTTGGCACGTGCCACCAGCCAGGACACAGTTCACAGCAACCCTGTCCACAGAGAGGGGTTTTCCTGTGGATTCCCATCCTGAAGTCGTCTGACACAGGTGAGGGAGCACGTGGGTGTTGCGGTGGAGGCACAGGAGGTGGAGGAGTGGTTCAGCCCGTTTGCTGTCCAGAGTAGGAGTGGGGATGTTGCCCTGCTTGGTCCAGGGCACGATCACCTGCTGAGCAGGGGCTCCGTGCTGCTGGCCCAGGTGCTGGAGAGGGCAGGAGGGGCTGAGGGGGATGCTGGGCAGGGGTTCTGGCACGTGCCTTCCCTGCCAGCTTCCCATCTCAGCTGCTGGACCAGTCTGTCCACAGCAGTCCAGTTCCTCCCGGGGTAGTGGTGCTGCAGTGCTGCAGTGTTCAAATCCAGATTTCCCTGGCAGAGAAACTGTTCATCCCACCCTTGCTGGTGCTTAAAGAGTTCATAGAATCACAGAATCTCAGGCTGGTTTGGGTTGAAAGGGACCTCCAACCCTCTGCCATGGTTCAGGGACACCTTCCACTGTCTCAGGCTGCTCCAAGCCCTGGCCAACCTGGCCTTGGACACTTCCAGGGATGGGACAGCCACAGCTTCTCTGGGCAGCCTGTGCCTCACCACCCTCACAATAAAGAATTTCTTCCCAGGATCCCATTTAAACCTACTCTCTGTCAGTTGGAAGCCATTCCCCTCTGCCCTGTCACTCCAGGATGATCACAACCACCTCAGCAGGGCAGTGTCTCCATCACCCCTCCAAACCAGGAAGGGTTTCCCCACAGCTCCACCCCTGGAAAGAGCCCCAGACAGGGCAGGACACGGTGACCATGGCACCCACATTTCCTGGCCCTTGCCTGGAGCCCACAGCCCCAGAAATACCTGGCCACCAGCCCTCTGCGTGGGAGAAGGGCGGGTGGAGGGAGGAGCACGGGCTCAGATCCAACAAGAAGGATTCCATCCCAGTCTGGCTGGAGGCGGCGCTTCCCGGAGGTCGGGTCGGGGATCCTGGCTCCTCCTGACCCTTCCCTGAGCTCTGAGGGGCTCAGGGTACATCTCCCCAGCACCGGGGACCCACCAGGGCTCCGGAGGGGACTGCACGGGGCTGGTGTGTGGGCAGGTGCAGGTGTGGAGCGAGGAGGAGCTCCGGGGCTCTGCTGTCACCCCTCTGTGCTCCAGCACAGCCCACCTGACCACGGCCCCTGCACTCTCCTACAAACTGCACCAGGCTAAGGGGAAACTGAGGCAGGCAGCAAAGGAGGGGCAGGGAACGGCCAGAAGGTTCGAATCGCTGCAGGCTGGAAGCAAACAGCCAGCAGCAGGGACTGACCCCGCAGTGCCCTCCCCACAGGGCTGGCGGGGAGCAGGTGACCACATCCACCGTGTCCCCAGGGCAGGGCGGGCCCGAGGGCCGAGGCCGGGCTGTTTGCAGGAAGAGGAGCTCCTTGCTTTCTGCGGAGAGGAGCTGGTGGTGAGCAGAGCTCCGGCTCCGAGCCACGAGTCGGGCGGGGCGGGGGCCGGGCCGGGCTGCTCGGGGTTGGCCTTTGGGGATGTCTTGGTGCGCGGCTGAGCGCTGCGGAGGATGCTGCTGCTGCTGCTGGGAGCGTCCGGGGAGCTGAGCTCGCTCTCTCTCCTCCGGCGCTCTTGGACAGCGCGGAGTTTCCTCCTCCCCGTGGGCAGAGGCCGGGAACGGCACGTCCTCGCTGGCCGACCTCTCCGGCCGGGTCAGCAGGTCCCCGCTGGCCCGAGCCGCAGGAATGCTGGAGCACAGGCCGTCCGGATCCCGCGCTGCTTGGCTTCAGCCCGTTTAAAAATATCCTCTGACAAATACCTGCGCAAACAAGGGGAAAAAAAAAAAAAAAGAAAGAAAGAAAAAAAAAAAGAAACCAACAACAAAAAACCAACCAAACCCAACTCACCCTTACTTAAAAGAAAAAAAATAAAGGATCTGTATTTTTCCACAGCACTGAGCCGCAGTCTTTGGCCTCCCAGTCCCTTGCCCAGCACCGTGGGGGTCGCAGCCCCTGTGCCGGTGCCTTTGCTGGAGGCTGGAGCGTGTCCTGCCCAGCGGGGTGAGGCTCCGGAGATGGGAGCAGCCGCCTTAGGCTTCCCGGCAGGCTTGGCCCCGGCTGCGCTGAGCTCAGCTCGGCCTCACCCCGCTCCGCTCCGCGCTCCGGCGGGTCCCGCCCGGGGCCGCTCCCCGGGATGCTGCCGGGCCGGCAGTGCCGCTGCTGGGCACCGCTCCTGCCTCCGGCTCGAGTGCAGGGAACACCTGGAGCACGGCGTGGAGAGTCCCTGCCATGGAGCCTGTCCCTGCCATGGAGTGTCCTTGCCATGGAGGAGAGTGTCCCTGCCATGGACAGTGTCCCTGCCATGGAGAGTGTCCCTGCCATGGAGTGTCCCTGCCATGGAGTGTCCCTGCCATGGACAGTGTCCCTGCCATGGAGTGTCCCTGCCATGGAGTGTCCCTGCCATGGAGTGTCCCTGCCATGGATGGTGTCCCTGCCATGGATGGTGTCCCTGCCATGGAGAGTGTCCCTGCCATGGAGAGTGTCCCTGCCATGGATGGTGTCCCTGCCATGGAGTGTCCCTGCCATGGACAGTGTCCCTGCCATGGAGAGTGTCCCTGCCATGGAGTGTCCCTGCCATGGATGGTGTCCCTGCCATGGAGAGTGTCCCTGCCATGGAGTGTCCCTGCCATGGAGTGTCCCTGCCATGGAGCCTGGCCCTGCAGTGAAACTCAGCCCTCTGCTTCACAGAGGGCTCCTGAGGCCCCTGGGGAGCCCCCATCCCTCTGTGCCCCCAGCTCAGGCCTGTCCCCACTTCCCTGGGGCTGTGGCCTCACTGACTGCATCTCTGCCTCTGGAAGAGCTCCCCCATCCAGAGCCTGTCCTGCCAGGAGCTCCTGCTCTCCCAGCAGGGCTGCCCAGGGACAGTGCAATGCTCAGCACCTGCTGGGGGGTGTGGGGGTGGGCATAAACCCACTGCAGGATCCCAGAAGTCCAGGGGCCCTGGCCATGCTCCCCTCTGGTTCCTGGGATCTGTGCAGTGCTGGTACAGGGATGCTGGCAGCTCTCTGCTACCTCGGGGGTGTCAGACCCACCTGGCTCTGCTGCTGTGGTTGGACAAGACTCCCTTGGTCACTGCAGGAGCCAGGTTGGAGCCTCTGGTGGCAGTGGCCTGCTCCTTGCAGCCAAGTGTCACCTGGTCACCCCAGGAAATGCCCCAAATGGCCAGACATTGACCATGCTCAGGTTGTCCCCACATCTCTCCTCACCCCACACCCTGAGGGACACCACGTTCCCCCACCACGGGAAGTGGCTCTGCTGCCTTCTGCAGATGCTTCATCCCTGCCCAAGCCTTTTTCTCCAAGGGGCCCAGGGAGAGGGCTGGGCCTGGCTGGCACAATGTGGCACCTGGCCAGTGCTGAGGCAGCCCAGTGCACTCCTTCAGGGCTCTGCAGGGAGGCAACAGGGAGCCTTGGTCCTGTCCGAGTGGCCACAGGGCTGGCTGTCCCCATGCAGTGTGGCTGGGAGAAGGTCCTGAGCACTGCAGCTGGGTGCTGGACCCCAGCTGGTGCAGCTGGACAGCTGTGGAAAGGCATGGCAAGGTTTGGGATGAGGGTTCTTTGGGGATCTTTCAGGCTTTGGGATGTTCCTGTCCTGCTCCTGGCTGCTGTGGGGCACAAGGTGCACTCTTGGAGCCCAGGGACAGGAAGGTTCTGCTTCCAGAGGGAATGCAGCTCTGCTGTCGGAGCAGGGCTGCCTGGGGCTGACAAGCAGGACATCCTGGCTGGGGGATGGAGCCTGTCCCAGCTGGGAGAGCTCTGTCCCTGCTGCAGGTGTGTGTGGCTGCCGCATGGAGCATCGTGTGTGTGTGCATGGATGGGTTCATGGTGTGGGCACACACAAACCCATGGATGTGGGTGTCAGCAAGGGTCTGTGTGTGTGTGTGTCACACTTATGTCTGTGCCTCTGCCTGTGCTCCTGTGTCCTGCTCTCCTCCCTTTTGGGCAGGGAGGGGGAGATTAACCTCCAGATCCTCCCCACCAGCACGTGCTCCTGCTCTCTCCCTTGGAAACGCCGTTCTTTAGATGAGAAAATATGGAAGCGCCTCCAGTCCCTGCTCAGTGACCTTCAAAACCATCCAGCAAATTGGGCTTGGACGCCGAGCCCGGCCAGATGGCCCTTCTCAAACACGCTGGCCGTGCAAACGGGGTTTTACTCCTGGATCCCCTCCTGCTGCTCAGTCTGTGCTGCGGGAAGGCAGCCACGCCGCCCCGTGCCGGGGAGGAGGCGCTGGGGCCGCGCCAAGCCGGGCTGGGCAGGGACAGCGCCGGCAGCCCGCAGCCTTCGGGGCTGTAATTGAATTGTGGAGCATGGAGGTGAGTGCGGGGGTGTTGTATTCCTCTGGGGAGAATGGTTTCTCCCCCAGAAACCCCCTGGTGTCTGTACCTATCAGTTTGACCCTGTTCCCTCCTTATCTCTGACCTATGGCTCAGTGCCAGCTATCTGTCCTGGGACAGAGACCAGATAAATCACAGAATCACAGAATTTCCAGGTTGGAAGAGACCTTCAAGATCATCAAGTCCAACCCATACTCTAACACCTCAACCAGACCATGGCACCCAGTGTCATATCCAGTCTCTTCTTAAACACCTCCAGGGATGGTGACTCCACCACCTCCCCGGGCAGGCCATTCCAGAACTTTATCACTCTTTCTGTGAAAAACTTTTTCCTGATATCCAACCTGTACTTCCCTTGACGCAGCTTGAGACTGTGTCCTCTTGTTCTGTTAGTTGTTGCTTGGAGAAAGAGACCAACCCCCGGCTGACTACAACGGCTGACTTCAGGAAAAAAAAAAAAAACATATTCTTCCTTGTTCGCTCTCTTGGACCTCCGGTATCCCTTCAGAATAAAGCCTTGGGATATTACCAGAGGTAAGGGGCCTCTTTTGGATTTCTTTTCCCTATCCTGAAGTCTAGCCCTGCCCAAAGCTCCCCAAGTCTGAGCTGGCATGGCAATCAGGGGGGAAGAGGGGGGTAAAACTTCAGGGGGGATCCCGAACCCGAGGGGAGAGGGCTGGATGTGGGCACCTGGGGATGTGGGCACCTGTGTCCCGCTGGGGCGGCTGCGGAGGTGCAGGGTGCTGGAGGAGAGCTCTGGGCTGGTGGAGATGGGCCCGCAGGAGTGGTGGGGTGGCAGGGGATGGGGCCAGGCCAGCGGGGACTCCTGAAACCCAGGAGAGGAGAGAGAGAACCAAAATACATTCAGGGAAGGGAAGGGAAGGGAAGGGAAGGGAAGGGAAGGGAAGGGAAGGGAAGGGAAGGGAAGGGAGGGAAGGGAAGGGAAGGGAGGGAAGGAAGGAAGGGAAGGGAAGGGAAGGGAAGGGAAGGGAAGGGAAGGGAAGGGAAGGGAAGGGAAGGGAAGGGAAGGGAAGGGAAGGGAGGGGAAGGGAAAGGGAAGGGAAGGGAGGGAAGGGAAGGGAAGGGAAGGGTTTAAAAGACCTGTCAGAGCTGAGCCTCTCTGGAAACAGGGGAGACAGCTGGAAAAGATTTAAATATCTATTTGCTGTGTGTCTGGGAGCTGTGGGTGCCAGGGAAAGGTAGTCTTATTTCTGATAATATCTGGTCTGACACACTCAATGTGTTTAACAGTTTTCAGTTCACTCAGGCAGATGAGCCTAACTAGGAAGCCACCACGCAGGGATTCCAGGATGCTTCATTAGCATGCAATCTGGAGAGGAGTGCTCTGCCTCTACATGCAAAGGGAGGCTGAAGCTACTGCAGAAGCTGTGACTGAGAGATCTATCTCCCAAATTCAGGGCTGGCCAAGCCTCTGGCACGGATGCCATCCTGCAGGGATGCTGGGGACCCCGGTGCAGTGCTCAGAGGGTGCTGGGGCTGAGGGCCCCTTGTCACACCCCCACATTGGCACCAACCTCCCCAGTGTCACCAACAGCACCACCTCCCCCAGTCACTCCTGGTCTCTCACCAGTCACTTCTCTGTCCTTGGCCCCCAGTGAGAGGCACTGGGGCAGGTGGATGGTGCTGGTGATGGCCTCCAGGTCAGCAGCACCAGGAACATGGGGCAACTCTTCCCTACAGACCTGGGAAGTGGAGGAGGCTCCTGAAGGAGCTCAGCTGAGGATAAATGCTTCCCAATGGGATTGGTATGGCCCTGCTGGTGACCTGAGCCTCTGGCAAGGGTTTCACGCCCTCACCTGTGCGAGGAATCAACCATTTCCCCTGAGGTTTCTTGCCCAGGAGGTCCTCCCTTGGGTACTGGGGTGCTCTGCCTAGGGGGACAGGGACTGTGACAAGTGCCTGTGAGCTGTCAGGGTGATGCTGAGCCCACAGGAGCTGCTGCAGCCTGTTGGTCTGGAGACAGGGAATGCTGTGCTGGGCTGCAGATTTCCCCCCTCTCCTCATGCTTGGCCATGGTGGCCGTGCCAGAAGGGGAGATTAGGGGG